>RSEF01000009.1:2877260-2968980 GCA_003993805.1 Himantopus leucocephalus | reverse complement strand
TTTAAGGTCCCTTCCAACCCAAACCATTCTATGATTCTGTGGTGGAGGACAGAAATTTGGAGCTGAATTTGTAATGTGAGAAGGCAACTTGGCAGCTCTGTGCAGTTTTCAGTTATTTTGAAGGGGGGCATAATGCCATAGAACGGGAAGGTATCAGACCTCTCTGAGGCATGGGGATGGGAGAGATTCTGGGATCTTCCTAAATTGCAGGTCTAACTAATCACAGCAAATGTGATGAGGAAGCTGGGAAATTTACTGCTTTAGAAACTCTCAGAAGTTGAAAAAATAACTAACATAACTGAGTCATGAGTTATAGTATATAATTGCAGTTTATGAATATTTTGTTTTGTGAAAGAAAGGGGTACTGAACTGTAGATAGGAAAAGTCTTTGGGAACAGGGAAAGTCTAATGCTTTGGGGAAAGATCCTGCCCTGGCCAAGGAGAACCATCCCCATGAACAAAAGGCTGATCCCCAAAGATATTTCGGTGTGGATTCCTCAGATGGATGTGAGATGCTCTTGGTCTTCTAAACCTAATTAACTTAATGGTCTTGTACTAGGAGAATTAGATGAAAGCCCAAAAATGAATGGTTGAGATAGGTTGAACTAATGCAATTTTTACCTGAGATCAATTGCCTGTTGTCTGAATTTTCTCCTCATTTGGTTATTTTAACTTGTTGATTTTAACAGTTGATCCCTATTCTTTTATACTATTTTAATTTTGTCATAACTCTCTAAATTTTTTTCTTTTTGGAAATTAATTTCTTTTGTATTTGTATACACAATTATATGCAAACAGAACAAATACAGTGGTTGTGTGCTTTAAAATGTGTAAATTCATTCTGTTTTCCTGTTGGCAACCACAGTGCAGGCTTAAAGTTGCCTCTTGTCACCCTGCCACTGGCCACCTCAGAACATCTACATTCTCATTTGGATGGACTTTAGGTTCAGAGTACTCTGAAGAGGCTGAGGTGACATGTGGTTTGTGTAAGCAAGTGATAAATATTTTGGTAGAGGTGCTGGATGTTTTATTTTAAAATTTGATACGCCTGGAGATGTCAGTCTGCTGGGTCAAAATTTGCTGGCCCTTGGGGAGTTCTGCAAAAATATAAGAATCTGTTTATAAGACACTCTGTCTTTTTTATTAGGTTATGTATTGTTACCAAGGAGAAGGAGCTCATTTCAGTGCATATGTGAAGGCATGGGTCAATACAGCGTGTGCGCTTGCAGCCTGAGCTCCGCTTTTGAGCTATACAAAGCTAAAAGCCATCAGAGGAGTGCATGCTGCAGAACTTGTAATCTGACAGTCTTGGAGCTTTTGTGATCTTTCTGCTACAACTCAACAGAAAACAAGCTTTTCATTAGGCAGAAGTGCTAAGAATAGCAAACCCCACACTCAGACTCTGTGAATGGAAGACCAAACTTGTGAAACTGAAACATATGGCAGAAAGCGAGCTGAAGTACATCAGTCTTAGCTTTGAGTTTGCAAATGAGAGAGATTTTTGGCCAGCTGGTTGTGGAAAAATGTGAAACCAAAGAACCCTGTAGGTAACTGGGTTCTGAGGAATGTAGAAAGCTTAGTTACTTCACCCTGCACAAATACAGCTATACCATCTTGAATTGTATGAGATTACTTGCGTTAATTAATATTGCTTCATATTGCTTTCAATCAGTCAGCCCCTCAGTTCATCTGATAGTTCTGCAGTATTAATATTTTTGAGTTTTAGGTCCACATGATTCTCTGAACCTAGTATGTGAAGTAGCGAGAAGCCTCAAGATGTCTTGAGGCAGCAAAATTAATGGAAAGTTGGTTTTGGTAGGCCTGATCCTTGCCAAATAGGAAATGAGGGGGGCAAAAGCATTCTTCTGAGTTGAAGAACTCTTGATTTTCCTATTCAGAAAAAGTGAGATGAGGTTACTACCCTGATGTGCGGTTAAGTGTGCTAAAATATGTTTATTTGGTAAGGGAATAGCACTGGAATATAAGAGATCTGAGATCAACCAAGAATGACAGTCCAAGTCTCCTCTCCCGAGAAATTTTTTCCATCCAAATACAGAGATCGTTTATTTGTTCTTTCGGACTTTGTTAGTGCTGGATCTCCTTCAACCTTCTGTATGTTTATGTAGCATTTAATTGGGCACAACTGGAACATGATGTATTTCCAGTAGTGAAAAATACAAGATTTTAAGGACACCTAATCTCAGACTGGAAAGAGACAGTTTGATATGTCATGTGTGTTCTTCTACTGAATTCTGTGATGGTACTGACAACAGTTGGACAGAGTGAAAAAATCCAGTAAATCTTTACGGGAGGACTAAAAGGACAAGTCTGATTGCAGTGGGTGGTTCAGGCTTTATTCCTTGAATGAGAGAATCGGTGGAAACTTGCAGTAGTGAATTTTCATATGTTATTCTCAAAGTACAAATTGTGCTGCTGACAGAAATGGGGAGCCGTTTTCTTATCTACTGGGACTTTCTCAAAGTGAAAGATATTTGCTGTTGATAAATCAATGCAAGAGCTATTTCAAGGGTATATCCCATAGATCCCATTATTCGGTAGACCTGAAATTCATATCCCAATTTGACACTGAAAAAAGAAAGTTTAGCATCCAAGTGCAACAATGTGCTTCAGTGTTCTGGTAAGAACGTACTGTATTGACTGCTTGTTAATGACCACTAGGCAAGCATGATAACGTGTCATACTTTGTCTTTATCTGCTGTAAAGAGATAACTATACTATAAATGAAGGTAACCATGTAGAGAATGGAAGGTGTATGTATGTTTGTGCTGTGGTAGATCATACAAGGTTTAGGAACCCCATGACATAGGCTCCTAACTAAAGACATGAGATACTAAGAGGAGAAATGAGGAGAGCATCCAATTTACTGAGTAATGTGTTGTTTCACAGGGAGGATAATCTGTCACCAGTTCTGTCACTGTGGCCAGGACTGCCATGTCCAAGCCCACTGTACCAACTTCGTATTCTGTGCTGCATAAAGAAAGAATATCCGTTACGAAATATGCTTATCTTTTCCACATCATCCAGCCCTTACTCTAGTTTTGCAGACATTTTATAGCTTTTTATAGGTGCAAATAAATACAGAAAATAGCTAACAATGCTGAAGAGCAGACCTGTTATCCAGGGCACTTTCATTTTAAGTATTTTTTCAGTTCCTACTGACTTACCCAGGGAGAGACCTCCCCAGCCACAGGACTTCTGTTTTCCCCAAGCCCGTACTCCCTGCTGGTAGATGACCTGAAAAGTTACAGAACCTGGCAGGGATCACTTGAACAAAATGCTTTTTACAAAAATAGAAATTTGCTTTTCCTCTACTAAGTACCTCGAAGCTTCATCAGCAGTGCTGTATTCAACTAATTCATATTAAAATGAATTATAGTTAGGCTGAGACTTCTTATTGTTACGTGCTACTGCAAAAAATAATTGAAAGCCCATTAATATGTCTTAAAAATTTTGACATGATGTTAATTGCTGGCAGCTGTAAAATGCAGAATCTAACAACGTATTTGTGTTTAAACAGAAAGTAATTTGGACAAGTCCTGTGGTCTCTGTCCTGTGTAAGCTCAGACAAGATGATCCAAAGCTGGGGTCTAGGATTATCTCTGAAGAGAAGGCAAAAAAGCCAGATCTTTCAGTATTTCTTACATTCCCTATGAATGTAAGGATAAAAGACTCTACAGAACAGGAAAGTGGTGATCCCTGCCTACAAACTAAATGCATCCTTCTCCCTACCCTGCAGCAAATATACTTTAACCTAAATCTGGTGTTCTCACCTCTTGAATTAATGTGCAGTTGACTGTTATTTCTGCTGAGTCTTAACTGCCCCAATTTTTCTTGCCTTGGGGCATTATGGACATCTCTTGGAGTGAAAGCTGATCATATTTCTTTCTTGAATGAACCGAGGCTTTCAAGTTAACAGGCATACTAAGCTGCTTCGCTCTGGGGTTTTTTTTCCTGAAGTTTCCTTCACCTGTTCTTCATATATTTCCAGTGTATGTGTTCAGAACTGTTGCTTTGTTTTTGTAGTTGTGTAAAATGGCATAGGAAGGCATGCCCTCAAAATACATAGTTGCTAAATTATGCACATTTTTTCCCAGTAGATGATATCTGTGTCTTATAAGTGTAGCAGACCTGATGATTTCTTGAGCTGAAATAAATTGGCTCTCTGCACTTTAGCTCTATTTGATCAAATTCATATGTTGCTCTGATGCACATGGCCTAATTTAAGATTGTGACATTGAATTTTTGTCTATTTATCCAAATATGGTAGTGTTTTTTTCAGAATATTAGATAATAGTTGTTCAAAATCTGGCCACTAGAGTATGCACTCCTCTGTACACTCTGAAATATTGTCATTTTTTTTCCCCTATATATAACAAATGGAAGATGTCAAATATGCACGTTAACCTAGGTTTCCTATTAATTCCTACAGGGTTTAATTTCTTATTTGAAATTATGATTTATCTGATGTTTAGGGTAATTATTCCTGAGGTGGTAGGGAAAAAAAAAGTAAGTTAATTGATTCCTCCCCGCCCCCTACCTTTTTTTCTCATCTGGAGATTCCAGCTTTAAGATGTTCTAAGCCTTTGTTTTGGGAAGGTGTGATACCTGGGGTGGGAGCATGATGCCAATGATCACCTTGGGCTACTCATCCTGCAAACAGACTACTTGTGCACAACTCCTGCTGCACTGGTGTTTGAGGTGTTTGAAAGGTGGAAGAGCTTTGGTTAGTTGAGGTTAAAATTCCTGCTCTCGTATTTTAACTGAGAGATGGTAAAGAGGAACTGCCAGGGTGGGTTATCAAAGCAAACAGTAAGCATGGTTTCAATAAAAGGAAAGCCTGTTTCACTTTTTTGAGGCAGGATATTACTTGTCTTGTTGGGAGCATTTTCTAGGAGCTGTATATAAGAAATTCCAGAAGGTAAGCAAACAGCTAGGACTTCCCATTAGTTTTACATGAGACAGAAAAATTTCTATGAGATTTTGCTAACTTTAGGTGATAGTTATTTATAAGCAGCAAAATCTTGTTTGCTGCTGGAAACCTTTGCTTCACACAATGACCTGGCCACCCACTCACCATCTGCTAAACATGATGCTGCTTAATTAAAAAAAAAAAAATAGATGAACATGATGTTTTATGGAAAAAGTATTTTGGGTTTTGTATGTATTTAAGTGTTGATGCCTCAAGTGATGGTCCCCCAGGTCCTCTTCTGCACTGCTGTTACCTACCCAGCCCATCCCTAACCTGTGGCAGTACATGGGGTTATGTCTTAAATTCAGCATTTTGCATTTGACTTTGCTGAAGTACGTGATGCACAACAGCCCATTTTTCCTGTTTGTCAAGGTCCCTCTGAACAGCAGCTCTGATCTGCAGTCTATCAACCATCCCTTCAATTTGGTGCCATCTGCAATCATGCTGATGGTGTACTCTGCCGCATTGTCCAGGCTCTAAAAGATATTTGATAATATCAATCCCAGCATATCATTGGGTTTGGGACAGATGGTTATTTGAACTGCACCAGCACTTCATGAAAATGATGAGTGGTGAACCTGTACCACTGTGGGAGTCTGCAGGCGGTTTGTGCACACAGCAGAGTGTGAGCATGTTGTGATTCAACAGTTCCCTGTCTGGCCCACAGCTGACTCTTGACACTGGTGGACAAATCAGGTGAGGGATGTGTCATGTTTTTAGGACTCTCAGCTAGCAATAGCTGGGTGATACGTAGTTGTGCTGGTAGTCTGCCCAGCAATAACCTGCGTATGGCTGCAGAGATCTGCTTGTATGACACTGCTCTGGCCCCAACGTCCCAGCCCCTTTTCACAAACAGCCCCTGATGCTTCTGGGTCTGTTTGGGCTCTCCTTGCTCTTTTTATTGCCAGATACTTTGTATTTTCAGGGCCCAACAGATATAGGTGTATTCCTGAAGGTGGTCTGAAAGGATTTTACCTAAGCTTTCTGGGCACTGTGAAGTGTTGGACAAAAATTAAAACATCAAATTTGACATTGGCACCATGGGCATTAGTAACATGGCAGGTCTCTTGCTTCTTTTCAGAACAGAATTAACTTCTCATTGAAGTTATGAAAAAGTAAATTGGGAGTGAGCAGCATCTGGCTAAATACCTGCAAAGTTTGTATGTAGCCCTGTAACATGTGTCACGGTCTTTAACATCTGTCCTCATAGTTTGGAACCTTGTTAGTAAATCACTCTTTGGCAATTGCCTTGGTTTCATGTTCACGGTGGGTCATTTCTTACACTTTAACTGTGATTTCTACCTTAATTCTTGTCTAGTCCAAGCGATTAAGGAAGCAAATCCTATGGAGATTATGTGAAAAGCTTTTATCTTGGTTGAAGGAATTTGATCATGATCTCCTTTACCAAGTTCCTATCTTGAGTCTATAATTTTCCATGGCCCTTCCACTATTCCACTAGATTATTGGGGGTAATAGTTAATGACAGGTATCATGTAAAACAGGACTAATGGGTAATATCTATTATTAAATGTCCTATTTGGGGCTTATGAACATGAGTATCAAATGTTTTTTCATGAGATGGTGAACTATGAATCTTACTAACACCTGAACGACCCCAAATCATTACAGTACCCTGAAGGCTGGTTAAAGAATGGAGAGGCACACCTTGGGGGAGAAAGAAGCAGCATAAAACCAGGCAGTCCTGAGTTTACTATAATGCAACACAAATGCAAAGTAACAAGAACAGATTCCATTCTAGCAGAAGGAAAAATGAACTCTACAGAGAGTGTAGTAACTGCCATGCCTGACATCTGCCACAAATATTCTTGTGCGTGATTTGGTGAAGTCATAAACAATTGCATTTCCAATTGTAAACATTGATTTTTCTTCTAGGTTGACATACATAGTTATAGAGGCCACAGTTCTAGAAAATTTGGGCCTGATCATTTGGAAACCACTTGGTCGCAATCATCTTGTATGTGCCAGTGCTCTTAAAGATGAAGTTTATGTTGTTGCAAAGATCTCGTGCACAATCAGGTACTTAATTAGTAGCTGCTTTTGAAAAACATTTTTAAATTCCTTCTGCTTCCTTATCGCTCAGATGGGAGATGTCCAAGTTCACAGGAATAATGTAGGGCTTCATTTATTAAAGGTTGTAAAGCAACTTCAGATCTTCTGCAAGTTTTCATATAAGTATGAAATCTTAAAAGATAATTTTGTGCTTGATCTTAGATTTGTTTCAAGTCAGTGGTGGAATTTCCCATTGATTTCATTAACATGGCATGAAGCTCCTGGGGAAAAAGTCTCAGATCCATGAAGTGCATTTTGGTCTATTTTTGGACTTATGTTTTCATGGAGAGTGGAATGAGTGCAGGCGTGTCTCATGAGTCAGAGGAGAGAATTCTCTAGTGGGGATAGATATAATAAACTCAAGCCCCAGTTCTTCAGCTCATAATTAGAACTAAGGCAGGAGGAAGCGGTGACTACCTTGTCAGAGGCAGTATAATTCCTGACCTCCTCCAATAAGCTTGTTGTCCTGTGCTATAAATAGAAATATTTTTAGAATAACTGGGATGAAGTAGTGATTTGTCTGATTTGTTTCTTTTCTAATGAATATGATAACATCTGCTGCAACTAGTTCTGACAATAGGAGCTGGGAGTTGTATTTTGTTGGAAGCCGTTGCATTCTGTTCTGTTCAGTATATTGTTAGTTGTTTGGGTTTTTTTTAATTGCTTGGTTCTGCTAAATCTACTTAGATTACAACATGATACTTAATACTTAAAATGTATTTGTATATTTGATTAAACATGACCATTTTGATTTTACAGATAGTATTGCTATGATCAGGGTAAAGCTGAGTAATCTGTGCTATGAAAAGCTGCACTGTTTGCCAAGTAGTAGCTTTTCATTAATAAACTTAGTGTCCATAATGATCTCACTCTGAAGCACAGTCAGGTAGCACTGTTGGCTGCTCTGGTACATGTGGTGAAGGAGCCACGTTGTGGTCAACTCTGTTCTGGTAAGACCTGCTAGCGCTATTCTGACGTCTCCTTGGACAGCAGAGTCCTCAGCTTGGAGGATGTCCTTGTGCTCTGTGGGTTTGTATATTGTGCGGAAGATGTCCGTGACTGCCAGAATGTCTGGCACAAATACGTTCCTGAGATGAAGGTGGTTCTGCAAACTTGGAGTGGGGGGGGCGCTCAGTGGCTGTGGAGGCAGAGTCACCAGGTGTATGGAAACTATCTGGGCTCTGACATACTGATTTCTTGTCCAATATGGTGCTGATGCAAGAGAGGCCAGACTTCTGCTACTGCTCTTCTGCTCTGTAACACATTTGGAAAGTTGCTTTTGTGCTTAGAGATTAGCAATTTCACTACAGGTAGCCAGGAATGTAAAGGCCAAATCAGAAAGCTATTTAGATGCTTCTACTTTTGATATCTTTGAATTGATGACTGTTTGGTGCCTTGTTTTGTAAATGGTGGGGGGTATTTTGTCATCTCTTCTTTTTTTAATTCATGTATTCATGTTTCTAAACTGGCCCTTGTTTACATTTAGAGGTCAGATTTGATGCGTATTCCAGCTAAATGGGTTATCATGGAATCACAGAATCCTGGTTTCAGTCCATCTGGGGAGAGGTTTTTTGCTACAAGCTCTGTTCCATTAAAGGTCATCAAACTGCCTGTCTCCTTTGGTTGTATGAATTGTGGGAAGCCCTTTAGCAAGAAATGTTAAGTGAGGGTTCCCGTGTACCACCAAGACTATTATTATGCATTGCAAAAGGGCACGCAGCATTAGCCAGCAATTGGGCCCAATTTGATTTGGCCTTTACTAACTTCATCCTTGGTCCCTAGTAGACTACCTTATTTCTCTGTCAATTCATTTTCCATGTAGCTGAAAAACTTTTATATGCATTAAGATTTACAGTGTTCCAAATTTATTCGCCTTAATATAGTTTTTACATCTTTCTTTCTCTCTTGCTGGATGTGTTCTCTCTAATGGTCAAGAAGATGCGTGCTTCTAGAATTGCTTTAAGAGGACTTCCATCGGAGCATAATTTGAATAGAGAGTAAAGTGTCCTGGAATTACAAAAATGCATTTCTCATGAGAAAAAGAAAATAAGGCAAAAGTAAGAGGGATTTTTGAGAGTTAAGCCTGTTGACTTCAAGAGGAATTGTGTTGTGTGACTGCACAGACACGGTCTGGATAGAAAATTCTATTATTTTACATATGTAATAGCTACTGTACAAAAATGATGCAATCATAATTCATTTAATTGAAAGTAATAAATATGTCCAGCCAGAGTGATTTTTGTTTTTACAAAAAAAATTACCGTGATAGAATGTGAAATCCTGCACCTTTGCTTTAGAGCTCCCAAAGCTGGTTCCCACCAGTATAGTCTCTCAGTGAATGAATGAGTCTTAATGGGCATGCATACCTACCCAGGAAAAATCTGTTTACGTGAAGCATCTGCTTTACATTGAAACTTGGGCTTTCCAAGAATCTTTCAAGCTGTGTTGTGAGGCATGAAGAGGTCAAATGACTTTTTCTAAGTCTTGCAAAATGCCAGCTGAAATTAGGATCTAATGTGCTTCTGGCTTGATTCAGGTTTTTACTCAAGCCCCTAGAACACAAAGCTGCTTAGATGAGCTGGGAGGGAACCCAGGTGTGGTCAGCTTTGCACTTAGGCATTGCCATTGAAAAGGGTTAGGGATTTGCTTGTGTTTCTGAATCCCACATGAAAGCATAGTTCATTCTGAGAGGGGCAGAGAGGTGTTTCTTCTTCTTAACAAACAATCCTTGTAAAATGCTAATTAAATGATAAGTATAATAGGAAAATTGTTAATTGCTTAGTTGCATTTCTTATTATCTATTGCAGTTTTTAATTAAAAAGCAGAGTTATTACACGAAACCTGTAATGACGAGGGGAAAGTGGGTATGAATTTACTGGTGCTCAGCTGGATTCTCCTTATTGCCTTTCAAATAAAGCAGCCTGTCCTGAGTGGGTCGTGTTGCTTCCTCTCGCCAGGAAGCAGAGGCTTCAGAAAAGCGAGTCCCCTCCAGGCACTGGGGCGGTGCACTGGGGTAAGAATTCCCTAGCCTTCAGCTGCCGTGCTCTGGGTTTATTCAGGAGTTGAATGAGAAGTTTCTATACAAGACAAAAACCGCTGTCACTGAACAACTTATGAACATAAATCCTCAATGACAGGCTGAGTTTCAGACTTGGGTTTCGGCAGGAAAAAGGTGCATTAGCCTTGCTAATATTTAAGATTAAGGGCAGGGGGGAGTAGCATTATAAAAGAACTACTTTTCCTTGGACTACTACTACTACTACGCTGTTTTACTAAGGATATTACCTTAGCTTTCCTCTGGAAATTGGCCTCTGAACCTTGTGAAAGTTTTGTGGAGGCTTATTACTGCCTAATTCACCTTTCAAAATGAAAGTGAGATTTTTCAATTGCTTTCCAGAACTTTGTCCTTGCTTGCTGCATCTGAGGGCCAAAGTTTAGACCAAATATTACAGTGTTTGAAACAGTTAAGCCTTTCTGATTTGTCGTTAAATTGAGGCTTATACATGATCCTTAAATAGATAGTGATTTTGCCATAGAAGAATAAAAGGCCACTTTTGCAATATTATGCTGAAATACCACGCAAAAGTGCTGAAAACCTTCTGGTTTGTGATTTCAAATTCAGAAATGTTATCTTCTATCCATACATCTGACAGCATGTTCAATTATGTCCAGAGAGTGACACATTCAGCGTGGCAATAAAAATACCCATTAAATATCAAAAGGGTAAGAAATCTTTTGAAACATATTTAATATTCTTGATTTTTTTTGTTATTTTGTGTAATAGTATCAATTTTTTTTAATTCTCTAGGAAAACATTTTATCGTGCTTGAAGACTTAGCAAGTTGCTCTTTTACCCATGAAGTAAATTGTTTTGCAGTGCTTCATGACTGAACATTAATTAAGATTAGAAGATCCTGGACTGGCTTCCCTTGGAATGAGAACTGGTTGGGTTCAAACTGATTGCCAAAATGATGTTAATATTCTAGGAAAAGTGAGATCTGAAACAAATCACATGGTTCTCTGCTTTCAAAAATTACCAAAAAGCCAAAACTTAGTTTCTCCTTTTTTTTTTTATATTATAAAAAACGCTGCTGCACTTTAATACTTGGATAGAATCTCCTAGGTGCTTCTTCAGTGGAATTCATTTTACATTTAACTCCATTATTATAATCTGTTATTAAAAACAGTTTTTCCTATCTGAGGAATTATATTGACATAGCAAAGTGGCGTGCCCGGGGTATGAAAGCATCTGCTTGATTAGCAATGTGATACTTTTTGCATGCCATTTTCTTTCCATTGAGTACTGGAAAGGAAAAAAACACATCTTTTAGCTATGGACTTCTGGAGAAGAGTTGTTGCACATGAACATGGCACTTAAAAGTAAAGTTGCAACATCAAACGGTCACGTTTGAATATGGCACGTCCCAGGATGCCAGTGCAGATATAATGTGCCTGCAGAAGTGGGTCAAAATAAATGATATGCAGCTGTATCATCACACCTAACTTTTGTATAGCCTTGTTCACTGCTCACTTGAGGAGACATAATACAGAATTAACCCACTGTTATGTGAGTTTATGTAGTGCTGTTTTCACAGGAGCGCTTCAGCTTAAGTTGTTAAATTTGGCAGGCGCTAATTTGATTATGTGCTGATTTTCTCCATTTTACAGACAGGATTAGACAAAAGCGAAAATATTCAAGCTTCCTCTCATTTTGGATGCCCCATTTAAAATTACAGCCAGTGATTGTGCAAAACATATAATTGTTCTTGGTCACCAAGTAGTATGGGGGGTGGGAGGGGGAAGAAGTGGAAGAAATTATCCTAGTTTAAAAGGCCTGAGCTTATTTCAGCCCGCAACCCAGGTGATCCGTGAGGTCCACTCAAAATCGGAGGAAACCAATTCTGTGGATCAAATGTTCAGTCTGCTATATGATCTTGTCAAAGCATCCAAGATCAAATAATTCTTTAATAACAATACTATGACCTTTAAAAACTCAGGGCTTTAACCCTGTGAATAAGGATTGGGGTTTGTGCTCAATTGCCACAAGTTACAGCCTTGCCCTGTGCTGTAGCATTGGCTTGGGCAGTGGTAGAGCCTGGTAGATCCCAGACAATGTTACCAATATTCTCTAGTGTGGATTTTGTTGGTTGGTTGGTGTTTTGGTTGGGTTTTTTTGTTTGTTTTGTTGGGGTTGGTTGGTTTGTTTATTGTCTTTTACTTTTCCCTTTTTCGTTTGTAAATACAGTGGAATCTGTCTGGCTTGGAGGATTCATTCCAGCTTTTCCTCTTCAAAACCTATTTTGGTATTTTGATAACAACAGAAAATCAAACTTCCAAGGTGTCTCAAGTCTACTTGAGACATGATTATTTTTGGAGGACATCAAATGAAAGAATTGTAACAAACTGAATTCGTTTTATGCCATAGAGCTCTCATACAAAATTGTGATCTATGTAAATGGGGTGCCAGATTATTTCAGGGGCTACTTCAGTTGAAATTGCAAAAATGCTTTAATGAGTTACAGAAACAGTGAAGTAAAGAATTTCCAGTCTCACTAATATAAAATGAAAAGTGTAATTCTGTAACCTACTTGCAGCCAACTATCTTCAAACCATTCTGTTTCTGAAAGAAGCTATTTGGCTGCAGTGGCCTATTTTCTAGTTGCATGACTTTGAATAAATGCTTCTAATGGCACAGCATTGGAGCGTCACGGATGCTCTTTGTTTTTGCAGTATAAATTTGAAAATAATTCCCTGCTTTTAGTTGTGGGGTAAAAAGAAAATAATCAGTTTCAACTGTTTCCAATTACAGAATTATCTGTCTTGAATTTACTCAGAAGTGTCATTTAAATACAAGTACTGAAATGACAAACTCAGTTGTTTTGCTTCAGACCTTCTATAGATGTCTTGTGTCAGTTCTCTTCGCAGGTGCGCAGGCACGATGGCATCAGTGAGACAAAACATAGTGATTTCTGTTTAATTCTGACAGTAGCACTGCCAAATGCATTGGCTCTGAGTGCTTCCTGTGGTAGTTCTTCTAGGGGCTATGTTGTTCTATTTTGAGATAGAGCACAGTGCAATTCCAGTGTAACTCTGATTATTCATCGGCGTACTACAGAGCTTGTCAGTTTATCAAAAATTTAGTTTTTCCATTTCTGTTATTCATAATAATTACTGCACTTACTCATCCCTAGCTTACCTACAAGATTTAGTGCTTATTGAATACGTAACTCATTTATCACAACGTTGTGATGAATTTACCCTGTATTCCCCTATTTGTCTATGAAACTTTTCCTACTTCCAGAAATCATGCTGAAATTTGAAAATACTCAGATAATTCTGAAAAACTGCAAGACTTCCAATCTGTAGCTGGTATTTCTCAGCGTGCTCACAAATAATGGATAATAATGACCTTGCTAAATACAGTAGAGTGGACTTGGCGTGTTTAATTGCAGAACTGCCTGCGCATCACTTGTTCTGTTTGGCTAAATTTAGTAAATATTACTGATCCCTGTTCTGTAGTAGTTACGTGAAACGGTATATAGCTAGTTAGGAATCTGCTATGTGTATTGCATAAGTGCATTATCAATTTTTAAAGATTTTTTTTGGGGAAAAGTATTGCTTCTGCACAGACACTTCTATTCCATATTTGCACTAGTAAATGAGTAGTCTGATTTTTTTTCAAATGTGCTGATTTCATTGCAGGTTTGCTGGCATTTTTTCCCCTGTCTGGAAGGACAGGATATTTTATGGCTGCTTTACCTTCTTATGATCATTTTTGGCTTATTTCTGCACCAGGGATGGAGTAACGCTGGGCTCAAGTATAAATTGGGAGGTGAGTGGCTGGAGAGCAGCCCTGCAGAAAGGGATCTGGGGGTGCTGCTTAACAACAGGCTCAATATGAGCCAGCAGTGTGCCCCAGCAGCCAAGAGGGCAACCTGCATCCTGGGGGGGCATCAAACACAGCATAACCAGCTGGTCAAAAGAGGTGATTATCCCGCTTTATTTAGCGTTGTTGCAGCCTCACGTTGAGTGCTGTTTTAAGTTCTGGGCCTCACAACTTCAGAAGAATGGTAAGGTCCTTGAATGTGTCCAGAGGAGGGCAACAAAGCTGGTGAAAGGCCTGGAAGGCATGTCCTGTGAGGAGAGGCTGAGGACTTCGGGCTCGTCTAGTTTGGAGAAAAGGAGGCTGAGGGGCAACCTCATCGCTCTCTCTGGCTTCCTGAGGAGGGGACATGGAGAGGGAGGTGCTGAGCTCTTCTGCCTGGTATCCAGTGATAGGATGCATGGGAATGGTTCAAAGCTGCACCTGGGGAGATTCAGACCTGACATGAGGAAGCATTTCTTTACTGAGAGGGTGGCCGGGTACTGGAACAGGCTTCCCAGAGAGGTGGTCGATGCCCCAGGCCTGTCAAGGTTTGAGGTGTTTGGACAATTCCCTTAATAATATGCTTTTACTTTCGGTCAGCCCTGAAGTGATCAGGCGTCTGGACTAGATGCGATCATTGCAGGTACCTTCCAACTGAAATATTCTATTCTATTTTAACACTTTGAGTATGTTGCAGTCTGTTATTCTAGGTAGCTAGCAGTAGCAAGCAGAAATTCGTAAGAACTGTGTCTTGCTTAACTTTCCTGGTGAATCTAAAACATGCTTCTACCTGCAACATTTCAGGCTAGCCCTGTTACTGAACTGAATAAGGATTACTGGGGCATGCAGTGTAATCGGCATGGTATCGTGAGTTGTATCTCACACTGCATTTGGGACTTGTGTCCTGATTTGAGGACACAAGCTGAAACTAGCTGTAACAGATGATGACCACTGCTGACTTTAGAGTTACAGTGAGACCTTTCATCAGTATGGGTGGTGGCGTGTATCTACCTCACATCCTTTTCCATCACCTGGAAAGTGAGTATATTCCTTTGCAACATCCCCATCTTGCTTCCAAGGCAGACTTTCAGTTTCCCCCTAGGAGCAGTGCTCTGTGGCATACCACATTTAGATAATGGCCAAGAAGTTTTCGGTGTTTTAAAATCACTGCTCAGAAACTATTTGTGACAATAAGGGTAAGAGGCTGGAGAAGTTTGGGAGCTGAGTGTAAGATCTCCCAGCAGTGATCACGGGGAAGGTGGACTGGCTGGCCTGAAATTCCACCCATTCCTCTTCCTAAAGAAAATCAGTGTATGATGGTGTGTGACAACTGGTATATCGCCAAAAGGAAATGCTAATCCACATCTAGCAAACCTCTGCAAGTTAAAATAAAGCCTTACATACAGAAACAATTTATAAAATAGGATTCTAAATTAATGTGAGAGTACACCCTTTGAATAAATTTCTGCTCGTACTGTGTACTTAATGCACAATGGAATGCCGAGTTTGTCAAAAGACAACTCATTTTGGGCTTTCTTATTTATAAACGTGACTTCCCTTCCAAAGTTATGTTGTAAGACTGGACTTAAACACTGTGAAAGTTTCAGGGAGAGAACTTGTTAAGGGATAGCTCTCACAACTTTGCATAAAGTAGTTTTTCTGTGTTTAGCAATAACTTACCTCTAAGGTCCATTATTTCAGGACTCTTGAGCAAATCTTGTCTCTAGCAGGAAATTAGTTTCTCAGTGTTTTTTTTTTATTTATTTTTCTCACAAGTGATTTATACGTCTCTGTATGTTACTATTGAAGCAATATTGCTCAATATCACAGGGTGGGTACAGCTGTCTGCAGAATTTTTCTTTCACCTATTTCATATCTTTTCATAATATGATTTCAGACAAACTCTAGATGGTTCAGTTTCAGCTGTACTGTTTTCCTTGCTGGAAAGATAACGCTGAGCATTCTTTCCGGTGTCAGGCCCTTCTACCTTGCTAATGCTGCAGTAGCTAAAAACTAAGACTTGGAACTGCTGGACTGATGCCCCGTCTGCAGGAGGCCTATTTTACTTATAAACTGCCCTGCCACATCCCTATCCCTGGCCTCCTTTAAGCCTGGCATTTAGGTCCAATTGTTTGAAACAATCTCTTGTTGTAGCTGGTTGGGGTGAAATGGAGCTATCTGTCAATTTGAAAAGGTCACTGGCTGTGTCAGAATGACAGTGATTCCAAATTATCCATTAATCTCCCAATTTAAAATTGTCATCCTTCTGATTACAGCCAGCCAGCCACACAGGCTAAAATAGACCTCTTCTTACACCCATGACCAAGCAGCTTTTTTATTAGCTGGCAGATAAAATTGGCAGTGCACTCCAACATTAAATATTCATTGACTGGTCTCTAAAAAGAAATGGCTGCTAACAGGTTGAGAATATATGAGAAAAGAGCCAAAGAAATTACAATTGATTTTCTTATCTGCTAACGTTTGGGCTATATGATTAGTGTAACGCACTTAGCATATTCCTATATTGGTTTGAGTCAAAGGGTAATAAATGCAAGAGCTTCCTTGCCTGCTTTTACATTTTTGCGTAGTCTTGACATTGTTGATGCACACAGTATGTTAAATGAAGGGTAAATTAGTGTATAGAAAGTGTAATTCTCTATGGAAGATAAGATTTAATAGCTTTTGTATTGTCAAAGGAATGGCTCTGGAAGAAGGAAAAAGTCCCAGATAAGGAGTTCAGGCCTAAAAGGTGTTTAGTTTTCTTACAGAGTATAGAAGTGTGGTGCCACTGAGGTTTAAGGGAACAGGGGAGAGCTGTTTCCATCTGCTGCCCCAGAGGGGAAGGAAGGGCTTTGACTCTGCTTCTCCATGTCTTGTCATCCATCACCTGAGTCCCACCTTCACTGTTGGTCCTGTTTGAAATATGATAATTGTAACTCAGGGGCTTTACTAAGTGGTTGAGTGACTTGGGAAGGGGCCGGGCCAGAGCTGGCGGTGCCCCCTTTGTGAATGGAAGTTTAAGTATCTGTCCTGGCAGGGAAAATCCAGACAGCTTCTGGAGGCATTTGATGTGGTGTCAGTATGTTGTGGTGTCCATTTATACAGTGAAAGGCATAAGCCAGGGAAGTGTAAAGAAAAAAAACTCCAGGCATGTGAAAGACCAGAAGGCATGTTGTCATTTCTTCTTCTGAGGAACAAAAAGAGTCTGCAGGAACACTGATACCGAGGCAAAACTGTTAGATTGCAAATGACGATGGATTCACTAGCCTCATCTCAATCCTTGTTTATGCAAAACGTTCATATAAAGAACTGATTAAAATCTTTTAGTTCTATAAGGTATTTGAAAAATATGCTGTTCTGTTTGACAAATTCTTTTTTGTATTTAGTCAATGTTATAACTACCCAAATACTTTGCTGATTGACAACGCATATTTATCTAATACTTTTCCTATTATTCAGCTGTCTCTAATCATGATGCAATTGTGAGTCAGGGCTAAATGAAATGGAAAATAATCATAACATTGTAGCCAGGAATAAGTGTAAGGAAAGGATATGACTGTCCATCTGTTGAATACTCTCACGTGCAGGAATAATTTTGGGTTTTTTCCTTAGGAATACAGCTTTAGAGCATTTACTGACGCCAGCGTGCTGAGATTTTTAGAATGTGCTGATTGTTTATTTGCTTGTATGTTTTCATTTGTTGTAGATTGGATTTTTGAATGTGTCCAGACCCAAACAGTGGCCACAGATGACTCTTGAGATTTTTTACTTCTTTGCCATGGCCATATTATATTGATTCATGGCAGACAACATGGCAGGTGTTTCCCCGTATACAGGTAAGTGTTGTACACCAAGAAACTGGTAAGACTTTCTATTCAGGTATATCAAAGAAAGGATTAGGTTATTTTGTTGCAAACCAGAGAAACAAGCTGCATAGGTTGACTGCAGCTTTACCAGTTATACTTTCTTTTCCAGTGAGCATTTGGTTTGTGTGCAGGTGCCAGCTCTGCTCACCTGTCCTCTGACTGCTCTTTTATGCCGTTTGTTGGGACTGTGGAAAGCACAAGGTGAGAGAAAAGCAGGGTGTCTGCTATATCATGTATTTTGTCTTTTTCCAGCTCATTTCAGATATTTGACTTCCAGGGGAGGATGTGTGTGTATTTTTTTTTCCTCTAGATTTTTCTCTCGCTCTGTCTTTGCAAGTTTAATTGCTCATTAAAAGGCACAGAGAACCACACACAGGCACAATGTTCTGATGAAACGCCTAATGACTTTTGGCATTTGATTTATGGACACAGCTTAAGTTACACAGGGGCTTGCGTCAAAACAGGCCAGAGATAAGCTTACATTTATCTATAGAAGTTAAGGGATAATTATGTAAAAGCATTACGTTTTAAAGGAAACAAAGACAGACCTGTGGGAAGTGCATTTTCACAGCATGTATTAGCAAAGCCCAATCAACCTCCTTGTGGGAGGACAATTAACAGAATTAAAAGTTGGAATTTTAATTATCATACAAATTAGAGGAAAATTAATCAGCTCGTATTTTATGACTTGACTTGGCTTTGAGCATTGCCGCTTGAATTTTATAGCAAAACTTTGATTAATTGAGACACTGCATGAAAGCAGAAAATCCTGACTTAGGTAGCATTTTAATGCCCGGCTCGCTTTCCATCTGCTGCCTCCAGTATGGGAAGTGGCAAAAATAAGATGATGCAGAAACAAACCTTTGTTTACCCCAGCAGTATCCTCCAAAACCATACGCTGATATTTCTCTGTATATGCTGGAAGTTGCTTTTTCTATAGGTCCAATTTTTACCTTCTGACTACACAACATGTTGTTTTATAACTAGTGCCCTGATATGAGCCAGATTCAAGAGTTAAAGATTTTCACTGACTGACTGGAAGCATCATTTCAATATCAGTCAAAAACCAGCTTTTTTTTTTTTCTTCTGCAGAGCTGGACAAAAATTTTAAAAGAGCAGCCTAAATAACTTTGAGAGGAGAGAGGATAAATGTTGATGCTGTGAGGCCTGCACTATGGATCACCGAGAGCGAGTAGCTTCATGTGAGATCTGAAAGAATCTACAAGCTTGTGAGTGACCTTTGGAACTGCTATCCCAGGCTCAGCAATGCCTTATCTTGGCAGGTATTTGAACCTTCTTTTGGATTGTGTTAATCAGAACTTGAAAGTATTTAGAGCAGTTTGATGTGGCACTATGAGAGTATGGCAAGTTTCAGTTCAGCTGCTGAACATGTGGTTTTGATAAAATATTTACTTTTTTCCCAAATGAAGTATTCCGTGTTTTGTATTTTTTTCCAGACACTCATTAGAGATCCAAAAGCTTGAGTGCTGAAACTAGGAGATCTACATTCAGACTCCCTTCACAGAAAAAGGTGCTGAATTTCGTGTTTGCACTTCATTTATCTTTGTTTCTCTTCCTTCCTCTTCCTCTAGTAAATGTCTGTTGGCTTGGGTCTGATAATCCTGAAGCATAGTCTTGCCATATTTGACACTGAAAGTCAAAGAAAGACTAAAGCTAAGCTCAGTCTAGGATAAAATGAAACCAAACACTTTGCACTGCTGCGTTTGGGTTGTAAAAACAAAATTCAAATAACAAAGTCTTAGAAAAACCAAACCTGTCCTTCAGTCAGAACATAAGGCACAAACAGATTGCTGAAATAAACTAGACCATAATTTTATAGGGTCTCAAGTTAAAAGACAGAGCTTAATTATGATGCTGGATTTAGTTCGAAGCTCAAGTAATGATCTAGGAAGCTGGAGAGAAGTACTGGAAATGACTGTGTGCTAATGAGGACCCTAGTAGCAGCTTTCTGTGCTAGTTAATTTGCAATCTATGTGGAGATCTGTTGGCAAGCCTATAAAATGAGGTTTTGCAAAAGTAATCACCACTTCAAAGTCTAGAGAGATACAGCCTTAGGAAGCAGAAGCATGTTGACTGTTAAATTTCCATTTTGAACGTTGTTTGGAAAGTTGACATTGTTGCTTTCTACCTGCTGAACTGAGGAAAGCATAATGCCCTTTCCCATCAAAATAGGTCTGGACTTCAGCATTTCAAAAGGCAGTAAAGAGAAAAGTTGTCTTTTGGCAACTGCCAAGTATGCCAACTAAGACAATGTTATCCATTTAGAAACAGTAATCTGTCTGTGGATGTAGAGCTTACTTGCAAAGGTTCAATCCATTTGTCAAAAGGCTAAGGTCAAAGCATCCTGTTTTCCACTCTGGATGTGCTGTTCCTCAGCACTTTACTGGATTTAGACAGATTAGCTCTCGGTATGATACGTGTGTTTTTAGGTTAAATCCTTTGGCCACCTACACAGGTGTGCAGAACCTTCAAAAGAAGCATTCCACAGCATGTCTGTGGAATAAGATGGTGAAACAGCCCAAGGCAAGAGTGCTGTGTTCTGTTCTTTATGGAATTCCAGTTTGGTTTTGAGTGGGATAATATGATAGGTAGGCCAAATCTGCTATTTTGAGCTCCACTGAATAGAGGTGAGCCATCTCTGCTCTCTTCCCTCTCATAAAGTAAGAGCCTCAAGGAATGGATTCCACAAGGCTGTAGTGTTTGATGTGAGATAGGAGAAAGTCAATGAGCTGGTGAAGGTCAAAGGATTTATTGCAGAACAGGTATTACGAAAATCAAACTAATTACTTCATAGAACTGTCAGGTGGTCTGAATGGATGTGACCATGTTGTGGTTTAACCCCAGCCGGCAGCTAGGACCACACAGCCACTTGCTCACCTTGCCTTCCTCCCCCAAGAAGGGTAGGGAGAAGAGGGAGAAAAGGAGGGGAAAGGAAAAAATAATTCATGGGTTGAGATAAAGACAGATTACTAGAACAATATTGGAAAAGCATGATAATAATAATAACAGTAATAATGTCACAAGTCATTCTCACTGCCCGGTGAATTGGCACTGTCCTGAGCAGTAATTGCGAGTACCCACCACCCAGCTAACCCCATTTATATGCTGAGTATGATATCTATGGTATGGAATATTCTATTGGCCATTCCATCTTTCTGTCTGGGCTTCTTCTCACCTTCTATGGGAAGCTAAAAAAAGGTACTTGAAAATTATAAATATTGCCAGGCAACAGCTAAAACAATATGCCTTACTGGCATTCCTTTTGTACCAAATCTGAAACACAAGAACTACTAGAAAGAAAATTAACTCTGTCCCAGCTGAAACCAGGGCAGACCATCAGGATCTGTTCAATGTCACCATTTCACTTGCATGTCAGTTTAATTTGAGTTAGGTTGAAAACAAAATGTGCATTTTCAAAGGTACAAGTGCAACTGAATTACTGTGTCTTTTCCAAACACCTTGATTTTTAAAGCTCAACCAGAGAAAATGAATAAAGTCCTGTGAGGTCTGAATACAACCTCAGCAAAGGCTGGTGGATGTAGGATAGAATAGTTCCAGTTGGAAGGGACCGACAATGACCATCTGTCCACCTGCCTGACCACCTGTGGCACAGTGGAGTGCTGCACAGAGTTCCACAACTGGCTCTGAACAAGTCAGTGCAAGTGGTCGAAGCAAGGCCCCTGAACTCTGCCTAGAGAGACTGAGAAATGTGAGCTTGGAGGAGACCATTTCTCTGGATATGTCCCTCAGGGCTCATTCAGGAAGCCCCAGACTGAGTGCTGTGGGTTGCACTGGTACTCTGCAGAGGTGCCTTGCTTGGCAATGAGTAAGGAGCCCCACTCTGTTGCAGCACATCTGACTCAGAATAATCTCTCTGGCCTGAGTAGTGCAGGTAACAGGTTGAAGCCTAGACCCAATGGTTGAGGGGAGAGAGAGTCTTAGCTTACTAGAGGAAGGCATGTAATGTCTCAGTCAACGCTTCCATGATTGGATTTTTTTAGGAACTATTTTGCCAATGGTGCTTGCCACTAAGTTACATCACTTGTCCCGGTCCTAAAAATAAATAGAGAAATCCTAAGCTGTCATCCATTTTATTTGGGGAAATAGATACGTTTGTGATCTCCAGGCTTGCAACTCTGAGTCCTTTTATTCTTAAGCAAAGTTTTCCACCAAAGTTTGAAATAAAGAAGTGACTAACCTCTGTGTGAGGTGAGGGGTGCTACTTTACCAGCATGGAAATTGAAGCTCCACAGGGTGGACTGAATAGCAGAGCAGGGAAGAAACCACACAATTCTTGGCTGCCAATGCTACTTAGTGGCAGTTTCAACAGTATGTGAAACTCGGGGGGTATCAGACAAGAGCACACCCCAGCTCCTCTGAAAGGCTGCTGTTGTAGCATGTGGTCCCTGGGACCTCCTGGCCAATTTGAGTTCCTCGTGGGGTGCTCGGTGCCTTGTGGCTTCCTCCCCAGGCTGGCCTGAAGACACTGTCTGATTGTAAATCTGGAAATTAAATACTTACAGCATTTGGCATTCCTAATGTGGCTGTGAATAATTCGTCCTTTTAACTTATACACACTCATAATGTTGGACATGCAGGGTCATTCGAAATGTGCTCTTAAAACTAGGGGGAATCTGACTCCTGTGACTTGATTTAACCCAGCTGGCAAACTCTGTTACAAGGCTGGACCCCTACTTAAAAAACAGATGCTGCATTTGAATGTAAGTGTTCTGCAGTAAATGGAAGTGCTTTTTTAAGTGTTTTTTTCTTTTTTTTTTAAAGTACAATTCTGCTTTGGAGGGGTCTGGAGTTTGCTTGAAGCGAGACATGTCTAAATGTCAGAATTTTTTAAATGTGCTTAGAAAACGGGGAAAAAAAGCCAACATAAATGAGAAGTTTTATAGTTTACCCTCACTAGAGTTTGATTCTAATGTTAGGGTAACTGTAGGGTAACTGTAACAAGAATTTCCTAAACAAAGTATCCATGTGATGACTCTGCATCTCAGCATATGTTTCACATTAAAGTAAGCCCTCCAATTCTATACGCCAGATAGTGAAGTCTACTTTTCCAATGATTGTGAATGTAGTAATTCTTTTATCCAGGACCATATGTCAGATGCAAAAGAATTCCATTCTTGGTAAGTAATTACTATTGGTAATTCATTAAGTACAGACTTCCCAGTCTAGGGTATCATTTTCTAACATCACATATTATTTGACACATGCAACCCACTTTAGAGTTAGGCATTTTTGAAGCTGATTGTATGAAGTGCCTGGTCCTATCCGTTCTTGGAATATTAGATTAGGTAGACCCTAATTTCACTCAGGATTTAGGGTCTTCTGTTCCTTGGCTGTCTTAATCCTTACACATATCTGAGCTTTAAGGCCATGCTTTCAAGCTTCGTGAGTAGCACTGTGCAGCTTTGCCACACCTTGAGGTCTGAGACCTAGTTTCAAATTGTTCGTAAAACGTGTTTTGACCTCCAAGCGTGTTTACTGGGACACTCACCTGGAGCAGGCGGTGCGGCGAGAGAGTCTAAACTTGAGAACAGAAGCAGTCAAAAGCCCTGGCTGGGGAAGAGGTGACAGTTTGCACAGTGCCTGAGTTCTGACAGGTGTTGGCTCCAAATGCCAAATTAACTCATTTACCATCTCTTTAATAGAAGTCCTGTAGAGTTCAGAATTACTTGGGGCCTCTGGTGACTGTCATGTGTCCAATTCGGACAGCTTCTGAAATAGAGATTAGGTTTGAAATGGTCTGCTTTCATCATGTTTAGTTCAGATGCATCAATAGATGTCTTTTTTCCAGCATAGTTTTTAAACAACAATCACTGCATGTTGTAACTGAATGGTGGAACTGATGGTCAAAAGCATGCAAGGAAGCCAGGCTCAAAGGTTTTCTTCTCAGCTTGCCCTCAGATATAGCTATGCCAGGGCTCTGTGCTGTTAGTTATGGAGATGTTCATAGCTGTAGACAATGGCTGGGGTTCTGCATTCACTCAGAACAGCATCGCTCAGTCGAGTCAAATGCTAAATGATGATCCTCATATTTTGGGAGAGGCTGTTAGTTATCCCCGCCAGCTGGATTTGCCTCCACAGGTAGCTCTGTGCATTGGGCTATGCTAGAGGCATGGCATATGCTCCTTGTTTTGTTTATTCTAGCTGACTGGTGGAGCACAATGTTTTAACTTGGGGAAAAATATATTTGAGGAGATCTCTGAATAGTTTTAGCTATATGAGACTTTCTGTCATAATTTGCGTTGTGTCAGTGTCTCATTTCACTGGGATTTGAACAGGACTGTCAGTAAGTAAAAAATACAGCTACTGCTAGATTAGGAGCTATTTCATATTTGTCAGATCTTTAGAATTTTACTTGCAAAGTTATTTAATCTCAAGCGAAACCAAACCATTGCTCTTACGCTTCTATTTGATTATACTCCTTGCGTGGACTATAATAAGCAAGATTCCCTGCTTCTGGTATCAAACAGTGAAGGTGCACTGCCATCTAAAACTGCTGGAGAAGAGCAGTTTAGTCAGGTCCTAAAGGTGTAGTTTCGTCTTGATGTTTCTTAAAAACCTCCAGTTCTGAGTGTATACTGCAACATCTTCCTGTTAATAAAGACCAATCTGAAACTTCCTGGATAGATGTTACACCATTACAAAGAGATCTTTTTTTAAAGTCTGAAGTCATCTAAGGGAGAACAAGCATGGATGAGGGAGCTTGATAATAAGTTGGAAGAAGTAATCACAAGCTGGTGGTATGAAGATTTTTAATCCTTTGAAAACGTGCGGCTCATTTGTGCAACTTGCAATATTCAGATCCTGAGATCCACATGCCTTCTACTTGGAGGCTTCTAGCTATGCTTTTGCATGCTTTTTCTATATAATAATGAGTGGGGACAATATATACTACATTCTCATCTAGTACTTTTGAATGCCATGGGTTACGCAGAGAGCTCCATGCTGAACTCTCGGCCACCCTGATTGAGGTATTCCATGAGCAGATTTCTGGGTGTTAGGCTGCCAGATCAGGTGGAACAGGAGAGATTTGGTAATGTCGGGTACTGATGTGGAAGTAATTTTAACTACTGGAGTTAAGCGGCTGAATGGGAATGAACTGTGTGGGTGTGTTCATGCTTGCTGCTATGGATGTGAAAGTGAGTAGACAACACCCCTTTTCCCATTCCCTCCCCAACACACACTGTGACCAGAGTGCGCATCTCCTCCGGCTGGGAAAGCTTTGAAGTTCTGTGGGCAGTAATATACCCTTACCATCTGAGCAGCTGTCCCTAGACTTGGTGCGACAGGAAATCCGGCAGCTGTCCCACTGAGGCTATTGTGCCTTCTAAAACAGCAGTCTGTGGCTGTTAGGCTTGTGATTACTTCTGCTTTCTCCACATCTTGTTTTTGAATCCCCTGTCACCAGTCTGGCCATCTTCTCTCACAGTATTTAATTCACTGGGAGCTTCCATCCCCTGGACTCTTACTGTTCAGTGTGGTGTCCAAAGCTTGCTTTTTGAGAGGTGCATTTGGAAGTAACAAAAAAAGGCAAAACAAAACTGTGGAGTATATTTTATTCCATGGTACTTTAGGTTGTAGTTCTCTGTGCTGTGCCAATCAGCACATTTATATATAAACCTGAATCTTCTGTGTCTTTAATGGAAGAAAACTATATTGACTGCAAGCAAATTTCTCAGTCTCATTTAGCCAGTGCTATCAGAATCTATGACTTGGAGCCCTCTCCAGCTATGAGTCCATTCTATGTTGTTTTTAAGGTGTTCATGTATGTATTCCAGATAATCTGGCATCCCCAGGCCTATGGATAGAATTTATTTGCATCATTTTTTCTCCAAGCTTGCATTTTGTCTACCTTTGGTGTTTTGCATTTGTAGTGCTTGAGAGCAAATTGTGCTCAAGGAGGTATGTGGCTTCCCTTGACCCTGAAGAGGATTCTTGCTTCCCTGGTTGATACTGATAGGACTCATCATAACTTCAGTGTAAATTGGAGTGACACTAATTTGTTTTCAGATATATGCTCCTGTCTTAAAGGTTTAGGTCAGTGCATGCTACTTTTGGCATAGAACATGACTTTCTAAAGCCAATGCTTGTTCCTTATCCTTGTCCATTACAATTCAATGCTTTCTGAAGTCCTCCAAAGTCAAACAACTTATTAACATGAACACAGTTGCTTCAAGTTGCATCTTAGTGCCCAGGGCTGTAAACATGAGAAGCAACTCAGTATGATTTGTGAATTCTATTCTGTTCTCTTTATTATTAAATTCACATGCAACTGCTGTGATGGGAGTCCAACGACTCCCCTTACTGTTGTTTGCATTGCCTAAAGATACATATTTCTCATTCAACATTTTTCATAGGTGTAAAATTTCCAGTGAGTCTTCTAAGTGCTGAAGAGTATGTATTGGAGCTAGTAGCAGACACATGCATGGTTTTTGCCACGCTGAAATAATATGCATCTCCTGTTGCGTTGCCTTTAATTGGGAAAATAAGACGACTCCACCCTTTGCAACTTCTATTTGCGTTCTGGCGGGTTTTTTTGTTTTTTTTTTTCATTTTATTTTTGTTTGTTTATTTTTGTATTTTGTCTTTTTATCAAACTGAGGACAAGGTGGAAAAGCTTGAATCTCCCTGTGCTGGTTATAAACTCACTTTAGCATTCATTCATACCTAGTGAGAATGGATATGTAGGCCCAAGAACCCTCTAAATAACCCTAACCTGATGCTATTAGCATTTACATGAAAAGTCTAGACAGTTGATTTAGTGTTTTTATTATAAACAGTGTGTAGGAATCCAAAAGGAGTTTCTGGTAGCTGTGCAGATGAATCTGCTTCTGCCTAAACTAAGAAATAGAAGTAGATAGAGAGAGGGCAAGTAACTTGAACTAGAGGAACTGGAAAGAAAAAGGATCCAGGGAAGAAATTTAAGTCACAGTTCAAGTCTCTCATCACTGACCTGCAAGGCCTCTCTGAGTTCTCTCAGTGGAATGAGAAAGAATAACTTACTCATTTGTACTTATAGGACTTGAAATAAAAGTTAAATTGCCTTTTTTTATTTCAGGGAAAGGTCATATATAGTAATTTATATCTTCGACAGAGAAATGTGTGAAAAATATAGCTATGTTAACTGTTAGTTAAATGTTAGTATGTTAAAACAGGAAAAAAATAGCCAATCTTCCCATGCAGAGAGAGGAGATATTTGTCATTTCCATGTGTCGCTTTCTTCTGTAATTTTGAGTAACTTTTTATTCCTTCTCTAACACAATCTTGCTTCTTTTTCCCTTTAGACACTAACACGATGCAGATGGTAAAGGATAGAAAACTTTTCTGGATAGAACATCTGGCTGCTTCATGATCGCCACAAGTTGGTGGGTTCCCAGCAGCCTAACCCAAGAGTAAGCCCTAATTGACTGTCTGTGAAACCTGCCTTGATATAGATCAGCTATCTGCTTTTTGAATGAAGATTTCATCATCTTTAAAAGCCATTTTCCTATGCTGAAAATCAAGAGAGTTCTGCTTCCAAATTCTATAGAAGGCAAATATTTTGGATACGGGCTTCTGTACTTCTGCAGAGATTTATGGAATCTCACTGGGTGCTCAGTGTTTATGAAGACGTCCTAAGACATCCTTTGCAAAAGCCCTTAGGTAAATATCACATTATATTTTACTGTGTGCTTGGTCTCTTCTTTGAAACTGCATGTATGGGACAGGAGAGCTTATATTCTTGATTTTAAAAAAAAAAAAATTTGAAAGTTTTAGTTATGCTGCTCACCTATCTAGAAAAAAGACGTAGCTCCCACATTTACTCCTTTAATGAGGTCTTGTAATTCTAACTAATGAACTATTGAAGAAGAATCCTCAAAATACATCAGAACAAAGCTGACATAAGTTGCATTTAGCCAATCACATTTTATGCACTTTGTCCTGATTTTATTTAAATAATTTTCTCTTTTTTCTTTCCCTCTGTTAATGTTCCAATAATAAAACATTTTTGCTGAATAAAATGACAAGAGAGATATATGCTTAAATTCACAAATTAGTGTTCATTCTCCCACTGTGATCTGAATTGTTATCTAAATAATGTGGATGAAACACCTATTGCAAGAGCTGGCAGGATTTTGCCTTTTTTGGGGGGGAGTGTGTGTTTCAGTGTTTTTAGCAAAAGATTAATACATATAGTATCTGTCAATAGCAGTATATTGTCTAATGATATGCTTTCCATCTCTGCATGGGGAAACAAAATATTCCTTTCTCAACTGCAGATCTTAGGGGTTATGTTTGTATGATAAACAGAACATTAGTGTAATTGTCAATTTTGCTTGTGCTACGATGCCATGGAAAATGGCTGTATTTTCAATATGACTGGGAATTGAAATATTTAACTGAGGAAGCCAAGCGTAGCCTTTTCATGATTATGTTATAAGAGCCAGAGACAGAAGATTAGCAGCAGGGAGGCTGATGTTTAAATTAGAAGTGTAAGAGACTACATATACTGGATTGCTCCCCACTTCTGAGCAGCTGGTTCAAGTGCAGAAAGTATCCATTTCCCATATGTACTGGCTACACACTTAAAACTAGGCATCCAAAAGCTGTATTAATTACTTGGCAGGAATTTTTATGTCAGGCTTATTGACAGGAAATTAGTTGGAAAAAAACCCTGGGAAACTTGGGACAAGCACTGAACAATTGGAAAAAGCAGTGTTAGTACATGTATCACTTCTGACCAGTTAGAGTGGCTCCCTCAGCATCAGACTTCACACCATGGGTAACCTAATAGTGTAGCTTAATACTGTACTGGAAACAGCATTCCTTCCAGTACTTGTATGAAATGTAGTCTACATATTTTTGAGGTTCAGACAGGAAAACATAATGCAAATCCAATTTCTTGGTGTATTTCAAGGTATGTGCATAAGAACAAGAGTTGAAAATCGATGTCTCCATCTCCTTAGTGGACATAAAGGGATGTTCCAAGCAGTTCCTTGCAAACCAAGGAATATGAAAGGAGCCATATGGAAACACACATACCTCTCTGAATTCTCACTGCTGTGCAGTGGGTTCCCCTGGGGAAACCCAGAGTGCAGTGTGCCAGCAACAGCTTCCTGGATCCTCCCTCCTAGGGAAGCAGAGAGCCAGTGGTACCTTTTGGTGCTCTTATGTTAATCTGAAATAAGGTAATAAGATTTTTATCTATGTATCTTCCTGAAGCTCTATGCAGGTCACTAGTGTCAGTGCGAGCCAAAGTCAAGTCCAAGACAGGATGCCTTCCAGGTACAGCTGAAGCAAGGTCATTAGTTATCTCAGGGTACATTACACTCTAACCTATGACTTTCACATCCTGAAACACTAAGAAAGAATTAGCTTCCTAATATGGACCTTAAATATGTCTTTTTAAAGCTCTTCTCACGCAAAGTATTTTTTCAGAGTGCAACTTGTAGCTGGCATGTAGAAGGGAAGGGGACAAAATATGATAATGAAGTGGTCTGATTGCTTTCACGGGAGCATCCAGGGATCAGAGTCTGACTTCTGTTAAACAGTGTTTCAATTTTTTTTTTCTCTCAGCTGACTGCACATCAGGCAATCTTCTCAACTCTTATTTGTCTGTCAGGCATTTACCTTGGAGCTAGTAGATGGCTTGAGAGCTATGATTTTTTTTTTTGGTGCTATAATGCTATTTCTAACACATTGTCTCTGCTTTCAATTTGGACTCATTTTCGTCCCCCTTCTGTAGGTGCTCTCCCAGAGTTTGGTCAAACTTTTCTAAGAGATGTCTCATCAGTGCTTGTCCCATCTCTTCCCTAAGCGACTGCATCAGATGAGCAGAAAAGGATGGATAATTGACTATTGGATTCCAGTTAGTGAAGGTCAGGGCGATCTCTGCCTGGCCTACCCTGTGCTTGTCATACAACTCTGTTATTACAGGATTTATTCAAGCCTATAATCAGTTTCAGTGAGATGGAACCTTCTGCTTCACTGAGTAGTTTTTTTGCTGCAGTGCGGCCAGGCTTTGTCTACCCTTGACAGCACAGATAAAGTGTTCACAGATTTTATATTCTGGACCCGTTGTATTTTTAGTTCTTCTAGGTACCATTCAAGAAACTGGTAAAAAAAAAAAAACAAAACAAAAAACAAAACCCAAAAAACAAACCAACAAAAAAAAAAAACCCAAGCAAGCATAGAGATAATTATGGTATGTTAAGTCCAGTACTTCTCAACAGCCAGTGTCCATAGTATTTCTGGAGAATTTGGTTTAATCCTTTGTCTGAAGACAAAGGTCTCCAAAGCTTTATAATGAATTACACCCAATGTTGACCTGTTTCTTCAGCATCTATGAAATATGTAACTATCACTTAATGAGGACAGCATTGCTAAGGGCTAGTTTTGTGCTCACTTAAACCTTGATCTAACTAACTACAGAAGTGTAGTGCAGACTGAAGATGACAAAATTTTGTGCTTATGTGTAGGAATATGAGTAGTTAGCAATATTATTCTGTCAAGGTTATATTGGTGCTGCTATGGATGTGCTATGAGGTTTGCATAATACACTTAGTTGTGACTGGGTGGAAACTGGTTTGAAATGGAACTGTACTAGGGAATTTATTGAGGCCTTGGAAGTTTCCATACTTTCTAATAATGAATTTCATAAGCATGAATTATTGAAAATTGTGTTTAATGTCTGTCTGGCCTTGGCCAAATCAAAGTTAAATCTTACTCTTGTCTGTTTAAGCTAAAAGATCTGTGGGGACGAGAATATAAACCATTCCGCATGTGTTTTTGAGGCTGCTTGAAAATTCTTTCATGCAAGTTTTATCCTGGTCTCAAGTGTCTGCCTTCTGTGACAGGTTCAAAACCAACTTTACTGTTTTTTTTGAGGTTTTATAGTAAAGTGGTAGAAAAATCTGTTAGATTTTAGGTTAGGAATACTGTGCCAAGGAACTGAAGAACGTAGTACAAAGGACGGGATGCTTCAAAAGGGTAAGAGGCAGGGTCATCAGCAGTCTTTCAGACCTTGGCAGTAACAGAGAATTTTATAGGTAAAAATCTTCTGCTGTTTCCTCATACCATGCTATTTGAGGAGTACTGAAATAAGTGGATTGGGTTAGAAAATTTCTAAATAATAGTTTAAGTGCCAAAATGTCTAATACAAAGTCTATGGGAGTTGATGAGAATTCGGGGTGATGTTTTATGGGACTTTCTGTGTGACTTCCGCTGGTTTAGTCGTACTGACTTACAGAGGGTAATTCTTTTCTCTTTATCCAACTTAGAAGTGCAATTCTCTTTTAAAAAGATTTTTCTTGGGTCTTGGCACTAATGAGGCTTCTACAAGTTGGAGGTGATCAGCGTGGAGGAAATACTTAGTGCTGCCCTTGCTGACATCAGCTGCTTTTGTACAACAATTCTTGTAATTGGAATTTTGGTCTGTGAATCCAACTTCTGCCCACTGACTTCTTGAAAATAGCTATTTCATAAGCTAGTGGCTTTTGTTGTAGGCTAAAAAAAAATTTTTTTAAGAGCTTTTATGGGAAAGGCCTATTCTACATCTGCCCTTCACCCTTCTGTCCCTGGGGCCTGCTATTCTTTGATTTTCCAGGGACAGTGTCTCAAAGGAACATATGATACTCAGTGCCTGCTGTGTTGTTCCAAGAATTGTCTATTGGAAACTATAAAGAAACACTTTAGTTGTCCTCACTTCTCTCATCTCCAGGGCTCAAGAACCAAAAATGGTTCTCTGTGCTTGCGTAGAACACTTCTTGCTACTCTAAGAGTCGTCAGATGGAATAAATTAAATAATGTGGGCTTTAGTGAAAGACAGCTCAGCTGCCTCCAAATACAAAACTCCCCCTTAATTAATGAGTTCAGAGCCTTTGTCAGTCTGGAAATACTTTGTCAATGTGGAATGTGTATTTACTTGGTTATGAAATTATATTGAAGAAGAGAAGTTGGAATGTTATACCTATGTGTTTGCTTCTGCTTAATATGAGAATGTAGGGCTCATATATCCGCTTGGAGCTATTTTAATCTTGAAAGTTTTTGTCATAGAACAACTTAAAAATGCTCAGTCTCTGAACAACACATACTGCTTCTTCACGTGTGGTGTCCTCTGGAGATGCAGTCTCTTTTGAGAAAGCGAGTTAAATATATTCTCTGCTTTATGGCTGAAACAACTGTCTCTCTAGAACAAAACAATGGTTCAAGGCTGAAAATTCCTTGGAGAAGATGCCTAATACTTTGTTAACCTCCTCTGTTTTGGGGCTGTTATACTTGAAAACAAGACGGTCACGGTGAAAATAAATGAGGCTCCATGTCTGGCTTTTCTTTCGTAAAACTTCTCTCATTGGTTATGTGAGTGAGCCGTTAAGAAGTTAACCATTAAGAAGTTACTGACTCATTTTTTATTTACTCGATTGAGTGTAAAGTGCAAGTCTCTATTTTGTGCTCTCCTTTAATGAATAAGCTACTTCAGTGCATAAGCTACTTACATCCCGAACTGAGGTCTGTTGCTATGGAAGATGCTTTCTGAATGTTTTTTCTCCACAGAAAATGGATACTATGTGAGCAAATGCCTCTGGGCTGCTCCTTCTTGCTTGCAAATAAGGTGCAGATGGAGTAAACTGCAGCTTTTCAGAGCCTGTGGTAAATTTTGTGAATTCTTTTTTTTTTTTTTATAAATTTAGTAAAGGAAGAACCTGGCTTGTAGACTGAGAAGGATTGCTGGATGCTTTGAAATCTGCCACTGTGGAGTCAGAGTAGAGGAAATCGCATTGGTAATTCAGTACATTAAAGTACAGAGCCTTTCCTACACAAGCATCATTCATGCTCCCTGCGAGAAATTTCGCTATCTCTGCACTGTCAGTGGATTCACTTATTCATGCTTTGGGAGGAGCAGAAGAGGAAGGGAGGGAGTTAAAGCAGTTCAGTGTGCACAGAAATCAATGGAAAGACTCCCATTAACTTAAATGGATTTTGGATTTGGAACTTGAACTCTACTATACGGTCTCTTCAATAAAAGACCTTCTGTTTTTCTACTTAAACGAAAGTTCTTGAAGACTGAACTGAACTTCCCCCTAAAGGTGCTTGCACTGTGGATTTATTACAGTTGTGTTAAAGCAGCCATTTCTGTGCTTTTAATGTGTTATCAGGCTGCCAGTTGAATAAGATTGTATGTTTGGGTGCAAAAGAAATCCAGAGATGTGCTACAGACAATGCTTTGAATGGTAATGAGAATGGCAGTTCATTAGGATTAGCAATGCAAAAAAGGTTCCAGTTAATGAACAATGAAAACATTTTGGCAGTTGCAGGGTTGATTATTGCAAGGCTGTTCATGCTGCTATAATTTAAGCATCTAACGTGACTGTCCATTATCAGCTCAGATTTTGAGAGGTTTATTATTCCATCAAAACATTAATTCTGTGCTGAGAGTTGGCATGGAAGATAGGCAAGTGAGTAAGTTACATTATATGTATTATCTGTATATTTAATAGATAGAGACTGTAAATGAAGGCAGGAGCCAAGTTTTTTCAGGTCCAAATTAAAATGTCTGCTGTCTTACTCTTATTAGGTCTTGAGAGAGAGACTGCATGGGCATGACCAGATGACGCTACTGGAAGCAGTCCTGTTCAGTTTATTGGCAAGCACAGCTCCAGCCTGTCAACATCATCTCAAGGTCAGTCTGTAGAAGATAGGCCTTTTATGAGCAGCAGCTGTGCTAAAGCAGGCTTCTACTGAAATTTGCTTTTAGATGTAGAACTGTATAGAGTATAAACCCATATAAGGAAACAGAGACTAGCACTTTACTGCTACTGAAGATGCTGAGATTTGACTTCTCCGCTATTCCCATGGAAAACAACAGCTTTGCCCCTGACATTAGTGGAAGTATAGTTAGTGCTGAGCTAACCTTTATAGGAAGGTTTCTCAGAAGAAGAGTAGGGGATAACAAGAGTGATGGGGAGAAGAGCTGCTAACTTGTGGTGTCTTCTGCACAATAGTGGAAACCTAGCTTCAAGTCTGGCTCAGAATCAAAGGCTTCAGACTATTTGCTTTTCTGGGCTTCTTACTACCTGTTGAAAGAACTTGGTTTTAATCTGATGTGAAACCAAAAATACTTCTGATTTCCCAGTCAGCTCTAGTTGAAGCTGTTTCTTTAGTGTTGGCAATCCCTAGCACAGTAAAAATGAGCACAAGTGCCCAAAAGTAAAGCTTTGTTAAGAAAAGTCAGGGTTTGTTCTGTGGGACTGAATGATCTTGAATTTGGAGTGAAGATTTCTCTCGACTTCTATTTCCCACTCTGATTGTTTTTTAAATTGATTTACTTCCTTCCATCTGAATCGCATGTCTTCTGTCTCACAGTGCTTTGAACTAACAGTCCCAAGTGCCCACCTCCCCTCTGCAGCAGATGGTGTGAGTAACCTGGACCGATTTCCACGATGAGTGAGCAGCAAAAGGTGCTGCCAGGTTGTTGGCTGCTGTAGATGCCTTGTGGTTATGATTTAGCTATAGAGAATGATGCTCCCTGACAATTAAGCAGCACAGTTGGTATTAAGCAAATGTGAATATTTTTGTCTAGAAAATGGTGCAGGGATCTAATCAGTGTGATTTTCTTATTGCTGTGAAATTATCTGTGAAAACAGAAACTCAACCTGATGCTTTGGTAAACTGTGTGCATTATTCCACTGGATGGTTAATTCCAGTCAGAGGACCTACTTTCCTTCTGACATGGAGGGGATTGCTCCCTCCCTCACCACTTCTCTCGCTGTATTAATTAGTATCAAGGTGATTATTTTATAATCACACTTTGGATAAGAGTTGGGTAAGTTGAAATCTTGCTTTTATCGGCAGCATTGTCACTAGGTGTCAGTCAGGTTTGATGTGGCTTGTGATGTTAGTCTTAAACGAGGAGTTGGTCATGTGCTGGGTCCCTTCTCACACTGACATTGATGGGAATTTTGAACACTAACTTTTTGCTGAATCACAATCGCTCTTGCAAACTATTGGGCACAAGAAAAAGATGCTGCCAGACTGATTTCATTAGGGTCTGTGAAAATAACAGTTTTCTAATAAATACATCCTGAAACTCCTTTTGACTATTACTATTCAGACTGAATTAAACCCTTAGAGTTTCCTTTGGGACAAGGCCTTTGTACAAAATACTGTACTGATGTAGATGGTTTGTGATGAGCAGCAGTCCATAGCAGTGGCTCACAGCCACCAGGATAAAAAGAGATTGCAGGTCCTCCGACACCCAGTTGCCTGTTTGCCTGCCACAGAGGCCTCATAAAAGGTTTTTTGCCCCATGCTCCTTCCTTCTCCACTTCTTCTGTCTCTCATTGCAGGCAAACTGGAGAGAGGGTCAATGCAGGGCCAAGAGATTTGGCTGGGGGGAAGACAGGGATAAACAGTGGTATGGACAGTCTGGTTTTGCCCTGTTTCTCCCATGGTCAGGAGAAGAGGTAGTAGTTGAGATGCAAAGAGAGGTTGAAGGAGTTGAGGTGGAAAAGACAGATTACAGATAGCAAGGAGAAGAAGGAGTACCCATATAAAGTAGACTGGAAACTGTTTGTCTGTAGCCCTGGGGAACAGACATGCCAAAACTTCCCTCCATTGGAAAAACCAGGGTGAGTAGCCAGCTTTCCTGCTCAAACTCCCAGTTCAGTGCTCGGTCTACTAGGTAGTGCTGCGTCCCTGTTGCACGTTGTTATTCTAACATTTCAGCCGTACAGCAGCTCAAACAATACTGTGAGCTTCAAATTGCTGCCAAGCCACCGGAATTATGTATTACACATAGCCAGTCATGACTCCTGGCCTGGTCAAACCCTGGTTTAACTTCTTCTTTCATTTAATGACCCTGTAAACTAGGGGAGATCTGTGTATGTCATGGCCATAATAGACACTTTCTCAGCCTTATGATGTGTGCAGACTGCACTGTTAGTTCTGTTGGTGTATGGATTTTGCTTACAACTGCTGTGTATGCTATGGCTGTCAGCTTTGTAGAACAACTTTTGATGTCACATCTATACTTTGTTCAGTGATGAATGCAGAAGACTTGTACTGTGTGTGTATCTAGTGATACAGACCTGGAGCTGAACATCTCCAGCTTGTTCAACAAGGGCTGCCAAATAGTTTTACACCCTGTGTTGGAGGTGAAGTCAACAGTACTAGAGAGAGGAAGCTGTGGGAATAAGAGTCCTACTATGAGGGTGACAATACAACAGATGGGATTTTTGTGAGTATTTGAGGTTAACTTAACACTCTTTCCCCAGACCTGCTTCTGAACTGATATCCTGCCTCTACCCAAGAGTCTAGCATGCTAACTTCATCTGATCTGATTTTCTGTTTAGACTGCTGCTAGGTAGCTTTAGAAGTGAAGAGTTTGTTAGATACTCGAATGGCAATTGACCTCTAGAAAATTTGCTCCCAGAGATGCTTGTAAAGTGTCCTGGAGGGGCAAATTTCTAACAAGCCATTTAACAGAGTTCTTTCAGGGTGCTTCCAGATTGTGCTCTCCCCCAACACACCTTTAGCACTCCCCATCTGTAAGGAGTAATATATAATAGTTTTCTTTGACAGACTTTTATATTCATGCTGGACATTGCAAACTTACAGCTGCAAGGACGCTATTTTAATTCTTCTATGATATGGTTATAATTTAAGTCATTCTATCGGATTTGTGTTTTGCTGCCAAAAGCAAATGCATTTAGATAAAGGATGATCGCTGAGTCAAACAATGGCATGTAGTAGATATGCTAATTAATATCTAAGCTATTTTCTTTAATGAAATTAAATGCAGAAACATCTTAGCTATTTGAATGTGTTTAATCAAGTCACACCTCCATTTCTTTTGCAAATTATGCTAGAGATAATAGTCAAAATACCAAGCAAATTTTCTGCTATGGAATATGCTGAAATTTAATGAAAATATAACAACTATTCTATTGAAACTAATTTAGAAGCTTATTTCAGACACTTCATTTAATGTGTTAGCAAAATAAATTGTATGTAATTGTAAACAGCAGCCTCACAGTGTGGGTTACAGAATTAACAATGGGATGCAGGAAGATGTAAAAAGTTAAAAGGATAAAAGCCCACTTGAAACCATTTTAATTTAAATGGTTTCTGATAACCGCATTGTTCAGCGAGATTCCCTTCCCTGAGCCAGTTCTTGTAGCTTTTAATTCTTGCCTGTTGTTTTTTCTTTCAATTGTGACAATTACTACAGACTGGCAACCAATAAACTAAAAGCACGGTAATACAGCTGAAGTCATGCACTAAATAGATGTTAAATAGGCAATAACCTGCCTCTCGCATTCACTATCTGAATTTCATAGTTGTGAACAAATCCTTCAGATGTGTAAGTGTGGGGTTACTCTAATGTTTAACTTGACTCTTCAAAGAGGTAGATGGTTCAGAAGTGAATAAAACTGAGAGCTAGGTGAGATCTCCCAGGGAGGACAAATTGCTTTTACATCTTTTGTTTCATTTCCAGGAGGACTGCATGGTCTTACAGAAAAATCAGTTTAAAATAACAAAATTACGGTTGTTTGCAAGAAATGAATGTTCCTGAGTAACTTCAGGCTGGGAGAGAATGGACCTGTGCTCTTCTGGGTGATAGGGTGCACTGAAGCAGAAGACAGCTTGCTCTTGTCCCTGCCGCAGTATTTGCACAGTGCTCTGCCCAGGAGTCAGGCAGCCACATGAGCACAGTGCGAAGCCCAGGCGGGTATATCTGACACTTAGTAGTCAAGGCTCTGCGTTGGTTAACTGTGTCTGTAGGCCTTATCCTTCAGGCTTCATTCATGTCCAGCTGACTTAGCACATGGACATAGTGAACAAGTCTGCCTGAGAATGCTGGGATAGACACACCCTGGGAGATCTGCTTCACTTTTGGGTGCTGACTTTCTAGATGGCAAGACAGTCGGGCTTACCTGTCCTTGGAACGGATCTGGCATTTGCCAGAAAAGCTACATATTTGAACCCTTTTGCCTTGTTTACAGTATGTAGTTCCTTTTCTTTGTATTGTCCCTGTATTCAGAAATACATTCACCAATATTTCTTGCTGGTTCAGCCAGAGATAAATACTGCAAAAAGACCAAGAAAGCCAGCGTAGGTGACAATATGTACCTTACCTCACAGTCAGCCACCCTCACTTCTGTATCGAACAGCGAACAGTGGGCCTGACTCTCGTGCCCCTGGCAAGGCAATGCAGCTCTAGTTACTTTGAAGGAATCTCTCTTGTTTATAAATTGATGATCAGGACACAACAATATTTTTATTGTGTTCTAATACAAGACACAGAAGAATTTGAGGTGCACAGCTGGCTCTTTGTTCCTGTACAGGAGTAAGTAAAGACAGTGCAGTGATTCGCAGCAATTCTTTGAGTTGGTGCTGTCAGGCAAAAGGCCCTGTTTGTTGGCATTGTTCTCTCAGCTGAGAGATAGCAAAATAGATTGGATGAGTACAACATAAGAGCGAAGTTGGTACTGCGCAAATGCCAGGCTTTGAGACAGGGACTATTGCAACTGAGAAAGTAGGTTTAACCATCTCACAGGTGAGTATTTGGAGTGATCTAGCAGGAAGCAGGCTGCTTGCCAGGGATCCTGGGCTGCTGAAGAGCAAAGCTGCTCCACACTGCAGTGAGACGCTTGCATGTGGGGAAGTTCCCGGACCATTTTTATTTTCATCATTAGCGCTTGCTCAGCCTGTCCCCGCAAGCATAGTCAGTGCTTTCTGAGCAGCTGCAGCTGGGCAGTGTTGAACAAGCAGTTTCAGCCCAGATAAAGAGTTTACTGCTCTTCATTTCGGTGAGGTGATGTTTGCCAATTCCCCGGGCTTGTCCTGGAACAAGGCAGGTACATTTAGCTACTTTACACAAGATTTTTGGCTGAATCCTGTCTGCTGTACCTAATGGGTGAACGTCTTTCTCACTTCTTGCTAACCTTTCTGACAGGACTGACTTGCACAGTACCAAAAGAGAGGCTCCTAAAGGGCCTTCTTGTTGCTGCTGTGGTTCCTGTATAGCTCAGTGATTTTGCGGGTACTGTCTCAGCTACATGGGGCTGGAGGCTGCTGGTAGGAGATAATAAATAAGTAAAACTACCTTAGGAATAGTCTGATGCACTTTCAGTACTGGGGCACAGGGACGGCAGCACCTTGTCTCTCTCTCAAGGTGGATGGTGCTCCCTTGTCAGCACTGGGAGGTAGGCCTGCCTCTGGTCTTTTTTTGAAGTTTATTTGCTCTGTGTGTGCCTCTCCTTGGGAAGTCTGGTGATATTTTTCTGAAGTCACCCATGTTGAATGTGAGCTTTTTGTCGCCATCTTGTGTCTGGACAGTTTAGATGGTTCACAAATGAGTGAAGTTGTAGTTAAATCATTTGGTGCTAACCTAGGGATTCATGCTTCTGTAGGCAGAGCCTGTATAAAAGCTCTTATTTATATAGAAGGACCCCATCCTATATAAATGACAAGGTGCCTTGGGCTGCAGTCCAGCTCCTGTTAAATTACCTTGTCTCACTGTTGAAACAGAGGAGCCAGCTTAATGTCCTCAATCTGCCTCTGGTGTAGTACAAGCTAGGAAGAAACTTCATGGAGGGAAGAAATCCCTTTTGAAGTGTTTACTTACAAAGGTCCTGTGAAGGACACGGAGCAGATGAGCAGCCTGTTTGCCAAAAGCAAACAGCAAGGTGCTGGGTCCAAGTCTAATCACTTCTGTAGACAGCAGAGCGGCTTTTGAGGTGCAAAAGCAGCCCAATTTAGGGACCAGGTCAAGATGTGGCTGGGGCTGCTACAGTATAGTAGTAGTACGTTGTCACCCTAGAAGCAGGCTACCCAGCAGAAGCACCACACCTATTTCATGGTGACAGTATAGCTACTCTGCAGAAAGCTACTGCCACATCTCAGTGAGTTACATTTTCTCCCAGATGGCTTACTAAGTTGTTGTGATATCCTGGGTGATTCCCTTAATATCTGCTGTGACAGAACTGCACATTTGCAAACTGTTTGGCAGAAGGTGACGTTTGACTCTCTCCCAAAGCTTTGCACAGCATTGACAGGAGCAGAAGATAGCTCCCCCCAATTTATTCTTGTCAAAAAAAATAACTCTGGAACTCTTGACAGATACATTGTGTAAGGAGGCACTGTTTTTAGAGTCGCTTTCTAAAATTGTACTCATGCTCAGATTTCCTGAACCAGCATTTAAATGCCTTGTGCTATTCTAGAAAAACCTTATATCAGCATAGCATTTTGCTGACCATTGAGAACACCCTGTACATCATAAGAACACATTATGACTACTTATCTCGAGTCAGAGCACTGCCAGTGGGGATAACTATGTGATAACAAGCAATCTAAGCTCAAGGTTACTTGGTTACCTGGGGCACAGGGAAGAAGCGTGACGCACACAACACATTTTAGATCATATCCTGCCTTGGAACCTTGATGATTTTTATAGACCAGACAAAGACAGACATTTTTAAAATAGGAGGTGTCACACAGTACAAGAAACTCGCCCAGTGTCAGATGGGAATTCTGGGGCAGGACTGGAAAAAACAGCCTCTTATTGCTCACTGTCTTGGAAACAAGCCTATTCTCTACGTTTTCATAACATCATTTTTTTTTAAAGGCCCAAGTGCTTTGCTGCGTTTTGAGTGTGCAGATCATGGTCTGTGGAATAAGTGTGCTGTGCAGATGTGCATAAACATTTATCTACTCCATCTGCCTTGCTTTTGAACCAGGGAAACAGTCCCTGGAATGAAAGTTTGCCTTACAGGTCTGGATTTAGGCTTGTTACATCATTTCAGGCCTTAAAACTGGACGTAGTTTTGGTTGCCCTTTTTTTTTTTTTTTTTTCCCTCNTGGTTTTCCTCTCTGAAAGATATCCTTTCTCATGAAGGGATGGTTAGGACAAAAAGGGGGAATTCTAGGTCTATAAATGCACCTTTGTACAACTACTATACTCAGGCCAGACTAGCTTCTTATATAGAGGGTTGTCTGACACTGCCCATAATCAGGATCTTTCAGTTTTACTCCCAGTCCTGAAATAAATCTCTGGCTGATCTGAGTCACTTCAGCTCATTAGTTCTGTGTGTTGGGTTGCTGGTTTTTTTTTTTTTAATTTTAGCTATTTGTGGCAGTTTCCTTAAGTTTGAGGTTCTTCTAATGATCCTTTACAGAAGGCTGCTGTGAGGGTTGGGTGGATTTTAAAAGGGCTTTGAAGATCATGAAATATTGAAAAATATGTGGGAGAAGTGTTTCATCTTGTTGGACCAGAACTTTCATAACGGTCACGAAGGCCTAGTTTTGGAGGGCAGCTGCAGCTGCTTGTGTGCTGGTAGCTTTACAGGGGAGGTGCAGAGATTTAGAAATGTAGCGGTTTCTTCTTATGTGCCTTTGGTGTTTCTGTGCTACTGGGGGTCCTTCTGTAGAGGGAACGCAACCTCCACTGGGAAGAAGGTTTGTACTTTCCAGCTGTGTTCTCAGCTGATCTGAATTTACTTCTTTTGATATATATTGGGTTAGGATTTTGCTGCACCAATTATGTCTTCTTTTTAGGGATGCCAGCCTCAGAGATTGAAAATAGCAGACAAAATACAGAAGCTGTTAACTTTTTAAGGCACATAGTGGTAGAGGAACATAGTGGTCAGAGAAGCTGTACTGGAAAGCAGAGAACTTGGAGCGCTTTCAGCCAATGTGCTCTAGGGGCATTCAGGAGCTGTTTTTAAAACCACAGTCCAGCAGACTTCGTTAGATTTTTACTACAGTGTTTGTGCAGTGAAATTAACTTGAGTCTGCTAATTGTGTTTACAGTTGCTGCTGCAATCTGGAAAAGGGAATACTGCTCAGACATCAGTGTGTATACCAAACATTTTGCACAATCAGTGGTAGCGTTGGATTTTTATTGATGTGATTGGTTCTTATATTTACATTTGGACATATTTGAAAGTTCATCAATGTCCTGTGGCTGGGAAAAAAAAAATCTTCTGTTGAGTCTCCTAATAATTGTGTAAATAGTTTAGTATAACTGTATAGCGGCATAAAATACTCTTCACAAATATGTACTCAGTCTAAAAGGATCCATCTATACTTTCCCACTTCTGCAGAGTATTGCTATACCTTACAAGAAGCCCAATTGATTTCACAGGAACTACTAATAAATTAATACTTGATGCATGAAAAGTAGCATTCATCTTTGAAATTAATTCAGCTTTGATTGTGATCTTCTCTTAATATATTTCTAAAAAAAATGAATTTGCTAGCATAAGTGTTCAACAAAACAGCTAATTTAACTTAATCTTGACTGTCTATATTAATAAAAAGCAAATTTCGATTTGTAATTAAGTCTCACTGAAAATCTCACTCCTCATTTGAAGAAACGTGATGTGTGGAGACAGAGATAAAGTAACCATTGTCTGGTCAAAATCAAATTGCCCCCTGGAGCAGCCTACTGTTCTCCGTCCTTTATACAGAGAGACCAGGCGCTGAACTTCATTCTTCAGGGTTGATGCTCCAAGTTAAGCCATATGAATTAGCTCTATCAGAGAACATGTGATAGGAGACAATCCTTGCACTGAAAAGATTATTAGAATACAGCACAAAAGGGAACAGACAAAAAGTATAGTCTTTCTAAAGAACCTGGTCCAGGTTAATAACTTGAGTGGTCACTTAAACTCTGTTTGCTCCAGAAATTGAGACAGCTGTCCAGCATGTAAGGATTGACCCTAACCTCAACTCCATGTAATGCCTCTATTCGTGAAGTCATCCTTTAAGGTGACAGTGTGCTGCATACCAATAGATAGCATTGCAAACCTTGGACTTGTGGACTTAACGTGCGGCTAACATATTTCTGTTGTGTTTCTATAATGCATGTGCAGGATCAAAAGCAGCCAGCGCATAATGGGACCAAGAGAAATGGACTAGGAAATTCCAAATCTGATCTATGCTTTAGAGAGAGAGAGCATAAAACCTACTCACCAGACATTAACCTTCTTACGGCACTACATGTGTAGTAGATCTTGCACTGCTGAATTCTATTATAAATGTTATGAGTCTGAATTGAATTGAGATATACTGATCCTGGCACAGCAAGAAAATTGTTCATTCATTCTCTGTAACTCTTTGTCATAGTATGTGAGAAGCATTATTCTCACTTGCAACTAATAAAGTACAATGCAATGTGAAAAAATGGGCTGGTAGAAACCACATCAAGTTCCAATTGGAAATAGCAGTGCATCAAGCAAAGGCATCCAGTGATGTTGCTAGAGTTCACCGTTGCCCAGTGTGATATTTGACTGCAGTCAGTCAGGAATTTAGAAAAGCAGCGTATATGACTCCTCTGTGGACTGCAGTGAGACCAGCAATGTTCCTGGAAGCTCAAAAATGAATCATTATTTTCCATGGTTCCTGTTTTATGGTCCTATGGAGTCTTTCCTTGGTCACAAAGGACTGTTTTATATAGGAGTCCTTTACAGTTCATTAGGTGGTTTAAGATGAAATTATGTAATGTCTAACGTTTAAAAACTGCACAAGATTCAAGAGGAGTGCTGAGAGCAGGAGGCAGCAGGTTTGGTATGAACTCAATAAGGAGTTTTAATGAAATTAGTAAAGACAACATAGTATTGAATTAGACTATGAAACTTATTGCCACAGGGAGCTGTTGAAGCTGGGAGCTCTGGAGATCAGCCATTGATGTGGATTGCAGAATATATTCACTAATGTGTTGTTAATTTTTTTTAAGAGGGCTATTAAGCAAGATACCTGGGATTTTAATAGATATACGTGAAACAGAGAAAGCAAAAGATTTGTCGTCTTCCAGTTGAATTTTCTTACACTTTCTTCAGACGATTCCAATAGGGGCCTCTGAGACCTTTAGATCTAGTCTGGTTGGACAGTGTTTTCTTTAACATACATGTTAAACATGTATGTTAAACATACATGCTTGCCCTGTGGAAAGCTCTTGTTTTTCTTGAAAATCTTAAGAATTTTGCCATCTCGCCTGATTTTTTTTTCAACTGTATTGACCACCTGCCAGTTTACTGCACTTTCCCCAGAGTGTCACAAGGCAGTCAACGTGAAGTGTACTTTTTCCAGTATCCATAAGTATCAGTTCTGGGACCCGAGGAGGCTGTGCAAGCCAGCAGTTTGTTCCAACCTCCTGCTAGACTGAATGGCATAAATTAATATTTTTTTCCTTTTTCCCTTTAGAAATGTTACTGCATCTCAAAACTAGGAGAAATTTGGATCAGCTTTAGTGATCACTTTAATGGTTTGTACTGCCAGCCTGTATTTCTTCCAGGAGCAAAATAGTAAATGTCCCTAAGAGTAATATTTTGCTATGTTGTCAATAGCAGGGGCTAGTGTTTTTGGAAGTGGGAAAAAAAAGAATTCCCTACTACTTATGTTTTTTAAGGGTGTAAGTTTCTGACAACCACCAGGTTTAATAGAGGATACATGGAAAAATACATTTGTAGGGGCCATGTGTGATAACACTTGCAGGAAAATCACTAAAAAATACTTAAAACAGAAGATAATTTGCTTTATGTTTGTGAGGCTGCCTTGACCAGGTGTTTGTGGTAATAGGAGTGATGGAGCTTGGATGTTAGGGTAGTGAGGGGCCAAATATTGTAGAAAGCTTTAGTTTGGCAGCTGTATTTATTCTGCAGTACAGCTCTAATCCAGACACATTTTGATGGATCTTAGTGGATCAGGTTTTGTGGGTCATCTTTCAAGACCTTGGCTTTTGTTTTGGGTTCAAAGCAACTCAGCAGGGTTTTGATGAGCTCACTCTGCTTTTACAGCTCTCTAGAATGTGCTTACAGTGGAGTGTGTCAGATGAAGATCTGCTTTTTTTAGGTGCTTAAGTGAGTTTAAAATCATGAAAATGCTAACTTTGTTGGTAGCTACCACCACCCCAGCTGAGAACTGTGTGGAAAACTGAGCCCCCTCTAAAATTAGCTGTAGTGAAACAGGCTACAGGAGCTGGGCGGAGGGGGGAGGAAATCCAAAAAACCTACATAACTTGTTAAAACCTTGGCATGGAAGTTCTGCCTTCAGCTTCTTTTCCCTTTCAGCTACTTGTACGTTGCTCTGTGAAGTGATACTGAAAACACTCATTTTCAGGCCCAATTACAGACCAGCAACTCTCAGCTCTTTCGGTATTGCAAAAACTCCTCCTGATTTGTTTTAAGATGTGCTACTCTTTTACCAAACTCCCTTATTGCTGACACATGCAGTGCTTGTTCTGAATGAATATGACTCAGGACTACCTACTTCTGAATGCGTGTTTAAATGAAGTGTGTGCCATATTTGAGTCAACCGCAGGATGGCCTCTGTACCGCAAACCGTTACAGTAAACAGCCTTGCCAACACTGGCCTGGTGGGGAATATGTCGAAGCCTCATAAGTATCTCCAGTTATTTCTCCTGTATCGGTGTCATCCCCTCATGATTTCTTCTGTACATTCTCTGTAGGAAAATTAATTTCTTGCCATCTCATTCAGTATTTGTGTGGAGTTGTTTGACAGGCTCCAGATGCGGTTTGCCCTAAGGCAGGCAACTTGGGTGTCTTGGATTCCCTGCCCCGAACGGTGGGGATTGTAAGCCCAAAGGTGGCCTGTATTACAAACCTGAAATCTCAACTTCCTAACCTCCTCTTCCAATCACCTGCCGAGCCTGGGGATGTACCAGCCACACAGTCAGAGGAGATTCTCCTTGGGGAATAGCTTGCCCAGTTTGTATTGTTAAAACTTAATGAGTTCATGCGATTGACTCTGCTGCAATTATTTCTTAGTGATGTATAACAAGTAGCTGTTCTTACAGGCTAATAAAATGTTCCAGAGCTCCATTAATTTGCCCTTCATTAGCTATGTAATTTTGCTAATGACCCAAGATATTTAGAGGCATTGTGTCCTATGAGAATTATGAGTTTGATTGTGAGGTCTGACGGAAGACTTGCACGCGGAGCTCCATCCCGTCTTACTACCAGAAATTCGTTCTGCCCTGCTGCATCTAATTGTATTTTTTACTTCTGTACTGAAGTAGAGTCATCTCCCATTGATAAATGAATAATTATTTCATATATGAAATTACACATTTAATGGAAGTTTGAAGTGTTAGAGTGTTAAATGATTAAATTTGTTAATTGTGTAATATTGCTGGGCATAATGATGCATTTAACCATTAACAGTTTTCCAGTGCATTGCCTTTTAAATTCTCATGTACTGTATTATACGTTCTTGTTGTCTTTTCATCAAGTGTTAATAATTGTGGAAAAGAAAGGTTAGAGTCTGGAAAGGGAAGTATCCCAACTGCGATAACAGGTTGGTATGGCAGGGTCTGAGAAGTATATGGTTTCGGAAATATTTGGAGAAGTGACTTGTTAAGATTCACTATACAATCTCTCTTTAAATTTTTCATTTTCACAGTATTAAATAGTCAAAAAAAAAAAAACAAACCCAGAGGAAATTGCAAAGAAGTGGTGTGAGGAACAACATAGGCTGTAGTTCCTACTCGAGTCTGTCTGAATAGCTCTTGGTGTCCATCAGCCCTGGAGATTCATGTGGGCTTTGTCACGTTTCCTTCCTGTGACACTAGCAGGAGGAGAGCCTATGTGAGACATGGGCTCTACTATACTCGACAGTGTGGAGCTACCTTAGTTTGCGTGCAAGCAAAAGGTTTTGTTTCCCTAATTAATAGATGGGGCATGATGCAGAAAACAAGCCTGTGGCCTGTGCTGTTAGGCTGGTGCACGCAGAGGTGCGACCAGGGCGGCTCCAGCTGGCTTGGCCACTGCTGCATGGGAACACGGCTGTTTTCTCACCTTTCCTGAAGTGAACGGCAGCAACTGGACCACAATGGCTGTGTAAGTGCCAAAATCCATCACAGGGAGCAGCCATGCCTGGGCCCTGCAAGTGGGCAGTAGATGTGACCAGGGAAATGCAGGGAGTGGGCAGGAGAACTGGAAATAAATGCCGAATTTATGTCCCTGAGCAATAGCTCATTAGACTGTTCCTTCAACTTTGCACTTGTCTGCAGCTTATACCTGTAAGAAGCTGATTGGCCCCTGTGTTTTGGGTATGAGATGAAGGTTTCCAGAAGGGTTATCTCTGCTGATAATGAAGTAAATCGCCTTTCATAGATCAAGCAGATCAGGCACTGTTAGACCAAAGTTGAAACAATCCCTAGAAAAGCCTGAAAAGCCTCAGAAACTGACTTAAACATTATCTTTGAAAGGAAAGTCGTTTTGCTTCAAGATTATCATCACAATTTAGATGCTATACATTGTACCAGGATAAAGAGGGAATTTGGGAGATGAGCTTTTGCCTCTGGAGCCCCCAGATGACTGGAACAAGCTTCCCTTTCAGCTTAAATCAGCAAACAGTATAATCTCCTTTAAGCCTGGGGTTTAAATGGCTGTTTGAAGGAGGATTGTGCAAAATCTATTTCCAGTAATATGGTTACTGGAGCTAGAGAGTATGTGTTGTTTTCATGAGATTTTGGATGGCCTTGTGATGTGCATTAAATTATTGTAAGAATTGATTGTAAGTTGATGGTTTTCACATATTCTTCAGATATATGAACCGGCGTCTCTTCTGTAAAACTGAAGGCAGCTCCTTGGTTCTTGGACAGTTCTTTAAATGCAGTAAACAGTAGCTGTCAATACCCTGAATGGTCCCTTATGCTGGCTGTAAGAAGGTGGTTGTGTTTGTTGTGCCCATCAAGAGTCACAGTTAAAAGTTTCCTCTTCTGACATGTACTAACACCAGCAGGAGAGTCATTGATCTCACTAAGTCAACAGCAGCAACCTTTCCTCCATCAACAAATCAAGGGTTAAAACACCACAGACTTGAAAGCAAAGGTGTTGGGGGGAAGAGGAAATGTGTGTTCTGATCTGATGGGGGCTAACAGAAGTGGCTGCCCCGCCGCATGGCTGTCCTGTAATTGTGATAACCAGAAGGATACTTCTCACTCTCTTATTGCCTGTGCTTTGTGGCAAATACAAGGCAGCTGTGGTTTTAGACTTGCATAAGCAAAAGCCTAAAGTGTCTTACAGCTCTTGTAAAAGAGGAAGCACTTAACCAGGAGTTGTCATAAGTGGTATCTATGCTGGTAGCGAACAAGAGGTTGCCCAAGAGTTTTTCTTAGTTTTCTACCTTGTTTGAAGAGCTATTGGCCAGCTGTGCTGCTGGCTGGCTGGGGCAAAATGTTAATTTTGCACTTGGGTGACTCCAGCGTTTGCTGTCTGGGGGACTGCAGCAAGCAAAGAGAAATTAATGTTAATGGAGTATGACTGCCTGATCATTTAGAGCAGGCTGCTGTGGTGCTTGCTGAGCCAACAGCTCTCCTGCTTTTGGGGTCTGCATTGACTCTCTCTGGGTGGGACTGGGCATCCAGTTTTCTTGATGCTAGTTCTAAAATTTGTACCTCAGATAGTATAGCTGTGTCCTTAGCAGCGTGTCCTGCTTGGAGTCTGTATTCCTGGTGACAGTTGCCCCTTTCCATTCCAGCTGGCGTGGTTTGAAGACCTGGCTTTTATGCGATAAAGGCCTGAGTATGCTGCACTTCCACCCCTCCTGGGGGGCCAGTCTGTGCTCCAGCTCAGTGGAAGCTGAGGCCTTTTGCTCTTAAGCCTTCTCCAGGTTTTTTGGGCATACTGTTCCTGAAAATCACTTATTTGTGGACTTCAGTGATAGAGTTATCTTGATGAGAGATTAACTATGTGTGAATATTTATTAGTACTAGCAAAGAACTTTCCTGAATGGCTGCGGGCAACACTCAAATATCTGAGCTAAATGACAGGTTTCTACAAGTAAAACACTGTGTTCTCTGTCTCTGCTGGAGCAACTGGACGGTGGTTCTACCCAGAAATAAACACTGAAAGCCCATTTCTTGCTAGATTTCCACATCCTTATTACTTTTGTTTCCAAAGGGAGGGAGTACTTGTGGACTGTTCTTCCTTATTTCCTGCCTTCCCCCACATCAAGGTTGAACGCAAAAGCTGGAACTACCTTTTATAGTGCTCTGACAGAAGGTGTAGCAATTAATGTTAGAATAATGTGATAATTATCAATGGGAGAAGGTGATTTTACTTTAAAACAGATGCTAGTTCATTCACACTCTTATTAGCACCAAGATGCACGTGTCCAAGTGGGCAGGCCAGCATCCAGGCACCAAGGCGTGTTTCCCCTGTGGCCTGGCCAGGATTCCTGGAGACAAAGGAGAGGACAAGGGATGCTGGCTATCCAGTCCTTGTTAGTATCCTGCATCGTTCCAAGCTTGGTTAAGTATGTGATGCGATGGTTTTGAATGTGCCTGTTGTACCCTTTAGGAGCTCATGGTAATGGTGATCCTTTTGTCTATTGTGTCTTGCTTCTCTCCATCATTAGGATTTACTTGCTTTTTTTGTCTGGGTGTTGTCTTGGCTCTTCCCCTATTCTGTGTCTTCCCACCACCATCTCTTAATGGGTTTAGTCTCCATGGTAGTATCCTTTATTTTTCTCATCTGGGAGTCCCTGAGAAATTGACTGTAGATTTGTTGGATCATGACCTGCCGTCAGCACCCACCACCCTTATATTCCTTCTGCTGTTACTTCTGGTACTTCCCATTCCACTTCCCTTTCATACTGCTCTCAACGTTTCTATTACACATTTCTACAAAGTGACTGTATTAGTTCATTCTCTACTATTACACAGCACTGTACTCTGCTGTGGGGATGACTGCATTCCCTTGCAGTCTATTGTGAATATGGCAAGTTGCATGAGCACTTAATTTATTTATCATTTCATATTTTAAATATTTAAGTGAATTGCTGGCACTGCACAGATAATATCTGTAGATCTTAACAACTGATCATGTATGGTTATGGTAATCTGGAGAAAATGCAAATGAACTATGAAAACTGCTTCGTCTATAAATAAAACCATTTAGCTTCAAAGCAGTATTGCCATGGAAATTCTTCACTGATAAAGTATGTGAGTGAGGCTTTTCTCATTTAGATTTCCTGAGCCTTTTTATTTTATGTTGACAAGATGCAAGAGGGGGAAAAAAAGCTATAAACTCAATATTGCATATTTAAAAGATGGTATTTTATTTCATTTTCTTAATTCCAAATCTTTCCATTTACAGTATACAACCATGAATGAAATGTATAACAAATAAGGTGAAAGGGATAGGAAATGTTATCGTTGACAAGCACTAGCTACATCCAGTGCTCACTGGAAACTTCTGACTTTGTTTCCAGTTGGCTTCGGTCCTATATTTGTAAATAGTCTTCTAATCGATATTTCTCAAATGCATTCAGAGAACTTTCTCTGAACCACACACAAGATGAAGAGCCCCTAAGGGAGGATGTCTGAGAGAAAACGTACTTAACTGATCTATGAGAGTGGTGCACATTAAATCCAAACACTATGAAGGCAAGATTCAATGTGTGCCAGCCTTGGTAGTATTTAGTTTTTGTTTGGGCTCTGCAGGCAGAACTGAGCTCTGTGCTACATCAGCCTCACTAGTGTTGTGCTGAAGAGGGGCTAGAAGGGGCCCGTTAGGAGCTAGCTTAGATATTGCTGTACAGTTTCATCGTGTCCTGAGTCTTCCATGCATTGTGCCTCATAATCCTTATCTAGCAGAGTTAGTAATTAGCACCTTATTTTGCTTTTCTGAAGCTATAATTCTGCTATTATTAGTGTTTGTGTGATAGCAGTTCACTCGACAGTACTGACTTTGTCTAGATTAGGTATGGGTATATATTACTGTATTTCTGTGGGATTATTCAAAAATTGAATAATTGAAAAATTATTCATTATTATAGTGTTTCTACTGACCAAGTTTATGTTAAATCACATTGTGCTGAACTGAGTATAAAGCTGACATGAAGTTACTCTTTAAATAATTTATTTTCTTTTTTATGTGAACTGGGAGATTGGAACCATACCAATACAGTGCTTCGCATTTGTGACTCCAGTGCTTTTTGATTTCATAGTAGGTATCTGTAACTGCGTTTTTACCCTCTCCTAGAATGGCAATTTGATATCGCAGTCTCTAAATGCTATCAAACTTTGTGTTCTGAATCAAACTGAGATTGCTGGATGAAGCTTTAATACAGAGTTATGCATGTCATATCACGCTTTTATCCCATGTCTTTGAGAGCTGTTCTCTGTGTGGAAACTTCTAACTCAGTTATACAGTCTTCAAATAGATCTGGATGTACAATGGTGCAGCGATATGAATGGAAGTCATCTAACAGCTTATTTCAAGGTATGGAGAAAGACCTTTGTTCAATTTCCATTTTTTAGCATACATTAAAAACAATCAGACAAACCAGCCCATCAGTATTATTGGTAGAAGACTAGCGTCTTTATGAATTAGTGATCAGTGGTTGAGATAACACTTCCCTTTATTGATCATAGACTGCCACATTCAATTAAAATGAGAAACAATTTCATGAAATTAAACTCAACTCACTGGGGGTGACCAAGCATGGCGTGCACACTGTTAAAGTCACCCAAAGGAAAACTTCAAATCAGTAATACATCCATGGCACCATCGCCTCTTCTTCCAGCAGGAGCTGGCTGAGTGCCTTCTGCCACCTCTGGGCGCACACAGACTGCTCGTCCCAGCCACTGTGATTCAGTGTTAGAGGAGTGCACCCATTCTGCACATGATTTTGTCTTCCCATGGTAAGGAGGTATGAGCTCCTTTGAATTCATTGCATTGCTGACCCATCATGAAGCCCTCTCAGAATCCGTGCTACGAACAGCAAGAGCCCTTGTTTTGTGCATCACTTACAGTAGGGAAGCAGTGTAGATCCCCATGGCTCCTTAGCAGAACTTGAAGAGCCGATTTGCAGTCAGAAGTGCAAGTTCCCTTGAGAAGTTAATGTCTGACAGTCGAGAGGAGAAAGCTTTGTTGATAAGACAGCAGATTTTAAAAGTATCGAAGCATTCAAAAAGGACCATTCAACTTGACACACAAAGCAGAAAGCAAATGGACTTTCAGCTCCTTTGTGACCCTGGGAGTTTGGGTTGCTTTCAGCACACCCTTTTTGGCTGAATTTGCCTCTCCTCAGCAGATGGTGTTACGTGTTCCTTTGGCAAGCCTCAGTCGGAACTATCGCGGCCTTCTTGGTTTACTGGTGAGCCACAAGGTTATTTCACTCTAACAATGCTTGATTTCTCTTTTTATTCACCTGCAGAAATCAAAGTATTCCCATATCTATCACTTAGCAGTTGCACCTCAGAGCAGTTTGTTTCCTTTTCAAGTAGAAATCTATAGATTTGTCACCCTTTGAGGATTAGATGAATGATCACCAGCCCTTTGCTGGAGTACAGACAGCCTTGGTTTCTGTATTCTGCTGAGCTGTGTGGCAGTAAATCAGATCACCACTGCCTTTGTGGGGAAATGCCAATATCACTTCTCTTGTGTCCCCAGTTGCACTGGGGTGGGGGATCATGAAAGCCACTTTTTTCTCTTTTCCTCTTTCTTGAGCAGATGAATTGCAATAGTGAATTGTCCTCTAATTTTTTTTTTCCCTGGATAAAATTGGATGTATTTCATATATGATAACTTGTGTAGCATTTTTGAGTACGATCTTGATCGAGTCGCATTCAGTTGTACTGATTGCTGTGTGGACATGTAAGATGATCCCTGCCCTGGTGGCTGTGAAGGTCAAATAGCAAAAGAAAAAGATTCTTTGAATGTGTAGAGAAAAGAGAACACGCAAAAAAAAAATGTATTTTCTTCAACCTCTGAAAGTAGTTCTTTTGACTTGGTGATACTTACTTTCTGCAGAAGCAGGTTGCTTACTGGCATGTTCCTGGCTGCGTTGAGGGTTTATTTTTCTGATAAGGAATTAATCACATTTCATGTTGGTGCAAAGTTCTGTATTTAGCAATGAACATTGAGCCAGAAGCTGCTCAAATGTTATGGTCCTTTGATTTAATGTGTAAAAATCAGCAGAGTAAAGATTGATAGTTTTGCATATTTTTAATCATAGAATCACAGTTTCTGTGACTTTGTGTAATTTTCTAAATTCATGGCTTGACTTCGTGTATACATTCTTCCCAGGAAACAGAAGCTTTAATGCTTTAGAAGCTTACGTAGATATAGGCTTTACCTTTTTAAAACATTAATAGTTTTGTGTTGGCAGAAAGATCATTTATATGTACATAGCAGTTCTCTGTTGGAGGCTAGAGGGCAGAAAAGATGAGACCTGTGAGCTGAACTAGTTAAAATAAAAAATTAAACTGGGCAAATCTTTCCCTATGGATAGAAGAAGTATTACTTTATCTGCTGAAAATCCCACTGAACATTGATTTTATAACGTAGGAACTCTTCTGACAGCTAAAGCTGCCTATAAAACTTTTATGTCACCATTATTACTGAATTATCTCTTGAAGTGTACATTATATATAGTGATTATTTTTAACCGCCAAATTGTATTCAATGAATTTTCTAACAACTAGAATTTCCAAATGAGTTTTCCTTTTTTCTTTTTCTCTCTTTTTTTTTTTTTTTTTTNGAAGCTGAAATGTTGAGTAGTCATTCTGGTGGCAGGAACTTGCTTGAAATAAATTCTTGCCTATGTAGTTTTGCATGCTTCCCCTACTTGGAGGAGTATATTAAAAACTTAAAAGCAGATGCTTCCATCTGATACAGCTGTGACCAGATGTGTGTCACATCTTTGGATCTTAGGAATGGCATCCTCAGGAATAACAGATTGCTGAATGAGGAAGCCCGTTGTGGGAACCGAGCAGAAGAATCTGCAGGAAATCCTAACTGAGTGAAGTGGAGATGTTTGGAGCACTGCTGGCACCTTCTATCTGAAACAATTTGTTTGAAGAACCTCCAAGGTTGGACAGCCCAGCTTCTGTTGCAGACATAGTTTCACTTTAGGTTTGATTTACTTCAGTTTTGAATTAGAGCATTCACCTGCAAATTTAGTGTGTGAATTTTGCATCAGTTAGTTTAATCCATTTTTCATTACGTCTCTGTAAAAAAAATCCTCAATTATTTATTATGACATTTTTTCTATTGTGCTTGCTTTCTTGATAGCATTTTGTAATACTTTGTCATTAGATACCCAGGCCAGCCTTCAGCTGAAGGAAGCAAGGCAAGATGAAGAAGATAATTAATTTACAAGAGTCTTCACGTTACGTATAGTAATCTTTAAACAATGTGGAAGATTTGGGGCTTTTTGAAGAAAGATTAGATTGCTCTTCCTCTAGGATTCATGGGGTTGCTGAACCTGGATGGACATAAGGAGGGCTGGATGAAAAACACGTCACCTACAGTAGTCTCTCAGGAATGTAAGGATGCTTTATATACTCAACTCCTTTCCTTTAAATCAAGTTAAACTGTGCTGAGAGCTGAGTGTGACAGGACAAAGGGAATTGCACTCTTCGGCCCAGTAAAGCCACCCTTGCTTTCCCATAGCGACAGCACGTGGGCAATGCATACAGGCGTTGTGTTGGACAGTTTTTTTATGCTCAGCTTAGAGCAGTGGTATGGAAGAACAGTGATGTACTCGTGCTAAACAGACCATCCAAGCATTACAGGAATTGGCTTCAGCTTTCCGGAGCTACTCATGCAAAAACTTGTTAAAAACTCAGGATGGTGAGTGCTATCTGCCTGGCGTTGCACGGCTGCTTCCTTTGTATTTAATCCATGCTGGATCTTCATGGGTTAATCATTTATAAGTATAAGGTTTCTTGTGACATGCTTGGCCAAATCCAATGTACAGACTTCAATTTGAAGTGAGCAGTGTTGAAAAATGAAATGTTTTTGAAAGTTAAATTGCAGTCATTTATATGAAAATGCCTTAGGTAGTTCATTTTTCCCCCCAAAATATACTCATTTTATAGCACATTAATAATTCATGTGCATATTGGTTGCAGACATAAAGCATGAAAATATACATGCTTTATAAAGCATAGATTTTTAGGAAACAAGCATGAATTGCTACTGTCTGAATGATAGTAATGCCTGATTAGCTCCCATACTATTTAATTTTTTGATGGATGTTCACGATTGGTCATTGATACAAGAAAGGAACAGGATCCTCTGCAGTGGTTTGCAAGAAGTCTCCGGAAACACATCTCCCGCAACATCAGATTTATAGGTACAGCAAAACACATGTGAGGCAGCAAAGTTTAACTGTCTATTTGCTGCATTCATGGCAAGCCACTGCGCTCTGGTTTGCTAATCCAGATTCAGGAAGAAGATATTGAATATATGGGATTACACAGATAGCTGCTGCTTCTGTGCACTAAAATAGGGATCTCCAGGGAGTACTGTATTTCTTGATTTGTGATGAGTGATTCTCTCAAGAATCAAGGAGGAGCAAATCCTGCCCCCCATCTCCTGCAGTGGACACTTTTTAAAACAAGAACTAGGCCACTAATGATTGTTTGGCACTTTGTTGTAATAAGGTTGCCCTTATGTCAGTGCTGTCTTCCACTAGTACAGTCTTTCTGTTGACTAAACTTCCTTGTGCCAGTAAAGGTTAAAGTATCTTCATCTCCTATCCAGAGGTGCCTGTTGTATATAATAGTAGTTATGTTCTGCTTACATATGGCTGAGTTCCTGTGGTGTAAAATAGTCCCCAAAATGCTGATGTCTTAACCAGCAGAGTTGTCGTCCTGCTTACAGAAAGGAGAAAACTCTGTTTGACTTTATTTGAAGTTGGGGCAGATCTATCCTAGTAGGACTTGGACTATAAAATATGTTGGATCAGGCTAATACCTTGATGCCCATCAGAGCAGAAAGCTGAAAGGCTGCAGGTGCATGCGCAGCTCAGGTAAGTAGCTCAGCTTTTGCTGTTCTGGAGCAGGATGCAAGTCAGTGCAGTTGGAACGTGGGATGTGAGCACCGTGAATTTCAGTCTGTGTTTGGGGTCCTAATTTATGCATTAAACTCAAGGTTATTAATTTTTCAGAAATGCCAGAAATTAGAGTAATGACTTGTTTGCTTGATTTCACTCCAGCTCCCAAGATTAGTCATTAAATATGGCAATGAAAGGCATTCCTGCTCCCTTGGGGTGCACTGTGGAAGAAGTGGTCATTCTCTTTTAATGCTGTATGCCGTAGAGGACAATGCAAAAGTAGTTTGGTTATTGTCAGCCGTGTTTTCCAATTACCTGTCTTTTCACATTTTGGTTGTGGAATCGCATTACCTATTTCATCGGGCAGACGTGCCTGGTCAGGAGAGCGTGGCCATGTCCTGCCTGGAGCTGTTGAAGAGAGTGATGTTGCCTGTGGGAACATTGGGAGGACAAGACCCTAGAGAAGGATGTGGTGCCTCTTGGCATGTAAGTGCAGTTGCCTGGATAACTATCACTGAAATAGTGCAGCTCAATGAATTGATTTGGAGGAAATTGCTGGAGACGGGAGAAGTAACACATGAAATACTGGAATGACTTTACATTGCAGGATGACAAGGTCTCTTCCAACAAAACTGAGCCGGATTAAAGCTCTTTTGCTGCGGGTGAGGCATGCTGGGAAGAGTAACATTCCCGTTGATTACTCGGAGAGAAAAATATTTAAGTTTCTTAATCCATCGGTGCATTTTTGTCAGCTTTTGGACACACTAGGGTAATTTTATTCAGAGAAATCTCTTGAAGTTATCAGTGTACTATCAGGAGAAAGCAGGACATGCTTTGCTGAAGAAGCAATAATGAACGGGATGGCACAAAGGTTGCTGCAGTGCTTGGGTGCCTCTGCCATGAGCCAGAGGTGCTAGTGATGGGGATTTCAGAGGCAGTTGTGCCAGGCTGCTTCTTTTGAAAGTGCAACTTTTCACTCAAAGGTAGTAACTTACCTGAGAGCACAGCGTGCCATAGACCTGTATCTCAGAAGCCTGAACGTTCAGGATGAAGATGTTTGCTTGGGAAGCCACCATCAGAGAAGTGAAGCCCTGTCATGCTCTGGTATCTCCACAGGTTTCTGATCAAGTGTAAATGGAATCCATAGGGATATATTTAACCTGTTGAGTCAAAGTACAAGTCTGAGTAAGAGACGTTCCCTACCTATGCCCTCCCTTCAACTGAATAATTGGCAGATGCAGCGACTTGAGCCAACCTGGATTAGTTCTGCCTTAGTAGAAAAGGTCTGTCTTAGCGGTCTCTTCCTCCAGAATTCATTTATTCTTTGGCTTTGACGAAGCCTGGATGTATTGACTTGCAGGGCATGACGTACAACATTATCTTTTCAAGCATGTCTAGGAGGGAGAGATTAAGAGTTTTAGGGCTTCAGCCAGAAAGGTACTAATTCGAAATTTTTACTCGCAGCTCTCCAGTATTCTTACCTTACAGGAAATGGCCACAGGAAGCTTGGGCGAAGGTGGCTATTTCTTCTATAGGTTACTTCATGGATCTGATTTTTAGTTTCTTGGAGTGCCACGGGTTAAGTGATACGGGCATTTTAAAAAATAGAATAATAATGACAATTGTAAGTGTTGGGAGATACATTTTGGAGCAGAGGACTGCGGTTACGTCTTAAAAGAATAAAAAAAAAGTGTTCTTTAATTCTGTGTTGCGTTTTTGCTCCTGTGGTCTTTTAGTGAGGTGTATTTGGTTTTGAATATGCCTTTGAGGACTGTTGCACAGTAAGAGAGTATAATCAAATCACTTAAGGGGTTGATATGGCTTTTTCTGTGGATTATCTGGATGTGGCTGCAATAACAGTGTTTTTTTCCTCTGGCAAATCAGTGCTGTACGCTGCCATGAAATGCCTGCACACTTAAACTTTATTGCAAATTTAAATTACTTACATTATTTTGTTGGACAGTAATTCCCTGAAGCATTATAAACCAAATCATTAATTACTGTTTCTAATGTGCACGATCCATTGGAAAACATTAAACAACACTCACGGTTCCCGTTATTGTTATTGCTCTTTCAATCCCTGAGGCAGCAGATCAGATGGGAACTCCTGGGCAATCTCATACTGACATTTTGTGCTTCTGACAGAGATGGCTATGGGCTGCAGATGTTCATGGGACCATATGGTATCTGCATATTGTCTTCTGGAATTATTATGAAATATACTGTTTTAGAGGGGAAAGATAATCTGATCATAAATATTAATCAGTGCAGCTGTAGTTTGAATGACTGTAAAAATGTCATAATGGAATTCCAGACTTTTCCTGTTTTCATTCACTGATATATTTTTTTCCATACTATTTTACAAGTAAAAACCTATTTTTTAAATAACTCTTTGGTAACCCTACATTTTGTCTGAAAAAAAGATGAGTTTTTTCGTGACACAAACATCTGAACTAAGATTCATTGTACAAGCAAAATATAATTCTTATCAGGAGATATAAACCAATGGTTCCGCCAGCAAAAAACCCTGTTGCCTTGTTTTTCTCCAAACACTAATAATCACAGCTGTAGAGCTGAAAATTCTGCTTTTCTGTCTGAGCTTTAGTAACACTAGGGCATCGATGAAAAGCCTAGCACAGTCGCACAATTAAGCCTGAGTGGAAGGCCTTGTTGGATTTGACTCTATGACCTCTATTTTTCCTGCAAGTAAGTATAGTTCCAATACCTCAAGAAGATCTGTTTGAACAAAGTTAGCTGTTACCGACTCTCTGAGAGTGGCTTTGTAATGCTTGCTTATATGTTGCTTTCTTCCTAAGGCCCCTTGATGTCAAATGTCAGCATCTGCTGAAGTACTCCTTTCACAGGGTGCACAGGAAACTGGCACTGAATATCCAAGTTGGAGTTAGCACATTCAGTGGAGACTGGTTGTCTACAGAATTCGTGTCTCCCTTTGGTTCTGTTTGTAGTGGGCTTCTTGGCCATTTGGCCATGTTACATGGTGCGTTGTTTAAACTAAGGCTTTTTGCTTAAGAACGTGTAAAAAGACTGGGGGGAGGGTTTAATTCCTTCAGTGCAGTTGATCAAATTCTCTAAATACTCTTGTGTTGCTTTTGCTTTTAATTTGTGGCATTGATTTATGGCCCTGTACGCCTGCTTGTAGAGGCTTGTCTGCATATTCTGCAGTGCTGATAAAGTAAACATTAGCTGTCATCTTGTAATTATGCTACAAGATGGCAGAGCATTTGATTGCTGTCATACTGACAATGGTAAAAGCACTTACGAGGGCCTCGTGCTGCCTTATATATGTTTTGTTAGAAGCTGCCCTTAAGTGTGTTTTTGTTTTTTCTTTTGGCTTTTTTTTTCTTTTAAAAGGGTGAGGATATGACAACAAACTCCGTACTCTGGGCACACTTGCTGTGTGGTGATTAGGAGAGGCTTTAATGCTGTGTCCTTGAAGGGCCTCCTGTACTTTCTTAACCCATAAAAGTGAGTGTCGATAACTTGTACAGGAAATTCTTCAGGAAATTTTTTGACATATATGGCAATGACCCCAGATGAAACTGCGTGAATTAAGAACGGGAGCCGGGCTGAACCGGGGCAGAGTCTGTTAGTGCCTGTCACACAGCAGTGTAGGTATGGGACCTCAAGCACTGGGGCCATGATTTTTACAAGTACTGCTTTAAATCACTTTTTTGCTGAAAGTGAAACTAAAAGACTGTGTATCTTAAGAGTCAAGGAGTCTTTTAATTTGTGCTGTTAGGAAAATCTGAAGGCATTTTGAAGTACTTCAAAAGATTTACCATGGTATAAGCAAATTAGCTGAATCCAGCTCTTCTCTGAGAGGAGCCCAGGTGAATCCCAGGTTAATCCCAGGTTCCCCATTGCAGTGCCATTAATTTCACATTTCCTGCAAGTCAAATGCAGTAGCACTGGTGTAATGGGGTGGAGAGCCTAGCCTGTGGAACACCCTTAGTGTAATGGAGACGCCTTCCCCTCCATCACTGATATAATAGATTGCCCTGATTTTATCAGTCTAAAGGTACTGACGTTTTGCAGGTTTAGTTATTAGACTTAGGCATGTTCATATCGGTCAGAAATACAGTGCATGAATGATGGACCAAGTACTTTAGGCATTATGAAACTATATTTTAGGTTTACCAAAATGCAAATATATTTATCACATCCTTTCCTAAGAAAATGTAGTTCAATTTAATGGGATTCACCAAAGCTGCTGAATATAGCTCAACAGCTAGCTCAGCATCTAGTGGAATATGAGCCTCTCACTGCAGTTCTTTATAAATTTCCTCCTTGATATTTATGTTCTTTCATCTTGGCCTCATCCTTTCTTTGTAAATGCTAATAAGGCAATAATTGATGTAGTCCTACCCAGGCCAAAGTACTGACCTCTGTTTTACTGTTGATTAGCAGAGATAGGTAAAGTGTGTGTATGAATATGCTGAATATTTTATGTCTCTTCAATTTCTGCATTGTCTTACATTAACATTTTTATCATGTGGAGAGCTGTGAAACATCAGGTATTAGATTCTCTGCTGTAGTACGGTTACACTGAGACACTGTCAGAATATTGAATATGTGCAGCCTTCGTCACAGGCAGACCCTGGCTTCCTATTTGGGCACCCAAATGTTTGTGTATGAAAAAAACCTTAGGAATCCCTTGGAGTCTTCTAATTCACCTTTTAGAATAATTAAACATATAAAACCTGTGCAAATACCTTCTCTTGCCCGAAAACCTATACTTAATTTTAGCAGTTGGAGTGAATTTGATAAGTAGGGTTTTCTGATAATGAAAGATTTGAAAACATGACTTAGAAGTGTGATATAGAATATTGAAATAATAAATATTTGAAGGACATACAGAATCCAAACTCCTTCCCTACTACAACTCCACTGCTTAAACTGTAAAAGGCCCCCTCTGTGATAAGTAAAACTATTAAAGGGTGAAGTTGGAGGAGGATGCCACTGCTTCACTGTGAATAAAAACTTCCCCTAAGGACTTTTCACTTCTCTGGGGAATTTTCTAGCAGTCTCCAAGCTGCATAGTGGAGACGAATTTATTGGAAACTTTCAGACAGAGTACTAATTTCAAGAGTGTCACACTGCCACGAGTGCAGGTTTCTGTAATGAAAATCCTGCAATCCTCGCCCTCATAGCTGTTCCAGGGAAGACTGGTTATATCAGCTCATCCGTTGGATTCTGACGGTTGAGCAGAGGGAAAAACAAAAACAGAGCTCTGATCCAAAACTGAGTTGTTAGCTGGAATTGCCAGTTTTCAACTAGTGTTCCCACAAGAATATTCTGGAATAAATTGAACTTCTGGAATAAATTAAATTTATGCATAAACAAGTCATATTTGGGGTTGGATGAGGGAGAAGAATAGGGATTAAAGCTGCAATAATCTTTTTTTTTTCTTTAATCCTCTAGGCTTCCTCTGCTGTTAAGGATTTCTTGGAGGCCAGCACTGAAAAGTGGTGTCATACGTACAAGAAAAATGGGGTTCTGACAAGTGATGACGGAGTATGACAGGAACATGGACAAGAAAGCAGAAATCAACAGTTGAATCTACATTTTTTTAAACCTTGTAAGTTCCCCACAGTGGGATGTCTTACTTAACCTGTGTCATTGTGTTAAGTGTAGATTCTGCAGAAGCACCTTGGGATTGCTTTTGAAATGGAGAAGCAGAAGCTAGTAGCATGACAAAGTTGGGTAATGGACTCTGGTTTTATTCAGAGGGGGCTGGGGGGTGGTTCATGCCAGTCCCAAGCATGCACTGGAGATTCACATTGCTTAGCAGTTCTTCCCTGACACTCTTGAACTCCCCTCTCAGACATTTACATTTTACTGAAAATATTTAGTAGAAATATCTTTAGGAACTTGGTGGGTTTTGTGTGATTGGCTTGTCAGTACAAATTGGGATGCAATTTCATAACTTAGGCAATGGGATTTTTCTTAGTAAGTAACTCAAAACTAAGTCAAGTTTACATTGCCTAGGGAAGCAATTGCAATGGGAGGACAAAGGCAGGGATCACAGAGGAAACCAAGCAGAGAATTCTGGTTCAGTAAAGGATTTCCCAGAGATGTGTAGAAATCCTTTGCACCATCCTGAGCTCTTATGTTCGATTACATTGGACTACATTTGAAGAAAAGGTTTGAGTTTACATTCAACTCGTTACAAACTCTGGGGGTGGGATGGGAAGGAAGTACCAAGATTATGCAATGTTTTGTTATCCCTTTGATTTTAGCATTTCCTAGAGTGGAATGATCCTAAAGCACGTAAATGAATGCATCAAATTTGCAAGTGTAACTCAATGTAGGAGCTCAGGCCATCTCCTCTGTGATAGGGTACCTCTAATAACAACTTGGTTGTTGTCTCTGGTCATAAAGGTGATCATTAGGAGTGAAAATGGCAGTTCAGTTGGATAGGACCAGTGTAGCTGGGTGATTCATTTAAACTTGCAATTTATTCAGCCCTTCCTGTAGCGTGAGATTGAACAGACACACAAACGCTTGAAGGAAAAATGGGATCCATGACCAGCTAGTAGCCTTAGGAGCAGAGCTGGTTGTGTTGAAATAGTAAGATCAAGATCATGTTGTGAGAAGAATGATGCAAGCAGTGTATACTACCCAACATCTCACATGCTGATATAACTGTAGCTGAAAAAGTCTGGATATGAGCCGGTATTATTAGTGGAGGGCTGAGGGACATAACAAGAAAAATGCCACCTTCTTGCAGTCTGTAACTGGTCATAGTAATTGGCCTAATAATGTCATCCTACAGTTACTTATATGCAGCAGTACTGGGATCGATTTCATTTATTTATGTACTGTAGAGACAAAGATAAGAGAGAAACCATATGCATTTTGATGGATGCCATATGATTCTGGTTCTCATCCTCCGAATTCCTCCCATTCTCCTCATGTTTTATAGGAGCAAAAAATAAGAACAGATGTATCTCTTTTCATAGTTTTAAATTTTGAGGTTTTAGCCTACTCATGTTCCATCTGCTTGTTACTGCGAACTATGGGAGCAGTGCATTTTCTTGACACCGTCTAGCGTGTTCTAAAAAGAGGGTGCAGTTAGGAAAAATTAATAATGGAAAAATATACAGCACAAAGAAAATGTACCTTCCTTCCAAATCCCAAGCCTAGGTCTTTGGATATGCCTGTATCTGAGTCAGGGGAAGGCTAACTGCTCTGCACGCTGTTAATAAAAGGCACCACTGTCAAACAGGCATGTATGAAGGAGGATAAAAAGGCTGACTATTAACCTAACTTCAGGAAGATGTGCTTAATAGAGGACGTGCCAGAACTGGTTAATCAAAATGTTTACGGCATCATATATTCTGAATAAGCATCCTAAATACTTAGTGCTCATTTTAGTATCTGTCACTCTGTAAGAAGCAGTAGTATAGGCCTACTATGTGTGGAAGTCCCAATCTCTGAGGGAAGAGAGTTAAAATGAAGTATTATGTATGGGAACTAACTTTGAGAATTTTGGGCTTTCTGCTTGCAGCTCTTTGCAGGATTTTGTTTATTCTCTTAACTTTCTCACCACATCTGGTGGGGAAGGAATGGCTGAAATGAATGAGAGACTAGCAGGACGGTCAAGATCTCATCCCTTCGTACAAGAAAGATAGCATTTAGACACTCAAACCCCCTTTTGGTGCGGGCTTTGTTGTACAAGGTACTCTACTGGTGCAGAATAAATCACTGATCTCAAACAGTCTGGCCAAAGGGCCTAATTCCAATTTCATCAAACCTTCTTCATCCACTTTGGATCAGACCCTCTGCAGACAAAGCAGATCTAGTGTAGGTCATTATTTACTGTTTTGCCAAATAATTGATATTACAAGGTCATAGGAAAAAGCTGGCATTGCAGCTGAGCTGGGCTTTTGAATTCAGACTTTCTAATTTCGATTTGATCACAGAACTGTTCTCCTTGAGCCGCTGTCTGCGACATTGCATCGTAACAGGAAAATACATCTGCAGGCATTCTGGCACTGTCATTTGTAGATCAGCCAAACAAAAAGATGATTATATATCTCTCTAACACACAGTTATCAGCCTTTCTGGATGTTCCAATTTTTCACACATTTTGAGTGATCAGAGATGGTATGATATAACTTATCAGTGGTAGTTTGCACCCTTCCAAAAATATCTCCAGCTTAGTCATTTTATTATAAATGCTAATAATTATAATTATCTTCTGCACTTGGAAAATGTCTCTAATTGATAGCAGTAACATGGAAGTGTCATGAATTTTTATAGGTGAGGATCTGCTGAGCCCCTTATGAGTGTTAAAAATATATCTAAAAATAAAACTACTTGATGACCTACTTGCTAATATTTTTTTTAAAGATCATATTAGGTGGCTAGGTCTACCAGTAAGCAGGCAAAACTTGATTGCTGATATTTTTGAAATGTCTGATTTATAGATCCGTGAAGGAAAATGACAGTTTTTAATATTTTTGGAGGAAAAAATTGCTTGTCATTGAATAACTCTGTACATTAGGATGATAAATATGAGAGTTGGTTTTCTTTAACAATTTTTATATGTATAATATATATAAATGGTTAAAGAAAACATATTGTATATAATAGTACTATATATATGTATGTAATTTATATAATAATAATATATATAACACTATATATATTTTATATATAAAAATCATATAAATTAGGGTGATGTATTTTTTCAAAACTGAAATAATCTGTAACCAGAGGANTATATTGTATATAATAATACAATATATATGCATGTAATTTATATAATAATAATATATATCTAACACTATATATATTTTATATATAAAAATCATATAAATTAAGGTGATGTATTTTTTCAAAACTGAAATAATCTGTAACCAGAGGAGAGAAAATTAAGTTTTCTGAATGGTTACAGCTGCTAGGAGCCAGCATGCACAGGCCTGTTTCATGGCACTCTGGAGTACAGAAGGAACTTTGGCTGTAGCCAAGTGGACTTTGGCCAGGCGCTCTGAGGCTTGTCGCCTGGTCTTGCTTTTCCTTTTTGGCTTACTATGAAAAGAGCTATTGCATGATATGCAGAACTGCAGTGCTTTCACCGCATTCAGGATCCGATCCAGAGCCCAGGGAAATCACTAACAGCAATGGACAAGCTCCTTTGGGACATTAACCGCCCCAGTAGTGGATTTCGGCATTCAGCCTTCCCCCTGGCTGTCTTCCCAGTAATGTGAAAGGGAGTTTTGTCCACATTAGGATTGGTGAGCACCGGGGGATTTCTCTCTGTTCCAGCCCAAGAACGTTTTGCTGGCCTGTTGAAATCACTCAGTGTTGGCAGCCTGATGTACGTTTTACATTATTCCAAAACACTAATCCTGAGCAGGGAAGGGCTGAAGGAATATATGTCTAGGAGAACATTGGCAGCACAATGAATTTTAACTACTCAGCCTCTGGAGTTTCTTCTTAGCTAACTTTTTCGTATCACCATCTTAGTGCAAAAAAAGCAGGTAACCATTCCTTTGTTGAGACAGAACTACAGATACGACTGAATAAACACGTAAAGCACAGGCAATGGAACTGTCCGAAGTGACTCAGGTACAGCCCATTCCAGTGAAAAACAGTAGCTCGTCTTGCTGCTGGGAAGCCCCTGTGGAAGAGTTACAGAGAAATAGCAGTGCCCACCTAGACCTGTGACTCTGAGAACCTGGGTGGGTTGTAATGTTTTCCTCTTTTTTTATTGTAATGCTTTAAGGTACCTGAAATGGCAAATTGGCGGCACTGCTTTTTACAAGGAGGAGCTGAATTGGTATAGTGGAAGAGTTTACTGCGGGAAGACTGTTGTTAAGTGGATGCCTGGGAAGCGTTTGTTTGACTTATGGGACAGGAACAGCTATCGTAGCTCAGCATTGTAAGAACACAGAGCTACTTCATGGATTAAAAGGCAGATCCTCAAATACATAATTAAATAGTTAGATATTTGTCAGTTTGTCTGCGGAAAAGGTGTAGACCACCTAGTGTGGGTAATTTTCAGAAGACTTAGTTGCTTCAGTAAAGGACACTGTAGGTTTGACCATTTGTCTGAGACTTGTTCCTAATCTGTAGCATGTGCTGCAAATCAGTTTTTTCAAAATGTTTTAAGAATGTGCTTCTTTGTAAGATCTGTTCGTATGCCACCCACAGGTTAATAAGCTTTGCAGAGCTGTAGGGAGGTGGAAGATCTCTAGAATCTGCTTTCATTTGCCAAGCTCTAGATTATGGAAGTTATTGTCAAAGTAGTGAGTTGTGTGAGTTCATTAAGAGTTGAATTTTCAGTGGAAGTCAAAGGGGGTTCAGGGTTGTAGCAATCTAAAGCTCATTTTTGTAAATTCCACATCAGTAGGTAAAAGTTTCAGAAGCTCGTAACTACTGTACACCTGGCTCATTTCTAAAGCCTTTTCATGTTAAATGAGATCTGTAAAATTCCCAGTTCAGTAAAATATTTAAGTACATACTGAAGTCAGTCCTGTTAAATCCAGCAATTAAACCAATGCCAGTGAGTTTTGAGCATATACCTAAAACTAAAACATGTGCTTAGCTGCTTTGCGATATAAGTGTTTCATTCTTTTAAAGTTTTAGTTGGACTCAGGAACAGAGCTATGGTTCAGATTGGTCTTCTCTGTATGCTGTTCTAGAGCCTTAGGAAAACTGTCGACCCTCCCAGAAGAGATTGTGTATGCTATGGTGTAAATTCTGTCATGTAGTAGACGCTGCATGGAAGTTCTCTAGAAGTGAGAAAACCACATCTATGCTTGTCTGTTTGGCATAAATGCTGGGACTAGAAGGGCACAAAACTTGTTCTGAGAAGCAATGGGAAGGCATACCATGAGCAGGCCTGTTGAAGTTACTGAAAAGCTAAACTGGTAGATAACAATAGCGGTACCACATCCGTTTGCCAATAAAACGAATGCCAGTAACTTAAGTGACATTTAGTAACTTATAAATTCAGCCAGAAATGCAACTCCTGAGCATCCCAGTGGCGCTCTGGAGTCTTCCTCTGAATGTGACTTGGATCAAAGGATCCCTCTCAGTTGTCAGATGGTGCTGCCCTTTAAGCCCATGTTTTAGTTTGTGTTAAAAAAGTAAGAACACAAATGAAAGCTGCTGAAACGCTTGCTTCTCCTGAATTGTTTCCTAGGTCTGATTTTTAAAAATGAGCGTTTCACTTTACCAGTGTTCCCTCAGGTAAATGCTGCTTCCAGCCTTCTCACCTTGTATGTTCTGGGTGTTGTGTTATGTCCCTGAGCCATTTGTGTTCGTGGCAGCAAGGTGCTTCTTCACCCACTTTGCTTTCAGAGGTTTTGCCTGATTCTGTGGTAGCTGGCATGAAAACCTCTGATGATTTTGAACATTTTAATGTGTTACAAAGTACGATAAATGATGGAAATCTCACCTAAAGAGGGGGGAGTGAAGGATGAACCCATAAAGCCAGCCTGTTCATCTTCTAAACTGATTTTATTACAGCTGTAATAGGAGCAATTTCAGTTAAAAGGCTCTTGTCAGACAACAGTTACTGTAGATTACAGCCACATAAGAAACAGTCTTGGTCAAAGACAAATCGGGAATTGCTCTAAAAAGGTGATCACTTGCTCAAAGCTCCCTTCCACTTAAAATTACCAGATTTTAGTCTAATGAGCAATAAAGAGAATTAATTAAGTCACAGGTGGTGCAACTCTATTAACTGGTGTTCTTGAAAAGAGCAAAAAGCTTTTATGGAGGATTTGTGGAAATGAATGTCATCGGCCACATTTCAAAATCAGGCCTTTTTTAAGAAGCAAATTCTCCCATTACCCTCCAAAACCCGAACTTGGCTGAACTGGCATTTTGTATTAAACGTAGTTGTTCCATAATTTGTAATCTCTCTTCTAGCAGTCCAACTGGAATGTTTCACTTGCATAAAGCCCGCTGGGGATAATACAGAGCTTAGTGTGCGATATGAGCTCATCAAATAGTCGTTATTGCACAAAATGCAATCTGAAGGTTTTGTCAAATGCATCCTGCTGCCTTCAGAGTGAAGGTTAGGGAACGTAGTCTGCAGTTTGAATATTGAAATTTCTCAGTAGAGCTACAGAACCATTAAGCTAGTCCTTCTGAGGAAGTTATATGCCTTTGACTAGCAGGAGTATTTCAGCATTGCCCTGTCATTCTGTTTCTCTTGTTTGACCATTCTGTCCAGCAAAATGTCTGTCTGCCCACAGTCTATCCTATATGATACAGAGTGACCACACTTCTGTAATAGGAGATGTGTTTCAAAACCACAATATGGCAATCTGTCTCCCTTATACTCCACCCCTAAATTTTCCCAAATGAGGGACCCATCCTCATTCTCCAGCTTTTCTATTTTCAGATCTTTACTCCTCTTTTTCTGACAACTTGCTTTGCTCCTGGATCTCCAGGATTCCCCTGCATCTTTGTACAGCACATTTTCAAATTGCTGAGCCCCAGGTCCCCCATCTCATCTCCTGTTGTATTTCCAACTCTCACCCCTGAATTCACCCCAACTCCTAGTACACCAGCATCAGTGTTACCGTAGCTTTAGCTGGGTACAGTGGTTTCCAGACTTGGCCTGGGAGTCAGATCTGTTCTCTGCATTTTCAGCCATGACTTCCACATTTGCAGTGCTTCAGTCTCATCTGGATGCAGTGGTTCCTTGCTCCATCACCCTTTGCAGCCTAGGCCAAGCAGTGGGGGCTGTGGAGGGAGGTGTGAGTAGTTTCAGCTAAAGCAGCTAAAGCTGATGCTGTGGGTGTTGTAGGTGCTTGACCGGATTGTGTGCTGGACCTCAGCCTAGCATCGTGTCCCCTCCTCATCACATAACATGGTATGCCAGAGCCACATCAAGGAAGAGGACAAAGTTGTGGAGGGTACCATTAATGGAACTATACTTACACGGGTTGAAAGCTGTGTGTATATTATGGATCAGAGGTTGGCCACCAAGTTACAGAAATTTTCATTCTGCGGGCCTCCCCAGGTGACAGATGCTACTGGCAGTGGGATTTTATTGCTGCTCAAAACTTATACACTTAGGTCATTTTTATCTGACCACTTGGAGCACTCGAAGTATAGCTTATTGTATTTGTTGCAATTAGTTGCTTTCTTTATTTTCCCTGTTTTGCAAAGAAGAATAAAGAAAACATGGAATGATTCAAGGACATGGAAAATTTAGCCCTGCTTTCTGTAGCACTCTGAAAACATTTATTTGGATAGCTTAGGCTAGGGATTGCAAAGGAGCTAAAAAGTTGGGCATCTGCTGAAGTATGCACTGAAATGCAACAGGACCTGAGTGCTGAATTCCCTTAGAGGCTCTGAAATTCTGAGCAATGTGAAACTGTGTTGAATGGTTGTCTTTGATACACCCAGAATGATATGAAGGATTGGCTTTAGCTCTGAGTAGACAGCAACTGAAGCTGGTGTGAGACTTAAGTACTGTTGATAATATACTGTCTGTCTTAAGGCACTCCTTAAAAATGGACATAGATAGATTTTGGCCTTGTAGTCACACGGTGGCCACAAGCTTTAGGAAATGATTTTTGAATGTCACGTTTAGCAAGTTCCTTTTGCAATGCTGGGACTCAAATTATGAGTCAGTGATGAAGTCCAATTGCCTGAACAGTTGAAAGTGCTTTAAAATAACTTTAAAAATGCATAAATATAATTTTCTGACATTTGGGCTTAAATAAGAGTTCCTGTGCATGACAAGTTTCATTCTGCAGTGAATTTTTACTGCTGAGTTATAAACCCCTGGAGTAGTGATTTCGAATAAAAATGCTGACAGACCCTTAATGATAGCAGCACGGATAGTGCTGCTGCAATAAAGAGAAAAAGGGAATAATCAGACTTGCTTTTTTAATTATTTTTTTATCTAGCAGGCCTTTGAGATAGGATTTGGTGCTGATGATATTCATGGAGCACTGCTAAGAGTTATAAAATTGTTGACAAATATATGGTCTTTTTACAGAATACCAAAAAATGAAATACTTTCATTTGGCAATTCAAGAGTTGCCGATGACAAAGGAGCCAGTGAACATTAAGTCTTTAAATTATTTATTACAAACACCACATCTCACAAAAAAGTATAAGCAATATTAGAAAGCATCTGAGTGGAAAAACTGATTATTTTGTTATTCGGTGCCTGCGTTGCATGACATTTTTCATGTTAGTTATCTGTAGCACTACACACAGTCGTTGGAAACTATTTTTCCTGTGTTGAAAAGTCGTTTATAGAGCAAGATACTAATCTTATGGAAATGAGTTGAAATGGCATTCATCAGGCTTAGGCAGATATGTCGAAGCTATTTTGATCCCATTCAGACTTTCTGGGTTTAGTACTGCACAGTATCTGCCAAGATCTGCAAGGCAGCACAGGAGAGGCAAACACCAATTCCAGGGAAGGCAGCGAGGTGGTGGTGGCAAATGCTTGGTCGTGCTGCCTTCCCACCGAGAGTACGTGCCGATTCTGCTGGGGCCACGTGAAAACTGCCTTGTTGCTCGTGCTGGCTTTTGTACTGTTGCTTTGTATTTGCTGGCCACAGGTTAAGGCAAGAAGAGAGTTTTGGATCTGGCACTGCTGAGGAAGTTTGCATATGATTCCCACCTGCACACCCGGGAGGCAGAGTGCGTCCTAGGGGAAGGTCTGGTGAGAAGCTGTCCTCTCCAAGCTGCGTGCCCACTGTCTCTGGGCACTTTAGCAACTTTCCTTCGTAGGGGGTTGGAGGTAGGTAACTGCAGCTGCACAGTGTCCATAATAGCTGTGGGTGCCCCCCTCTCTGTTGCAAGGCCAGGGTCACTGCCTTTCAAAGGGCAGTAAAGGGGGGATGTGATGAAGGTGGGAGAAGTGCTGTGGTCGCACACTTTCAAAGGCAGGCTGTTGCCTGGGGTGTGGGTCCCAGGGGTATCTCAGGTGACACACAGGAGCATTGGAAGGCACTGCATGCAGTAGCAGTTAAATCCTGGAGGGGGGTTTCTGGCTGTGGGACTTTTTTTTTTTTTGTACCCTTGAAAGTTAGCTACAGCACTCGAATTTGATTCTGTGACATGTTTCTTAAAGCCCATCACAAATAGTGAATAGGCTCGCTTAGACCTTGTTGTTTGGAAAATTGATAGAAGGCAGAACAGCAGTTTAGCTGTTGAAATGACATCCTAAAGACAGGCTTGGGAAATGAACCTCTTGCTCTTTCTAGAGGAGATGTAGCTGTTCAGCAATGCTGTTAATACGCCCAACTTAGTCTTAAATTAGGGCATAGCATCTTTTTTGGTGCTTATTTTTGAATGCTTCAAAAAATGAACCTGACTTTTTTTTTTTCCCAATTTACCATTTGTTGTGGGTACCTGAACAACAGAAATGATATAACCAGGCCTGTTCGTTCTTTCTGCCTAGGCAGGTGTCTGTGTCTGAGCAGCATAGAATCTGGATGTCTTACAAGCATTTTAAAAAGAAAATTTGTTGTCTCCTGTAACGATTTCTACTCTTAAAGGACTTTTGGCACTATTCACTCTTTTCCTTAGGTATTTTCTATATGCAGCAGCACTGTCCAAGTAATTCGTTCAGGCAGGTAATGACCTATTGTACTGCTACAACTTCTAATAAATTCCCAGAATCCAACACTTACTTGGTTTGGAGGTCCTGCTCCTTGTGATAATCCCCTGTCTGTCTTCAGGTTCACTGACTGCTGTTTTTTAATGTGCAAAATCAACCTTATTTTAATTACANGGTAGCAGGAGTACTACAAGTAACCCTGTTGAAAATGTTGAGCCAAGTGCTCAGTGATTGCGGAGGTTGGCTGTATGTTGGTTTCCAGCCAGGTCAGTAGCTGAAAGGCATTATTAATGTTCAGAGTAGACAGTTTCCTGCAATGAAAATAAAGAACAGTTTTTTAATGTGCAAAATCAACCTTATTTTAATTACAACAGCTCTGGCTGCCAATGTGGTTTAAATATAATTACTTTTAGTTTAAATATTCTCTCTGGGTATACCAGGTCCATTCCCTTCTCTGTCCTATTCCATTGCATGACTTAGATCTAATATACCACAGAACTTGTGGGAGTGTTGACTATAAAATGAGTGAGCTGTGAGTCAGAGACCACAGTAAGCTGGGAAACATAAGCGCAGAGCTGAGTCTAGATGGCTGAGGGGGGCACACATCACCTGGGCCTCAAATACAGAGGAACAGTGTATCCAAATATACAGGAGCAGAGACGAACAGACTTTAAACCTTTTTGTACATTATAGACATCTGAATTTAAGGTCTGCTGTTGAATGCAATTTATATATCAATTTATTTGATGTATTAACTCTGAGTAATTTCCTAGGGAAGGGAGAAAATAATGCTTTGAAAATCAAGGCTAAATATTTGACAAAGGTCCTGGGAATGATTTCCTAATACTTTGTAAAGTGTCCCCCATTTCCAGTATCTTCAGGCATACTATATGTTTACATAAACTAGAGTGGTTTGGGTGGGTTTTTTATGTTGGATTTTTTCCTGTAGCACATGCTCATTTGGCAGTTAGCAACTCTGCTAATAGCTTTACCAATGGGTCTGGTATTAGTACTGTGTCTATAAAGGTAATATAATAATCTTGTTACCTCTTTGTCTTCTCTAAGGATTGCCGAAATACATTTCTGTTTAAATGCCCCAGAGCTTTATTTCCTCTCTCTGGCATAATTCTCAAATGTACACATGTGGCAGCACAATGGGGAGACTGAGTTGTAACATCCATTTCTTGGCAGCTCAGAGGCAGGAAGCTCATTTGATCCATCATCAGCCTGTAACAAAAATATAAAGCCAGTGTAAAAAGAACTGATCAGGAATGTTTGCTCAAAGAACGAAATGGGTAAATATTAGAGAAAAGGAAAAACCTGGTAAGAAGTAGCCTTGGAGTATCTGAACCCACATCTGAGGACAGGACTGTATTTCCTATTCCCATCTCAGCAGCAGAATGTTCTGCAGATGTGTTAACGCCAAGAACCTGGCCCACAGGAGTGTGGGACATTCTGAACAGTATCACATGCTTTTAACAGGCTTTGCAGACAGTTCATTCTGAGTCTTGAATCTTGAAAATGCTTGTCCTTCTGTGCAAAAGGAGGAAGACTTGAGGGGTATCTCGGCATCCCATCTAGGCGGCCTGCACAAGTGCTGATGCCTGACATAGTGAAGTAGACAATTTGGGATAATTTACCTTAGCAAACTGCTCCTCCTAAATCACATAATTGCAACCCACTGCAAATCTTGATGCAGGAATATTTCGCCTTCAAAAGTTCATTAGTGGTAGAACTTTGTGTAGAAATTTGCACTTCTTCAACTCATACCAAGTTCCAGAGGTAAGTTACTCCATCTTATCCCTAGCTTGCACCCAAGTAAATGACAAGAAAAGCTGCTTCTGAGTGTTTTTTTGATGAAGTATGATAGGAACCTAGCTCAGCAAAGTAGAACCAGCAGAAACTGGAAGAGAGCAAAGTTAAAGACATTCTTTACTGTCTCATTACGCCTGTGCCATGCAATGGAGCCTGTAATTGCTTGAGCACACACAGTCAATTCCTAGTGCAGTCAGTTGATGCAATTTTACACAAAGTCAACCATAGATTCAGTCCTGAAATCTTGCACTTCTGGTGCTTTAATTGCAACAATTACAGAGGTGATAGGGGGGAAAAACATCCGTTTTTCATGAGAAGGTAACATCAAATGCATATTTGGTGCTCTTTGCTCAGCAAATTCTTGTTTCTGAAAACACTTCTGTGTGTGGATCTGTCCTATTCTGTTACAGGACTTAGATCTAACATACTACCAAACTTCATACCAGACCACCCTCCGAGGTAATGATATGCATAGTATTTCAAGTTGAGAACACGCAAATGACCTCCAAAGAGTGAGAAACTAATTAAAACCAAAAGTAGATGGTCACCATGTGTTTGCAATTGAGACTGCAAATGGGGAAGAGTATTTCAGGGTCAAATTCTGGTCAGTTATAGAGAATTTGACTGTGTGAAAGTAGCAGCTGTGTAACAGGGGAGGAAATTGCCCCTTGGTGAGAGGTAATGTGGAAAATGTGGGGTAATTGGTAGGCCAGTTTCTGAGGTTTTTGTTCTGTAGAGTTTAATCCTGCAGCTCTTTCTTTGAGTAGTAAAAGTCTTGTGAATCAAACATCTTGAAGACGGATTTCTTTAGGCCTGCCGTGACTCACATGACCTTGAACCAGTCAGCTAAGTTCAGTTCCCCGAGTTGGTCTTCAGTTCCCTAATTGCTAATAAAGGGCAGGAGGGAACTATGTCCCTTCCTGGCCGTTGTGGTAGAGATTGCCTGATGTCCAACATGCAATTCAGATCCCTCCAGTTCTAGCAGTGTCTGGGTATCCTAGCAGTATTTCCAGCAGTTTTCAAGTATTTGACAGTATCTATCTTTCTAGAAGATGGCATTTAGGGGAAGGTGGCAACTTCAGCTCTGGATTTTTCTGCCAGTCTGATTTCTCAAAGGCAGCTTATGCCTCAGCTAAAGTCATCTTATCTGGCTTTCAACCCGCATGGAGGTTGTAACCCGTATTCAGTGAATTTTACATTTATTGCACTGAATTTAATCTGCCATTTTATAGCCCAGTCAAGTCTGCTCCACAATGCTATTTCACAGTTGTTCACAATGATCCCTAATTTACCACCTGGAGCAACCTAGTATCAGCAACCGATGTTGTTCACATTCTTTTCCAGAACATTTATGAAAATTTTGGTGGACTCAGATATCAGTGTGAATCCTTTGGAGGAGTCCCAGTGACATCCCTGCTTCAAGAAGTGACTTAGTTCCTACTCAGTTTTCTGTCTTTTTATCAGTTATTTGTCCATGTGAGACCCTTGCTTCTGATTGTGGCTGCTTAGTTTCCTTAAAAGCTACTGCTGGGGGACCTTGTTGAATGCTTTCAGGAAGTCCAAGGGTACCGTAGGAACATGATTTCCCTTGCTGTCCTGACTTGTTCAGGGAATTTCAGTAGGTCTGCGAAGCTTGACTTCCCTTTATGAAGCTACGTTTGTTTTTTCCCCAAATATTACTTTTGTTCATATATCACAATTTGATTTCATTACAGTAGCTTCTATTTATTTGCCTTGGAGAGTTTTTGGACTTACTAGTCTGTAGTTCCCCTGGTTTCTCCAGGTATCATATTTCCACCTCCAGCACCAGGGTGATTTTGATCAAGAGGTTGCATATCATAGCTGAATGTCTGAGCTATTTCATCGTTTAGTTCTTTCAGAACTCCTGCCTAATATCCTCTTGTCCGATGATTTGTTGGTTTTCACTTTGTCTGCCTTTATAACATTTTATTCACAATTCAATCTCAGAAAGATCCTGAGATGCCTTAAAAATGGTTCTGGCCTAGGAACTTCTGGTGTTTGCAGCTGTTCTGTCTTGTGTCTACCGTAGACAGGCAAGCAATAGTCACCCTGGTCAATACTTGCAAGTTTAGTATTGGATGCTTCTGCAGTTCCCTGGGGAGCTGTATGTGATGTGATGGAACTGACAATCATCTGAGTAAGCTGCTCCTTTTGACCTAGATTTGGTCCAAGTCCTATAGATAGGCTGCATTATATAAACAAAGCACGTGCGCATCTCTCTGCAGGTATAAGAGGGGCCAGCGTAAAACCTCATGTGAACAGATGCTCAGAATATACAACTCAGCCTTGATAACCTCCTATTACTATTAACCTATGGCAGCTGAGATCACGTTTTAGTAAAACTTGGCCGTAATTTTAAGTGACTCAAAAACCCCAATATTAAATCACTTTATGGAGAAGGTAGAGACTTGATTTACAGCTCTGGTACTTTCATAACAGGATATTCCATCGGGGCAAAAAAGATATTGAGTCTCTTTGAATCTTTCATGTGTGAATAGTGTTTAAATAATTGATAAAGCCTGTCCTTTATTGTTGGCTTATTATTTTTTCCATGGTTTTGTAACTTACAGTGAAGGAAGTGACATTAATCAGAAGTTTGAAGTTCAAGTCAGCATGTCTTCCTAAAGGCTCAAGGGAAATGAAAACAGACTGATCATTTCCTAGCAGGAGAGGAACAATTCCCTGAACACTGTGACATGACAAATTACTGGATTCTGGCCATATGGGGAAGGACAACATTCCTGGATAGGGATCACCAGTGCACAAAAGAGAAGGATGTCATATTTCTGCTTTATAATTATCCAAAAAAGGCAAATGTGGAGGCACAATTATTTCATATTCATAGAAATTTGCACAGGAGAAACCGAATCCTGGAGGGTCTTTTATCAGTATCAAAGGAAGAAGCAAGTATGATGGAGATTTACCTGTAGTCTAATGAAAGGAAAAAAAAAAGTATTAAATCAACACATGAAGTAGTTGTGTTGGATTTAAGCCAGCAGCTTTGAGAGGGCTGTTGGTAGGCACTCTTCTCTGGACATGGAGCTCTTCATGCCTCTTATTTACTCCATAACATAGGACAAGTCGCTCCACCTACTGAGATGAGGGTTCCCCTCATTCCCTAGCTCTCTACTATATTAGGATGACACCGGGGAGTTGTATGGCTTGAGTATGAAGAGATATGACCAAACTTTGTGCCATCAAAACTCCTTAACTGGATATTGAGGGGTTTCACCATGGTGTTCTGTGTTAGGAAGTGATTTAACTGTCATGGGTACAAAGAACAGCTTTGTTGGGGTGCTTGAAGTGCAGATGGTGAGGAGAGTTCTGTCAGCAGAGCTGGTATTTGAAGACAAAATGCTCTTCTCCATAGAGAATAGTAGATTAAAACCCAAAACTCTACAAAGGTGCTAAAGAGGAGTAAGGGACTCCTTCCCATATTTCACACATGAGTACTTATATCAGCACTTCACAGGGGGAAAATAAATCACCTTGACAAAGAGGTAAATAGCCCTGTACTGAAACTTCTGCTCATGGGATAGCCAAGAGCTTTGTTGGCTTTGACCTATTTCAAGTGAAAAGAGTTCCTCAGTTCAGAACAATGTGGTGGAAGCAAAATTTGGATCGGATGTTGATTAAATGAATTGTGGAATTTATTGATTTGCTTTGGCCTTAGTTACAGACATGGAAAGGCCAAAGGATAGGCCTTGTGACCTCTGAATACTTCTCGTCCCTTTCTGTAAAGCAGCTGTAAGAGTGCTTGTATATGTTTAGGCCTGATCTTTATGACTGAAAGCAAAAAGTCTGAAAGTTCTAGTGCAGTAAGGGCATTCTGACCCACAGAACCTTTTGTGTCTGTGAATAGATGTTGGTCCAGTATTTTTCCTCTAGTGAGAGATCAGGCTGTTTGCTATTAATGCCACGCATCTACTGAATCCTCAAGTGCCACGTTTGGACAGGCATTTGGTAGCTCTAGAGAAGGAGGATATGGTAAGGTATTGCAATGTTTCCTCCAGGCATCGGTCAAGCCAGTAAAAAAGCAAATGGATTTTGAAGCTGTGCCTGGCCAAAATCACTCTGGTGCAGCTATTCCTATAAGAATTCTATATTACAGAGTTTTGGATGGTTGCATGCACACAGGAGCAAATTGCTGTTTGCAACTTCTGCACAACCATTGAGATATCCGAGAATAATCTCCTCCAATTCTAGACATTTATGGGCCCTTTATGCTGACTTGTCAATCCTGCTTTCTACACACCTTAAAAAAATTCATTTCTTTATTCCATGAAGTCTGTTTTCTTTGGGCTGTTGTGTGCAGTATTTGTATGTGTTTGTGGCAGTGGAGAGGGAAACGCATAATATCAGGCTGAGGGTTGGGAGTAATGATGTCCTTGTAATAGCTAGCCCAAATTATCTTGCAAAACCCATCTTTCTGACTGCTATTATGAGGGATGTCCTTGTGTATGGACAGCAAAAGTTTGCTGATTACATTTTAAGCAGAATTACTTAAAAAATATAGGGTAACATAATATCAAACTTCTGAACTGGCTATGAAAATGTCTTCAGTTAAAGATACTGGGTTTGCCCTTGGAACACCTGTATATACTACTTGTACTTGTTTTTGATCTCCTGTATATGAGCTTCCTATGAGGTGTAGGGTTGGGCTTTGTGGCTGTGACACAGAGACATTTTTGAAACTGTGCACAACAAGGTCCAGCTACGCGACTGTCTCCGTTTGACATAGACATGCACACTTTTGTTAACCATATGCAAAAAGGTATGGACGCTTACTTTTCCTGTACTGTTTTTATTGTCCTTCTTTGTTTCTTTCAGATTGAAGACTGTCTTTCTGTATGTGTAAACTTGAATACAGTGTGGACTGGAATTCGGTTAGATCTTCTAGGTATAGTTGAATTCAAATGCTAATGTAATTGGGAGAGCATTTGTTAAAAGGTGTCTGGCAGATCTTCTCCTTCAAATGAAAGAAGGGATTTGGGTTACGCTTAATCCAAGTGATCTTTGTTCTCCGATTCTCATTCTATCTTCTCTTGTGTCATGTTTTCACAGGACTCCACTGACTTTCTTGTTTGTGTTCAAGTTGTTTGGGATCCATGTAAATTAATGGCTCTGTTTTTCTTCAGTATATTAAATCTCTGTAATTCCTGCTTGTAGTCAGTTTGCTGGGCACTCATCAGCCTCGTGAATAGGCAGTCCCTGAAGTGTGCTGTATCGCATGCAGTTCTTTTTGTTTGACACTTGCTCTCATCAGCATTTAAAAATCTGATATGATGGTAATTAAACCCTGGATACTCTCCAGCTTTTTTTGGTCGCTTAATCATACTTTGTGCTTTTTATGAAACTCAGTATTGAATAGCAACAGCCATGCTGATTGCTCACAAGCTGTAAAGACAAGGGCAAACCATTCTCACCTTCAGGCATTTTGCGTGTTCCCTTGTATTCATGAAGAAATAGCATATCTTAATCCTTTGTGTGTTGATTTTTTTTCTTTGGCTATCATACTGATGCAGAATAGGACATCTCAGGGGAGTCTGTTATCTAAACATCTCAAATGAGACAATTTGAAGCTGTACCTTTCTGGAGTTACAGTGCAAATTTTCCCTCGATGCGTATGAATAGCGTTTCCACCCAGCAGGTAATTTGATTCTATCTTGAATGCTTTTATTCATATGTTTAATAATGTTGGACAGTTTGAATACATGTACTTTTCAGTCCTGCCAATAGATCTTGTTTCTCTGCTAATGTTCATTTGGACACTAGCAATAGAGGGCAGAAAGCAAAGATGGCAAGATTTGCCTTCCCTGCAAATCTGGTTGTGTTCTGGGGCCAGATTCAGCCTTGCCATAAGCAGATGTAATTTCCTCAGACATCTCTGAATTTGGAGGCTAATTATACGTAATGTGAAACGTGCAGGAAGCTGATATAATGCCTCCTACCCTTCTTCCAGTGCTTTGTAAGAACAATCTTTCCTCTGAAAGTCATGTAATTAGCCAAAATAGCAAACGGCAAGTTGGCACTGCAAACGTAGAGCTTGACAGTGCAAGTAAGCAATTAAGGGTTAGCTGCATTGCAGATGAATCGGCCTTTTCTTTTTTCGCTGTGCATGATTTTTGCAGAATGAAATGCTCCTCTTGGGTGAGGATGAGTGAAGGAGCTTAATACTTTTATCTTTGAGGAATTAATTAATGTTTGTCTTGAGTAAGAATCACAAAATCAACCCTAGGGTTACCTAGGGCAACTAGCTGAAGGAAGTCAAGAACACCAGGAGTACCAAGGATCTCACTCTAAACAGAAAAAAACCATCAGAAACTTCTGCCATAGCAGCACAGTTGGTAAGCTTCCAACCAAAGCGGTATTAATAATGGTATGGTTTTCCCTGTGACTGCTTTCATTTAATTCTGTATCTGCAGTTCCCTTAAGGGTTTTTTTTTGTGTGATACGCGTGCAGACACATCTACTCAGTTCTCTTCTCTCCTTTCACGCAATAACATTCATTAGTTTTTCAGTTCTTTTGTGAAGTGGACTGGCTCTTGTCCCCCCCCCCACCCCCTCACTTATCCCTCAGAAGGGTAGAGTATCAGTTTTGTATAGTTTAGCTTCTTCCTTTCAAAGTTTAGGAAAACTCCAAGAGAATCTTTTTGTTTTCTAATTAGGGAAAGCTTTGGAAAAAAGAAAATTTCTCACAGTTATTTTCACGTCCTCTTTACTTTGTTAGTATCTAAACTGCATATTTTTTAAAGAAGGCTTTTGGCTTTGGAAGTTCAAATATTTTTGTTTCTTCTAGCAATAAGTGAGAGGCAGGTTCTGCTCCCAGTTTGGCATCCTTTTCCACAGACATGCCAGTCAAATTGAGTGTAAAGGGCTTAGTCCCACCCATGACCTGAAGGGAACATGAATTTGGGAGTATACCTGAGCCTGGGAAGAGCATGTTTTGTGCGGCACTATTTTCTACCTGAAATCTTCACTATTAATGTGCTACTTCAGGATATGATGTCTCCAGCTCAGTGGGACTTTAGTGTTTCTAATGAAGATAATGAATTGTATTACTCAGTTAACTGAAGCAGGGATCTTCTATTTTAGGTGCTCCCAAGGCAGCTGGAGTAGCTGTTGGGCAGTGAGGGAGGCGGCAGGAGGCATGCTTTCTGCTCCAGGGCAGCTGGCTATTGACCAGCAGCTGACTCCATGGGCATGGCTGGGGATGACAGGACTGTCCCTGCTGTATGGGGTCACCTCTAAAGGAAGCAGGGGATCCTCCCACCGCACAGTTGTCACAGGCAATGAACCACCCCCAGTTCTGAGTTCAGGGACAAAGAACAGGACTAAGCTACAGAGAATTAAGATTAACAAGGTTTTTGGAGAATTAGTTCTTTTTTGGATCCAGCCCTTAATGCAACCTGTCCCAGGCGTTCCATGGATCTACTCTGTGATGCTGTGCAAAACGCTTCTCTTAGTCCCCAGTTCCCCTGTTTTTTTTCTTCCCCTCCCCTGAAGAACTGGAGCAATGTGCCTGCAGTCAGTGCTTGCTGACAAAAGAAGGCAAGTGTTACTATAACAAAATCCTGCAATCATCCCTCTGTTAGTATCATGGTAATTACTTTGTTAGGTGTTATAAATAAGATTAAAAGAAGTGGTGGTCCTGAACAATTTAAATCCTGAACAAATCAGCCATCTGGACTGTATATATAGATCTGTATGTTACAAATGCAGGACCAGAATGTGTCAGTTAACAGCAAAAGAGGATGAAACCTCCTATATATGATAAGAAAAACTTCAAGTCTTGTTATATCCCTAGCTTCTGCCAGAAAAGCATTGTCCCTTCAATCCTGATTCAAACAATGCTTTCTAGCACGAGGTAGCGTCTCCTTGCCAAGGCTATAATTATTATTGTCGCCCCTCTTGACCCAATCAGGTAACAAAAAAGTCTGGGGAGGGAGGTTTTCTGACAGTTGTTCCACTTAAGAAGGGAAATTGGTAAGTTAAGGGTGACTTTTATGCAGAACTTACATTCTTTTTAAAAAAAAAATTATAAAGAATTTACAAAGGCCTGTGTCCCTGAACACTGCAGGACTCAAGAAAGCTTACTTAAAAGCTGTCGTCTTTGGCTTTTCCTGGGGCCATGTTGTTAATTCTTGCTTGGTGTCAGTGCCTTTCTCTCTTCTGGCTTTTCAGTGCACAATTTTGCTTTTCTTTTTTTTTAATCATTTCTGCTGATCAATGTCTTGTTCCCTGGATATGCAGCCTCTCCATGGAATAATTAGTTCTGTTTGTAAGGGGTATGTAACTGTTTCCTTGCTTTATATTGCCTCTTTTCCCTCTAGGATATTGCGTTCATCAGTATGGTTTATATCAACCCAGAAGAGAATTGGTTTTTGCCCTGCGTTAGTGCCTGAACCCCAGAGGTACCTCAGGACTTTGCTGTTAAGCATTTAACACACGGGACAATGAGGACCTCACCCTGAAATTTTGTGTAGATGTCGAGGGCAAGAAGATTGAGGATATAAAGGAGATGGGCTGACTTTTTGGGGAAGCTGCTTCCCTGTGTAAGTAGCAACCTGATAGAAAGCTAGAAATGTTTTATCTGAAAATGTAAAGCTGGGAGTTCTGAGTTAAGGCTTTTCCTCCCAGACTGGCAGATACCTCCCTCCAGGTCAAGGAATCGCAATGTCTAAATTGTGAGCCTGGTGGTGAGGAAGGATTTGTGGCCGGTGGGAGAAAGAGCTTTTGGTTGTGTGGCTGTTGGGTTTGAAGTGGCCTTTGGCCACCTCAGGAAGCGATGTAAACAAGATTGTCTTTGGAAGGAGACCCATCAGTGACCACGAGTATTGAAGGATGAGTCAACTTGTGACAAGTGGTGGTTCACTTACGTTTCAGTCTGAGTCTCCCAGCTTTTCTTCTGAAGCACTGAGCATCTTAATACTAAGAGTAGTTCTGGATACTGAACGCTTCTGAAGATCACGCCCTGAAAGTCTGTATTTGAGTGTGCTACAGTGGATCTGTGCACCTACCAGACACTTCAGCAAATGAAGTTCATGATACGTAGTAGCAATAGATACAAGAATGTTGCTGTGGGCCTGATATTTATATCAGAGGTGAGCTCAAAGCCACGCTGTAGTCTCTGTGACTTCACCCTGTCTGTGAAGAACATCTTTCCTTGTTGTCCCTTCGATTTCCTATCACAAGCATCCTTTGAAACTTCTCACAAGTACCCACCGTGATGAAAGGGGGTCCTATATTGTGCTTGACTTTGCCACAGACAGCGGTGTCATATCCTATTGGCTTGCTGGTGAGAAGCACCAGTGTGTTGGACCAGGGGTGGATTTACTGATGGAAGCAGCAAGCGTGCTAGCATCTCGCCAGCCATATGGCAAAGCCTGGGATGTGATGCACAACAGGGGAGTACCGGGGGACTGCGTCATCACGGACCGCACAATCCAGATCTGATTTGAGGCTATCATGTTCAGTCACTGGAGTTAGGCATTCAAGCTTTTTATTCTGATAATTCATAGCTATGGGCATGAACGGTGGTTCTGGACACTCCTTGGTATTTCCATATAGTGACTCTACTTAAATAGCTCTCTGACTGGAGATAAAAAGAAAACTCTGTGTGTTGCACTAAAGCCTTATACTCCTGTCATTTCTGTTTAGTTTCAGGCGTGTTGCTGAGCGCAGGATACATCCCAGATCTGAGATAAAAAAGAAAAATTTTCCTTTGCTAATGGAATAAGTTATTTTAGTGTAAAGTACAAGTGGGGAATTCGTGCCTGTTTCCTGTTTGGAGCTAAACAAGGTCAGTTCAGCTAAATTACACTGAGTGTGAGCCAGCTCCTGAAAAGTTAAGGAAATCAGAAAATCTGCAGATTCTATTAATGTGAGCTGCTCTAGATGCTTTTGGAATACAGAATCAGCAAGAACAAAAAAGTATTTTGGGGAATAGATGTGCTGGTTCAGTGCAAAATCATAAACAGACAAGAACAAGCAAAGATTATTCAGATAATGGTCTCAACTGAGAATAGCTAATCGGGCCAATTAGCCATTATGATGTAGCTGCCTTATGACTAATTTGAGCAGTCTATGGTGGGTGATGATTATCTTATGGCACTTGCGTGAGTAAAGCAAGCAAATATGCGGGCTGCAGTTGTGTAGAGGAGAAAAGTCTAGCAGGGAAATGCAACTACAGCACAAAACTTTCCAAATCAGGATGGCAGCGTAGATGTTTCTGGGTCTTGTTTACACAAAGGCCTGAGGTCGGAGGGCCATGGTGTAGGGAGGCGTTTGAGGAGCATTTGTAGGTCACTGAGGGGGTGCGGAGGCTGCTCGCTGGGTAGGGCCTTTCAGAAGAGCAGGAGGAGATGATGGGAGGTGGGAACCCAGTGACTTCCCCAGTGACTCTCTGGGCAATTTCTTCCCTGATGGAAGCAGTGGGGGAGTGGCTGTATCAGCTACCTCTGATGTAACTGGGGTTTGAGACGCTGATGAGTGTAAATAGCATCCTATATCCATATCCCTATAAATAAAGCCTGGTTTGAGTGCAGTTTCACTGAGCACTGATCAAGGTTTGAATGGAGCTGGAATAGGAACCTGTTTCAATTAATTTGCCCTTAGAGATTACTTTGAGTTTCGGAAAGGTTGCTAATCAGTTTGGGTGGAGAAACTCCTTTTCTGAAATAATTGCTAGTGATGGGGGAACAGCAGAGACCATTAGGTCTAAATGCATGAGAAAGAGGGAGGAAGCAGCAGAAAACACAAGCCCCTGAAATTAAAGCTACAAAAGGAATCTTTTCAGTGCAATAGATTGGAGAGGAGTAGAAAGGAAGCCTCATCTTTCAAAGGGGCTTGCTAGCACTGAGTGGGACGCTGGTCCTGGTTGCGTGTGGTGTGTTATACCAGCCTTTCTGAGGAGTGCCTAACTGCAGTTTGCAAAATCTGTTTCAGTCGTCTTTCCTTTTCCTACAAGACTTGTCATTTTCTCCATAGACATTGCAGGCTGCAATTTAAGGCATTGACTGTAGGAGGGTGAGTATAATTATAATGAACATAATTAAGGAAAAGATGATCACATAAAAGATGAAGAGGAGAACATTATGAAAGATGGCTGAAAACAGCGAGGCATTTCCCATAGTTCATGCTTATTTCCATGCTTAATATGTTGCCACTTTATGAATGACAGAGATGGGCAAAGTCTTGCAACCCATAACTGGGAAAGAGAAGTTAAGAAGGAAGACATATTGCTCAGTGAATGTTGCATCTAATTAAGAAAGGTGTCTGCAATGTATGTTTTGGACAGAGACAGGGAAATATCCAAAGCAGTATAACTGTGCAGTGAACGGGTAATTATAGCAATGAAGAGTTAGAGAATCCTATTCAGGAAACAAAACAGTAAGGAAAACATGCTTTAATGAGAGACTTTTTTGTAAAATATGTAGATGTGGGCAGATTGACTTTATCATTGAATTCAGGAAACTATCAAAGGCATAGCTAGGGAACGCTGAACTGCCACTCCTGTAATGACTAAAAGGTATCATCTGCCATACTGGCCATATTGCTGAATATGTTGTCTAGGAACATTTTAAGAGAAAACTTGGTTTCTTCTGGAATGGGAACTTAGTAAAGCAAAGCATTGGTAGCTAGAGGGATTCTAGAGACAAACGTCTGAAAATGATGCAAGCATCCTTGGTAACAAAGATACAGGTGGCAGCCTGTGAAGGGATAAGGCCACCTCAAGTGATGTTTTCCTAACTGTTTCTTCTGTTAGTGCACAATTTTGTATATGAATAGATGGAAGCTGTTGTTTGAAATAGCCCAAGTAGCCTTTGCGATGGGTAGAGGAAAGGAGTCTTTCATATTTAAGCCTGGTTGCTACTTGATATCCTCTCAGCTTCCATCTTTATCTGTTCATTGTTTAAATTGCCTAATTGCTGTATTTTCATTTATGTAATTTAACTTCTTCTTACTATAAGGAAATTTTAATTTAGCATTAAGAGATTACTTAAAGATTGTTTTTATGTTCGTATCATACTGGTGCTTTAAAATTATTTCAGAGCTAAAAACTTTTAAAAAAAACTATCTGCAGGTTCCAGCTGAAACATCCAAGATAAGTTACAATCTATTAATTAGAAAAGAGAAAGAAATCACAAAGTTGGTTAACCCTTTCTGTGCTGGATGATGTCTGTGCTCTTCCCTGGCACCTCTGTACATTCTTTACCTTTTTGTGGCCCTTGTGTTTGTATGTAACTATAGGCTGAGGGGAGGCTCTGTATTTCTCCAGGATGAGAACTGCTACTTCCAATGACTGTTGTATCGAGTCCTTTGCCTGAAATAGTTTATTTCTCTGTCAGTAGTTCACCATGCCAGCCCGTGAAATGGCAATAGGTTAAGTTGACCATGAATATTTCCATGAACTATTTGCATATATTTGTATTGATATTTCGCTGGGCGTGCGCACCTTTTGCATTACTGCTAATGTTATACTGGCAAGTGTAGAAGGGAAAAAAAAATCAATGGGCGAGAGAACACAGGCATACAAAGTATTATTCCTTCATCTTATTCATGAAAACATAAAATTTTAGCTCTGTTGCCAATGGAACTGCAAGTATACCCAAGGAGTCTGTTCTTGTCTGTCCCTCTTTTGGTCCATAACATTTTACTCACTATTCCAGACCACACATACCTGCAAGAGCTGTTCAACTAAAATATTCCCCTGTGATTGCTTGTCTCTTGAGAAGTGTCAGGAGCCCTGGAGTCTTGCCAAAGAAAGTAAGCCCCGTGTGTGAATCTGGAGTGAGAGCAGTGAAGACAGGTCTCCCTGAAAAGAGTCTGTCCCTTCTCTCTGTGCCCTTCACACATGCAGATTTCATCTCCTCCCCACCACCGACACAGACTAAAGGCTTTGTAACGTCTGAAATAAAAAAAGATGTGAGAATGTTCTGCAGAGGAGCTAAGCTAAATCATTTTTCATGCAGTAGTCTCCATCTCAGATAAGTTTTGGAAGTATAGTAATCTTCAAAGTCAGGTTTATTCGATTGCATTCCTGTCACATTCAAAAGCATACAAAGGAAGTGGGTGTTCGTAACAGCCCGTGAATGAGGGAACACTTGGGATGCCTTTGACCATCCGTGAGTTCTTTTATCGTCTGTTCTTCTGGAGACTGGGCTCCTCAGGGAGGACTAATGGGTTCCAGGGGTGTAACGTCTCTGGTCAAGTTTAAGGTATATTTTTACCTGAACGGAGTGGAAGAACAAAGGCGTCTTTGGGGTTTTCTCAAAGGCAAGTGCAGTATGCAGAAAGCTCTGCGTGTGCATGAAGGGGGTTGGAGTACTTGCATAAGAGAGGTCTGAATGGAAGCAAATTAAAGAGCAAGCCAGGACTTAACCTGAGGGAGATGCATCTGTATGCTGCTCACGGGGCACTGAGGTGGGCTAAGCTGGTGTGAGCAAACCCCTGTTCAGCTCAGCGGCATAGCGTTTGAATAATAGAAACAGAAAAGCAGACATCCAGGTAGAGCACTGGGATTTAAAAGTTTCTGAAGGGCTGACCTGCAGGTCAGATTCTGTTCCCTCTTTGTGCCAAAGAGCCCTATACGGATGGAAGGCTGTTTTGAATTGCTGGGGTCGCTCGGGTTCTGCACAGACACTGCAGGGTTGTGCTGATGTTGCTCACCCTTTGGGCAGTATGTCCCCGGGGGCTCAGGGTAAAGGAACTAAAGCAAACAGAGCTTTTGCCCTTATAGCAAACAGAACTTCTGAAGATGCTCTAAACTCTTGGATTTTCTGAACAAATGTGGTGTTAGCCCCCTCTGCCATGCTGCTTTGCTTGTAAGATCAGGGCAGTTGGAAAGCACAGGCTGTGCCTGAGGGGCACAGGACTGTGTTATTTGCAGCTAACCCAGGGACACCTTTTTATATGGGATTTGCCTCTGAGGGACAGTTCCTTTGAGAATGTCTCCTGATGGCTTTGTGCCCATGTTCTTCTTATACACATGCAGTTCTATACCTAGAAAGCACGAACAACTGAATAATATGTTTTTCAGTTCTTCTGGGGCAGAAGTGTTTTCCTAAGTAGGTTTCAGGTAAATTACTGTTTTCTGTAAATTAATATTTTTCTACAGATGTGGGTTTAAATTGTTTTTCTTGTGGATTATGAATCTTGTGAATTGCTTCAGTGATGCTTTTAGGAGAATAAATAGATAAAACAGAAATAAGAATTGTTCGTGCCATGATTTGATAGATGTTTTCTTGTTTCTGGGAACAAGTAGGCAGCTGGTTGATGGTTTTTCTTCCTTTTTTTTTTTTCAGTGCTGCTGAGAGGTAGTCTGGCACATACTGCAGAGCTGAAATTTAGTTGCTCTGTGCAGAGCTTAAATACAAATACTGTAATTAAAAATTATGACCTACCCGTAAAGCTGGAAAACTGAAACTGAGCCATATGTTATTACTGAGGTATGGTACCTCAGTGCAGTTCTTTCCCTGCACTGGTGTTTCGGTTGTGAGACTCCAGACTGTCCAGTGAAATTCTCATACGTCTTGCTGCTACCTTCTAAAGATTGCTAACAAACTAAATCTTGTGCTTTGTGATGGTACTGGTGAGCTGGTTATGGAGGACCATGTGGTTCATATTGCTGTCTCCCCAGATGTTATGTGTTAGAAATACGGCCTTTTAAAAGTACAGAGATGTTAGCAGAAAGTTCTCTGTCTTTCCTCTAAAAATGCACTCTCACTTGTAGCACACAATCACTTTGGGTCTGTCAGTTTATGAGCCCGCTTTTAGAAACACTGTACAGGCTCTACCCTGAGAGCATTAAGTGTTCAGCCCCTGACAAGCCAGTCCCTGCTGTAAATTTCTTCACTGGGAATGTCCAAAATCACTTTCAGAAATCCTGTCCAAAGGCTTTTCTATTAATCTTCTGTGCGTGCAGGGCTGCGGTTATTCCAGAGGTGCAATAGGATGGGAATTAATCTTACAGAAATTGGAGAGAGGGTGGTTCCCTTGACCAGGTGTGGAAGGGACCAGGAGCCTTACTGTGACTACATGGTCTGCAGTATACAAACGTACAACAATGTTGTTGTCTTCAGTTTGCAGATGCAGAGCTCGGGTCCAAAAGCTTCTCTGGAGTGCCACAGAACTTAGTAATGTAACATCAAATGAGGGTTTGCTCTTTAATATTATTTGGTTGGCATTTTTTTTTGCAAGTATTTTAGCTCAACAGAAGTCTTCTGCATCAGCTGAAACACTGTTAAATGTTCTTGCTTTTTAGGAAATTTTCAGCATACCAGCTGGAATGGAGCTGACTAATAACTAACTTCAGTAGAAGGGGCCTGAAACCTTCAAAATGATCACAGGGATAGGCAGAGCAGCAGTTGATCTGATGAGGTGATTAAGAATCAAGCATCCATGACAAATAGCCCTTCAGAGGAAGTTAGCTTTTGTGGGAGCAACTTGAGCTGACCCTGAGGTAGGATAATTACACTGAAATGACATGAATTGCCCAGCACACTTACATATATTTTAGTTTCTTGCCCTTCTGATCGTAATTAAGTGCCTCTACCAGATCAAAAGCTGTTTTAACTCATTTGGAAATGAAATTACCGTGCCTACTGTGCTGTGTAAAGTTTAGGAAAACCTTAATGAAACAAATTCTGTCAAGGGAGGCTGCTTTACTGTCCCAAGGTACTTACTTTAAATCAAATGGGTATGGATTTGTAACTTAAATTTGTTGCATGTGTTGTGTGGAATCTCTTTGTGGGTAACCGTTGATTCAAACAGCACTGAATATTGAAGCGCTGGGAATTTGGGTTTTCTCATCTGACACCTCTCCCCTTATACAGATGCCTGCCACCAGGACTCACCTCAACAGTCTTTTATTTTCATTTAAGTTCTAAAGCATTAAACCTTGTTTCATTTCAGGGAACTTACTTATCCTGAGTTTTTGAGTGCAGTTGCAGAACTGCAGGACTTGGGCTGTTTATCTGGCACAATTATGTGCTTCAGACCCAGTAAGCTGCTTACAAGCTTTAGTTTCGCACAATACTTTTTGTTTTACTCATACAGTCCCTCTTCTTTTGGAGCTTCAAATTCTAGTAAACATGAGAACTTAAATGCAAACTGACTATTAAAAGTGAAAACTATTTTTTTCTGTAATATATATAAAATAATGTGAAATCAAAATTAGNGGCTTCGAAGTCTAGTAAACATGAGAACTGAAATGCAAACTGACTATTAAAAGTGAAAACTATTTTTTTTCTGTAATATATATAAAATAATGTGAAATCAAAATTAGACGCTATTTCCCTCAAGCAAAACTTAGTATAAAGCATGCGTTTTTCTCTTATTTCAGACCAAACTTGAAGTTTTGTTCTGATTCACTGAAAGCTTTGTGGATTTCAGTCAGACTTGTATTCAAGTATTTGGTTGATTTGTGTATTAGCTCAGCTCTTCTCTCCCTACTGTTTTTGTTTAGACATTAGTCTTGAAATCAAGGGCAGGTTTATAAAAGGTCAATATATTGAATGAAACTTTTGATTTATGAAAATCCAGAGAGGGATAGCTGTATTTGTAGTTATCATGTTTTCTTTAAACAAAAATAGCAGCCTTATTTTAATGAAAACTGTGTAAGATAAAGACCTTGCTGCATAACTTAAAATTGAATTTCATGCTAAGATGGTATTGCTTTAAAACTTGATGAAAGTCAACACCAGAAAAATGGATTCTTGATTTAAATCAGGAATCAAATGTTCCCAGCTCCAGAATTGTAACTCTGCTTTTTAGCGTAGAACAATTTATAAAGCATGGATTCTGGCTGTGATCAGGAATTTAAAACTCTGGTATTTTGGTTCACTTTCCTACCTACCTTAAGTGAGTAGTGTCCAAAAGCTTTGTGTTTGTTTACTTGTATTTACTCATACTCAGTGGATATACCGCATTGCCATTGGAAGGTTGGGGTGAGCTCCTCCTGCCATTGCTCTTCTCTCTCAGTCACTTTTCACTAATGATGTTTTTTTCCAAAAGGTACTTTTTTCAGTACTAGACTTAGTGGAGACCTTGCTAATGTTGACCACTTGTTTCATTGTCATATTTTACAATATGCTCTTGATTAACTCCTAAGTATGTTCGCCTGTTAATGGCTTGCATGAATTGCCACAAGGAAAAATCTTGTCCTGGCTGTGACTAACAGTGGCTGCCAGCTCTCAAACAGAACATGTTTAACAAGTGGTCCTTGCTGTTCCTGGTAAGGACATACATCGTTTATGGCATGGTGGAGACAAAAGATCAGTTCTGAATATTCAAAATCTTAATTGCATTTGTGGGGATGCAGAGTGTTTTCTCCAGCTGGACTGTGATTGCACTCGACTGAGAGAATGAAAGCTTTCTTCATTAGCCAGCTCTGCTCTGTGTGAATTTGTTTGGTGTGGTTCATCTTTGGTGTAGTACCCCACAACTGCAGGCAGTACCTCAACACATACGGATTTTGTGCAGATGTCTTTGTGGCTTTCGGGAGCTGCTTAAGTTTGGGGTTTTTTCATGCCTTCAGGCAGCAGAAGAAATAATGCATGGAAGTAATCTCTAAAGAACACTGTTGACTGTCAAAATAGATGTTTCCACATGAGTAAGTATCAGTGAACCTTTTGCCTAGTGCTGATATTGGGAATACTCATATCTCCACCCCACAGTTGGCTGAGTACTGAGCAGGGCGCTGCTTTGCTTATCTAGTGGAGCTAAACTGTTCACCCTTTGGATAATGAATGTGACCTGACCCTTTTCTGTCTCAAAAATAAGATTTTAAGTTTAGAAAAACTGTCTTTTGACCATAACTCATCCTTCATCCTCATTCTCTTGTGCAGCCCTTCTCCTTCATTCTTTACACATGTTCACAAAGAAATAGGCAAGTATAGTCATCAAGACCTCTGGGAGACTAAGGTGGACTGTAAGGAGAATGGAAACAATCAGTGTTTATCCTATACTGAAGGAAATTCCTTTCTGGCTGTAGAGATACAACCTCTTGCTAATTTGCAGACATGCTATGTATTTTTCACTCCATTGTGCTTAGAAAGCTAGTCCAGACAGATATAAAGAGTTGACAGACAAAAAATAAAATGAGGTTATATATGTCGAAGGCGTGGCGTATGGTGTGTGGCTATGGTCACATTGAATTCTTCTCATCTCTTCTCTCTCAGATGCTCTTCCTATCCCACATTGTGTCATTATGTTGTTACCGGAAGAACAACATTTTCCTGTTTAAACCGTCAGGTGGGTTCAGGAAAAGGGACTTGACAGGTCAGGATGGGTTCATGAAAGGCAGGTCCTGCTTGACTAACCTGATCTCCTTCTATGACAAGGTGACCCACTTAGTGGATGAGGGAAAGGCTGTGGATGTTGTCTATCTAGACTTCAGTAAAGCCTTCCCGCAGCATACTCCTGGAGAAACTGGCTGCTTGTGGCTTGGATGGGTGCACTCTTTACTGGGTGAAAAAAAGGCTGGATGGCTGGGCCCAAGAGCTGTGGTGAATGGAGATAAATCTAGTTGGCAGCCGATCACAAGTGGTGTTCCCCAGGGTTTTGGGGCCAGTTCTGTTTCATATCTTTATCAATGCTCTGGACGAGGGGATTGAGTGCACCCGCACTAAGTTTGCAGAGGACGCCAAGTTGGGCAGGAGTGTTGATCTGCTTGAGGGTAGGAA
>RSEF01000009.1:2816730-2877160 GCA_003993805.1 Himantopus leucocephalus | reverse complement strand
GGTTGGACTCAATGATCTCAAAGGTCTTTTCTAACTTAAATGATTCTATGGTTCTATGATGCTTTCATACATATCTCTTTAACAATTCAAAACTCTTTTTCAGAGATATCCAGTAACCAGAATTATGAAGTACATTTCATAGACTGAACATCACAGATCTGTTTTCTTAAGCTACAACCCTGGGTAGGACAAGAACTGTTATGGGTCTTGGAGCTGCAGTTTTTCCCTATACCTGGGTATTGCAGTGCGTTGCTATCCTGTGTAGGCATTGCCCTCCTAGTCCAATGAGCTGGCACAGTATTGGCTTGTGTATTTCAGCCACAGGGACACCTAATATAGCTGCCCGCCAATTTAGAGAAGTTAGAAATATGCATCCTAGTTGAATGCTATACTGTTTGCATTGGTTGGATGATGGAAATCTCACTCATTCCCCCTTGACTGTGCTCTCAAATGGTTGCTTTATTGAGTGAATCGTAGAGGTTAGGGAATCCATACAGAATACATCAATACCTGGTTACGTGGCTCAAGGTTTCCAGTGTAGATTTTTTTTCTTCCAATAGCTTATGAAAAAGGTATACGTGTCCTTGCATCCCGCTATTTTCATTGTATACCACTGCCTCTCTAGTGTTGTTAAACACAGTTGCTACAGAGTTATACTGCACATGGAATTTTTCTTAGCTTAAACAGGATTCATTCCATTGGCTTCACAAGAATTATGTTTCTCTATGCTACAGCAATACTCAATTGTGTAGCGCAAACCTTTTGTGAACATTACACAGTGCAGATATCTTATGATGCACTGGGGAGCCACAAACAGAAGAAAGGCTGAGCTTTAGATATTACCATAAATTAATTTGCTATTGTGATAATTATTTAATGAAAACTATGTATCATCTGTTAGAATTTGCTTTTTTGTTATTTTTCATCTGAAGAGCGTCCATTAATAAGTCCAAAAGGTGAATGCCTTAATTTTGTGACTAAAAGTATTTCCTGACCACTTGGCATAGATTCTTCCCTGCTTCTTCAGCCCTTGGGTTCTGTCTGTGGTGAGAGGCTGCCTTTGTTTTGTTCTCTCCCTCATCACCCTGTCCCTACGGATGGTACAACCTTGAGGCAAAAACACTTGGGAGGGATGGGAGAAACCAGGAAAGTGTTGGGCAGAGAGCTGAAAAGATGGTAGGAAGTCAGTGAGGAAGTTCTCAGAGAGGTAACGTGTCTCTGGAAGAAGAAAACTGAGACGATTAAACTTCAGAAAATAAAAAGTTGGTATTCAAAACTTATAAATCAACAGTGACATTAAATCCTTTGTGTATTCAACTTATATAAAATTCCACAGACTGAGAGGCAGAAGATTGAGAATTTGACAGTATCTCACAGATTTGTCAGTCACATGTTACCTGTTCTCAAGAACAGAAAGATGCTGCAAATTCTAATGGCACTGTAGATTATCCAAGAAATGAGTATCAGGCCTAAAGCTCCCTTGCATCACTTCTCTCTTCTGTCTGCCCTTGCCCTGAGAAATGTATTGCTGTAGGTTGGATGTTCGTGTTCGATTTCTACCCTAAGAGGTTTTGGAAAGCTGGTAGAACTAGTGCATTTTGGTTCTAGTTGGTGGAGACATCTTGAACTGCTTGGTACTGTTGGCTTCATTTGCAGCTCTGGCAGAGGGGAGAGGTGGAATTAACATTAAACTATTTTAAATTGTGGCACTTGACTAACTACAATTATAGCAAAATGCGTTCTAAAGTATCTGATTATATCTTAGAGTCAGAAGTTCTAAATAAAATGGATAAACATACATTAAGAAGGAAAACAAGAGTGAGTGTTAAGTACAGAAAACAAAAGAGGTTGCTAAGTACAATTTTTAAAGCTTGCATGAGGTGTTCCTGTTTTGTTGATTCTTTGGTGTTATATATTTAGAAAAGGAGGCTGAACAGTCACCTTTGTAACTGAATCACTTATCAACTGAATGCATTAAGTATGAAACAGATCATTTATATTGTATTTACATGGTTAATCTGTCTACCACATCCTGAGTTTTTCCCTACTCAGTCAGTGGAAGATTAGAGCCTTTTTTTCATAATTGCTTTGTTAAAGCACTTCACTGAAATTAGCATTTAAATAAGGGCAAATTGAGCACTGAACTGAATTTCCATGAAAATGTGATAAAACCCAAACCTATACAATATATATAAGCAGAAATAGCTGCAGCATATGTATGCTTTGTGTTGAGCACGAAAGCAGCCAGGATACAGTTGCCATCTAGGACAGGGACAGCATATATTGTATGGCTTGCAGGACAGTGAATTCTGATTTACCTGGCGTCTCTGAATACAACTGTTAGCACAAAATATTAATATATGTGGAGGGCTCTTTGATCTGCTAAAATGTTTGTGTATGTGCAGCCTCAATTTGGGATTCAACTTACTCCTTTCAGGTGCAATGATGAATACAAAATGAGTGAGAAAAAGGGGGGTTAGCATATGGAATTCCTTCAGTATGCTGTCTTTTATCATCCTTCCAGATGACAACAGTTGAGTGGGAAAGTGATTTGTACCTCGGGGTCATTTGGCCAGCCTTTAATGGAAGGTGAGTGCTTAACTCGCTCTGTGAGCCAGGCTTGCCAGAAGTTCTCTCAAATTTCACGCATGCTCACTTCATTGGCTTTTAAAAGAAACGTGTGAGCCAACTGTATGGATGCAAAGCATGAACTCTTCTGCAGGTCACCTTCATTTTTATTTTGGTGGGAAGCCCAGGTCAGCATCAATATGTCTACCCCGATTTCAGGATAAGGGCAGAGGGACCTACTAGAGTCTTCCAGGAGGACTGTTATCTCCACAAAATAGATATTCAAATCCCATGCTGGGCTCCAGATCTGGTTCTTTGAACTTTGTAAAAGGCACAGCCTTGTAGTGCGATTTGGGATAGTCAAATGGGATAATCTGTTAAGAAAGGTGTGTTTATCTCTGTCCCTTCCAGATATTGGAAAGATATCCCTTTATTAAGATGTGGAGGAAGGGGAACATGGTACACAGGAAGGTGAAAGAAAGTCAGGTAATGTGATGACAAAAGTCAGAGAGAGGAGTGTGGGTATAAGTACGTGGTATGGGAGGTGGAGAAAAAGGACATGAGGACTGGGAGAGATTCCTGACAGAAGCCTGCATTGGCCAGAAATTATATTCTTAAACATCTGACTATGTGAAGTCCATCCATCACTAGCTTATCACTGAAAGGATTGTAGTTAAGCTTGATCTGACTGCATTATTGTATCCCTGTCTTCATTTGGATTATTATTAAGATGCAGCCTGAAAACTTGCTTATTCTGTATGTGTTGGCATGGTACACGTGTTGGTATGGCTTTGTGTGACTCTCTACATGCATACACATTCAAAGCATTTTGGTTGGGCTATTTTGCCATTTATTCTTTTAAACAAGATGTTGTAAAGATACAAAGCAAGTGTGTATAGGTGTGATCACTNTTCTGGTTTGGGTTAAGCTCTGAACCTGTAGAGATGACAACAAAAAGTCCTTCCTGGTTTAATTGCATAGGAAAGCTGAAAATGGAAATGCGGTTTTTATGATGCAGTGCTAGAGGCAAAGAAAAACAAAAATAAGAAATCCACCGCATGGCAGTACCTATCTCCTACATTGCTGGGATTTTTTTTTTTTCCCCCAAGTTTGCATCATGGCTGTTGTTCAAAGGCCCCGAGAATTTCCTTTATTTTTTTTTGCTGATTTCAGGCTGGCAGCAGTATCTCAGCTTGGCCAGTTGGCTAGGTTCAAAGTTGTGGGCATACAAAGGTCATCCAAGCTGTCTTTAAAAAAGAGGAATGTATTACTTGTTAGCATTACATTTATTAAAAATCTTAAAGTGCATAGTCAATGAAGAATCAAGATAAGGAAATGTATAACTGCAAAGACTAAGTGCTTTCTGTTGAAATTCACAAGGGTATTTATAAAGATGGTGAGTCTAACTTACCCATTCCCTTTTTGTTTTATGAATATCCTAATAGTTTATCCTAATATGTAAGATAATACATACAACTACTTCAGAATGATTAGACACAGCTCTGCTGACTTAGTAATTGCTGATTTGGGGATTCACTGGAACCACTGTAAAGAACACCAGTAAAATGGCTCTTCAAACGCTGAACTTGAGGACTCGGCCCAATAGAGAAGTGGGTGGGGGTGAGGGTGGAGGGTTAATCTCTCAGGTCACATTGCAAAATGAGAGTAAAGGGCTCCTTATCCCCATAGGTTTAATTTATTAAAGTTTGTTATATTTCTAGGCTATGTTTATAAATTTGACTGATCATTTCTCTTTTATAATGGAATTAGAAGAGAGGAGAAATTGCCATGTATGTTTTTAGAGCCTAACCAGTTCATTAAAAATTATTTAAACAGAGACTATTTGCTAACTCGAGATGCTAAGCCAGCTGTTGTGTTCTGGTTGTCTTTTGGCCAGCATCTGTCCTGATAAAAGAGAATTCCCCCCCCACCCCCGGCTTTTCAAACACCACTGGTCGTGCAGAGGTGCTGNTACTGGTCGTGCAGAGGTGCTGATGTGAATGAGACTTTCAGGAGCAGATGAAGCAGCTATTTCAGACCCATCGGTCGCTAGGGATGAGAAGCCAGGTTTATGGCATTTCTGCTTGTTGTCGAAACTTTCTATTCCCAGGGCAGTGTCCTCTGTGCCATGGTGCTGGGAGATGTGGAGCAGAACCCACTGCGGCCATGCTCGGTTGTCTCTGCCCTTCAGACAAATGGGTAACAGACTCATTCTCCTCCTAAAACAGAGGGTTTTGGAATCAGCAGAGTAAGATTTTACAAAATTGCCACTGTGGTGAAGCAACTTTTCTCATGGAAAGTCTGCATTCGAATTGCAAACTCTGGTGAACACTCAGGGGTTTTGCTCAGGAGAGATAGTAGCCCTGCACCTGGATGGTGCATTCCACTGAGGTGTGAACAGCTATTTTAGATTGACCGATATTCCATCTGTTTAGCTGTTTTTCACTGGGATTTCAGTAGGATTTCAGTAAAGAACTAAACTTGTTGGTACTGCTACTGTGCAACTCTTTTTTTTTTTTTTTTTATTTTAATTTCTNTAGTTAACGTTTTCCTACTGGCTCGTTTACATATCATCCCTATAAATTGCAGTTGTTGAACATCTGTGCCTTCTGTTCTCTGAGTCTGCTGCCCTGTACCTTTGTGAAAGGAAGCAGCAGTATGATTCTTCGTAGAGATGAAGAACATGGGACGGCTGTGCAGCACAGCACCTTGTCTAGTAGTGGCTTTCTACAGGAGGAAGGAGGCAGGGTTTGTCTGTGTAAGGAGCCAGGCTACGGGGAAACGTAGGTCTTTCCAATGACCTTCAGTTTAAGGACCTTGACTTAGAGATGGCATTGAACTCCTGATGGTATTCCCTGATGAATCTGTTTTCTGTTAATCTATTTGGTAATCTCTTTGTTGGCCCTTATATGCTCTTGGCCTCCAAACATCCTGTGACAATTAGCTCCACAATGTAATGATGTGTTATGTGAAAAAAACACGACTGAGGGGAAGGAGTGTCAAAAGCTGAGATTGATAAAAAGCCTGAATAATACAGGTATCAGCTGAATGAAACCTTTGTTCGTCTGCTTAGTATTGGACTCCAGATTTGATCATGAGTCTGCTCACACTCTGATTTCTATGCTACTCTGGCATTGCCATTTTCAGGTGAAATGAAAATTAGGCCAAAATACTTCTAAGGGAAGGCAATATCTGATGTTTTTGATTTAAAAAATAAATCGGCTCTTAATGAGAAATAACCAATGCTTAAGAGAGATGGCTTCTTGCAAAATTTAAGGAACATCTGAAATCTATGAAAACAAGCAAGCTTGCGTTCTTTCCCTTTCATATAGGTACCCATGTGTTTAATTAGAAATAATGTTGAAGTCTTGGAGTGCTGCAGTTGTGATAAGAGTTGATGTATTAGGCTTTGATACAGTTAGTTTGAAGAAATTCAATTAATAATTAAGGTGTTTGCTGATATCAGTCACGAAGCACATTCAGAGGCAATTATTGCATTCTACATATCTGATTTAGACAAAAACACTTGTATGTCTCTGCTTTAATCCCTTGTTCTGTGGACAAAGGATGCGGGGGGTGGGGAGAGAGATGAGAAATGCTAGCCAAACCTTAAGCCAATTTGAACAAGGTACCTGGTCACCCTGTTGGCATTGCTGTTTCATACAAGAACTGTGTATTTCTGCAAGGTTATTTGAGTCTTTTTTTCCCCCTGTGAGAATGAATTGCAGTAAGAAGCTTTAGACTGACTGTAGATTTCATTCCTTTGAAAGTGAAGGTCTTTTAAAATGACCTGGAGCCATCCTCAGTGGGTGTAAAATGGCAGAGTACCACTGGAATCAGTGGAGCCATGCCACTTTATTTTATCAGGATCTAACACCTTCATTTTTGTTAATTTATTCAGTTTTGCACCATGTCATACACTTAGACTTTTATCCAAGTTGAAGGCTTTCAACACTCTTTGTCCTCAGTCTGAGAACAAGCATTTTGTAAATGCTGTCTTGCTGCTGTGTCTCTCCTTCAGCCCCACACACGTACATTATTTTTTCTTCTCTTCTTCCATCATCTGCCTTCCCTTGTCCCCACCTCCAAATTTCAAACCCGAGCCATGCTTCCTTTGTTGCTCAAGCTGAAAACATGAGCTCAGGTATTAACAAGATACATCACTAGCTAAGGTTAGTGTTCTGCTGGCACAAGGGAGGTAGTTGCTGGTTTTGTGAGGATCATTTACCCAGGTAAGTGGGACAGGCGATACTCATCTCTGCTGTTTTCAATGTTTCGGTCCCACAGTGTTACTGGACAAGATTTTCTTTGTAATATAGCAGTGCATGAAACAAAGCTGGATATTTGGAACAGATTTTCTATTGTAGGCCCACAGCAATGAGCCACCCACACAATGGGTACCTACGGGCTTCAAGTGGGTTGCGAAACATAGTTAAAGGTAAAGCCAAAGTGAGTGCCCCAGTAATTGCATTTCCTAAAATGTATGTCACATGTACATCGTGCTACTATAAAAATACTGAGCTGCATATCTTATAACTGCTGGCTAATGAGTCTCTTGACCTCCTGCTGTCATGCTAATGCAACTGCTCACTTGGAACCTTCATGAGCCAATAAATTACTCCTTTTCTTAATACCCTTTTACAGATTGCTGCTATCTCTGTAACAGAGACTACCTATCTCATTAATTTGTAATTGTGCTGAAATATTGGAGCCTTGAAAGTGGCATGTGAACTAAAATACAAATACAGTAGAGGTACTGCTGCCAAAAGGCTACATAAAGTCAGTTAAGCTGTATGTTACTGTGGGTTAAGAAATTATTTTATGCTTTGTACTCTGGTGTTACTTGGATCCTTCCTTATGTACAAGTTGGAGTAATGTAAGGGTAAGTGCAATGAAGATGTGGTATTGCATATGTCAAATACATAAACACACACACAAAATACAAAATCTACAGTATAGGAAGTTTCTTACAGTAATAAATGGAAGAAATGCTGTTTCCCCTCCTAGAGTTTGATATATGTGAATATCGTCCAGGTGAACTTTTCTCAAGAATTCTTGTTTTTTAGTAAAACATGGCTTGTGAAATAAAAATACAGTGCAGAGACTCTTACAAGCATAGGTAACATTTGACAGCTTTTTCAGTTAGATTAAATATTTATAGACATACGTAGGGACTTCACGCAAAGGACCTGAACTTGTAATGCTGTATTGCTTTAAGAAATCCTTTTGCAAGAATTCTCCATGAAACCCATGTGATTTGTTTTATGGGTAAAACATGTAATTCTGCAAATGTGATGTGTAACAGGGTGAATCATATAGGCAAGGAAGTCCACTTCTCATTGCGGTTTTGGGACTTATGTAATTTTGTCTTACCAAGCACTAATAGGTGATATATCTTTGTTCAGTGCACATTTCTAGATAGCACTTTTCAAAGGAATCGAATCCTCCTTTTTACACAGGGAAAAATGCAGAGGGAGGGGGAGGCAAAAGAGCTCGCCCAACCCGGTGTGAGAGACCAGCGGCATGATCATGGCCAGGGTCTCCAGAGCGCTTGTACTGTCTAGTTCACATGGATTCTGGTGGGCTTAAAGGGTTTTTTTTTAACAATAAACCAGCAAGAAAGATTTTGTGAATAATTTAGTAGGTTACCATTGCATAAAAAAACCCCCAACATTGGAGTTGTGTGACTATTAATCACTTAGTATCAGTTACTTCAGTTTTTATCACTGAGATTTGTGAATGGAAGATTTTATGCGTATTTTATACTGGCAGTAAGGTGCTTGTGTGTCTCTATGTATATTTTAGAGTTTTGATTTTATCAGTGCGTAAGTTTGGGTTGTTTGGAAAGGCAGAGCATGAACTGTCAGAACAAATAAAGGGGGATCTACCTATGTCTGAACATTTTTTGTTTGGTTCCTCTCTCAAGGGTTAGGAATAATGTTCTTTCATGCCTTGTGCACTTTGTTGGACATAGTCTGAAAGTATTCTAAGACAACACTTGAAAATCTTTTAAGGTATTTTACCTTTTGTCTAATTTTAATCTGGTTTTTTTTTTTAATTAGACGTAAATAAATCTTGTGCTGGTGAGAGAAAACATCCCTTTACTTTTTTTTGCATTGCTTTTGAATTGCAAAGCCCCGAAAGTGAAAGATAAAAGGAACACACAGAGTTAATGATGGGAAAGTGCAGTGCCATCTACAATGGGGCCCAGTGCGACCAGGTGCTGAGATTTCAAAGGAAAAAAATAAAATCAAAGCCTACTCCAGTTCTAGTCTTATCCAGTATCCTTGAAGCAAAGTCTCCCACTGACAGGAAAGAAAATCAGGATGGACCCTTAGGCACATCAGATGCAAGTACAGTCACAAAATCTCAGGCATGAGAGACAGCCAGTTTAATGGCACATCTAATTTTCTCTCCATTTCAAAATATGTTTCTTTTTAATTCTGTTAGTACTGATTAAAGGCAATCCAACAGGCAAATATCCTTCTATAGCAAATGGCTGATTAAATGTTATTATGAATCGATGCTCAGATGCTGGTACATATCACTGTGTGTCAGTTGCTTAGTTCTGTTTGAAATTACAGTAAATCATAGTGGTATTTACTAGTGGATATAAAATGAAATTCATTGCCCCAGCATTACTTTTAGCAGAATAAATATGAATCCCAGCTACAACGTTCTCTATAGTTTAGTTATTTTTGCCTCACTAACTGATTATTATTAAATGTCTGGATATGTTTGTATTATTCCATTGAATTCTTATTCTTCCTTCTTCCTGGGATGAATCCACTTACACTGGTCTTTAATTATTTACAGCACTGTGTCTTTCATACAGGAGATACAGAGCTGGCTAACGCTGAAATTGCTGATGGCTGGCTTTGCTACAATGGGAAGGGATGCTGGGATGCTTGGCAGCTTGTTGGTTTCTTGGTTTTGTTTGGGTCCTCCCCCCCCCCCCCCCCCCCCCCCCNCCCCCCCCCCCCCCAATAGCTTTTATACCTTCCTGTTAGTCCTCTTTCTTCTTGATGTCTGTGAGGGCAAGACTGAGGCTCTAGGGATTAATAGGAAGCAAACTGTTCTGAAATATCTTTGATACTGCTACTTGAAATCTTGAGTGAGTTTGAGTACTTACAGAGTACTATAGTGCTTAGTTAATAGATGGATTAAATACTAGTAGTCCAAATGGGCTACTTATTTACATAGATTTCAGCTGTCCCCCAGCCTTGGAATTGTAACACGAATGTCTTCCTCTTAAAACAAAGCAAAACCACTTCTCATTTACAGCATCTGCACAGGTGCTCAAGAACAGCTTTTGAATATTCAAACCAGCAAGAATTTGTTGTTTTCAATTTCAGTGTTACCTGCTTTCACATGGAAACTAGTGAATGTCTAGAGATGAGATCTTGCAGAGGGTCTGGCGTATGCAAATTCATTTTAATGTATTGTGGCTTTAATGGATTTTATGATAGATGGTATTCTGTTATTTAAAGCAACTCCATACATGGCTAAGAAAGCGTACATGAGTATGGAGAGGGCCAGGGCTGCTGAAAGATAGGGATTGGTAGATTTCATTCCCAAGCAAATTATTTTATACCTGCTCACTCTCCTGTTGAGCTCATTTAAATGGGCTGGATCAAACCACACACTTTTCGTATGGTTACATTGAAAATTGCTTCAGAGGCCCCCAAAAATTCGTCAGCTTCCTCTGAGTATTCAGTTAATTGCAGATACTATAATCTGGATAGGAGCAGGGGAGGAGAGGAGAAGGTTACGTCTTTCTGTTAAGTGTAATTCTTAAGATCTACCAAGTTCAGACAAACCAGTGGGATGACAAGCACTGATCGATGAATTTTGTCTCCATTCATTGTAATAGTATAGTCCGGTGGCTGCAAGCTGGCAGCTGCCTTTCATCTCACTGAGTGCTCTCCCTTCATGAAATTGTTAACAGCATCCCTGCCTTTGACAGTTGTATCTACACAAGTTTATTGAACTTCAGTCAAATGCAATGAAGACACACTTGTGTTACTGCCTGCCCTCAGTCGTGTTGTCCATCAGGCTAAGTAAAATCTCAGGGCTACTAGTCTTTTATTGCTGTACATGAATTGAATGAAGGAAGAAGAATTTCTTTGTGGTCTGAAGATCAGTTGAAGTCTGATTTGAAGGTTGTCAGTTTGATTTCAGGCTAGCGATAATGCTTTTAATGTAAGATCTTGCTCTGCATGGCTGCTTGGTTTTTTTTGTTGAACTATGTTCAAATGTTTGGCTGAATCTGAAAAATAACTGTTTTGTCCAACTTTCCTGTCAGTGGTGCAGAAATCATTAACCGCAGAGACCCTGATTTAATGAAGTATTTTGATTCTAGTGGAACTTCAATGTATGACAAAATGCTTTGCTGAATTAGGGTCTCCGGTCTCAGTTTTACAAAAGGTAAGGTGCTAAAGGAACCAGAGCAATGGAGAAAATGGATCTGTCTTACTGAATTTTCTTCATTGAAACAAGTGTGTTTTTGGCAATTCTGCAAAATAAATGTTACTGCTTCTTAAATGATACAGACTTCTTTACAGAGAAGTTGATGGCATTAAACAACACGCGTTGGAGAAGTGATGAATCTTTTTTTGAGTACCGTGGGTACATAAAGTTTCAGGTACTTCTTGAAATCTGGCCTTTTGTTCAGGTGACCTTTGTCGGCATTGAAGAAAGAAGCAAATTTGTGTTAAAAACATTAGTGTACATATAGGATAGTGTTGTGTCTTTGAAACTTTTTAGAAGAAGCGTCTTATAGAAGATTAAATTTAAGCAAAGTTTTAATGGATATTTTCTTAGATTTAGGTGGCTTTTCAAGCCATTTTTAAAGGCAGCTGCAGTTCCATCTCCCGAGCAGGTGAAACAATAAATACCTATTTGACCTGTATGCATGGAATTGGAATAAATACAGAGTAAAAGAAAATGTTAGTAATCTTGCTGATTCTTGACTTTGCCAACTGTATTCTTTGAGCACTGGATGTTCTTTTCAGGTACTCTGATTTCACCCCTCTTTACCCAAGAGGGAAAGTCCAGTCTTGCTATTCCTCTGTGCCCAGAATTGAGCACTGTTTCCTGTAAGTGGTCCTACTGAAACTCCAATATGAATGAATATGAAGTAGAAGGAATGTAGAAGAAGCTTCAGACTGGGGCCAAACAGTCTGTTCGTGATTTTCATGTCCTTCTGAAAGGCAAGCGATGTGTGGAGAAAAGCTTTGTCCTCTTTCTGCCTTCACACAGTACACGAGGACTTGACGCAACAGCAACCAGCAATGCAGGACTCTGACACTGATTTTCTCTGCTGCTTCTGTGAATGATGCTAGTATGCTAGTACGATGCTAGTGTTCCTCAAAGATTCCTACTAATGTAACAATAAAAATACACTTGCCCCTTGCTTTCTGCCACAGCCTAAACTGTTTTCAGAGGCAGTGGGAGGGGATACCTTTTAGCCAAAAATGGTTAGCATTCTTTCACGTGTCTAGTATGCTAAAAGGCTTAGGAGAGGCGATGCCTACCTGCCTCCTGCTCTGTGTGAGGCCATGAAATACTGTGGTGTGTGCTCTGCAGAGACCATGGCATTAATACCAGTATTTTATTGAGCAAGAGGAATATTCCAGACTTCCAGCTTCTGGGGTACAGCTTCAAAGCAGTGGGGGGTGCAGGTAATGCTCAGTGATGTTCTCTGAACTCAGTCATTAGGTGACAGCAGTAAAACGGGGCTGTTGAGAAATGTAAAATAAACAACACATGCCCCTCGGGACAGGCCGGGGGGACCAGAGGTACACGGGAAATGTAGACTTAGAGGGAGAGGTTAGTTTTTACTGCCAGTGAAATGCCATGGTGTGTGAGCTTTAACTGCAAGGATTGCTGAGAAATTAAGATTAAAGGCAGCAACCTTTTGCACAGTGGGAGACAGCCCAGGGCTGAAGCAAGATAAGGGCAGGAATTTGTATGCAGAGGGAAGCGTAATTCAGAGCTCTGCGGGGAAAAAGGGGTGGAGGGCAGGGAGGAAGGGGAGACCTTGCTGACAAGCAGCAACTTAGCTCTGCTACATGTGCTATGAGGAAAAGGGAAAAGGACAATTGGTGTGAAAGAAGATGCCACGGCTCCAGAGGCCTGGTGTGTTGTAACACCACATGTCCGTAAGATGCGAGTGCAGGGAGACTTCTGAAAAAATTAATTAGTACAGCAGAGCACTTTTTTATTAGAGGTGCACAATATAAAAATGCTTACTACACTATTGGAGATTATAGTTAGATTTTTTATTTTTTTTCACCTGTTCGCCAGAGGGGCTGGATAAAAGTACAGCACAATGACCTGCCTCAGTTCTCTTTAGGCTCCTCCAACTACACTTTTCCCAATTACGGACAAATTTCATTTTTTGATTTTGTGTTATACTTGCATGCTCTTTCTCTAAATGGTTATGTTTAAATATTTCTGGTTTAGGGGAAGTGGAGGCTGAGCTTAAAGAAACTCACTGAATTTTTGCCCCAGGTAGCTATTTCTATTTGTCTTGGAAGAGCTTGACTATTTCTTCCTGTTACCGTGGGGGACAATGCTCTTGTTTGCACCTCTGCCTCTTGTCAGAGCAATTTAGAACAGCTAGCTAAAATGATAATTTTTCCTAAGAATATTAGTGAGCATGATGAAAATACAGGGGCGGCAGATGTAGAAAAAGAGAAGAGGGGTGGCCATGTGGGGAAGAAGGCAAGAAGCTGCCAAGGCTGTTCAGAGCTGTGGCCCAACCTTAAACTTATACAGCGTATTTCTTTGGAAAATGAGTTAGTTGAGTTATTTAAAACCAGTGCATAGGACCCAAGAGTTATTGTAAAGAAGTATCTTTTGGGGGATCTCATAAAATAGAGTGCCCTGGGGGTGCTGAACACTTGGTTCTTTTTGTGGGGTGTTATGACTGAAGCTCTCAAAGGGCACAAGGAAGGCCCTTTCATTTCCTGTGACAAGGGGATCCTAGAGGGAATGGTCTGGTGAAAAGATGTAAACTATAAACCTGCAAGCATGAAGGCTTTTTTTAACACTGTAATGATAAGTGTGGATGCGGTACCGCAGTACTACAAAAAATTGTTCTGCTGCACAAAAATGACAAGAAGATCTATGGGGAGACTGAAGCACCGTTTCCCTGGATTTTAGAAAAATGCCTAAATATCATGGAAATTGAGTCATAGAGTATTTGACAAATCATGCAGATCAATTTTAAAGTGGAATTCTTTCCTAAGTGAAGAATTTCATTGATGATCAGTAAGCTTTATAGACATGAGATTTTAATTTTCAGAAAATCTCTCTATGGAATGTGGTTATCTCAGTATATCTTTGTGTCCTCAGATGAGGCTTAACTTCATCTTATCCTTGATACCAATTAATGAATTGTTCACTGTACTGCAGTGGCTCACTACAAATTGGTAGCTGCACAAGTGCAGCTCACAGGACAGTCCGTTACCTTAAAAGTCAGATAATAACACCTTTGACAATAGATGATAACACCTTCGCAGCACCTGTCTATGCAATATGCAGTTTGTTAGATGTAACTGAATAGTGGTACTTAAATTTTTACACCTCTGTTAAGGAAAAAAAAAAAGTCCAAATAGGATAAGATGAAAAATAATGAGGTTTTAGCCCAAAGGACAAAATCCTTATGCTCATACAATAGGTCTGTAAGTTATTGTCTTGCTGTGGGTTTTCATAAAAATGGTGTTTTCGTGTTTTCTGGTCTACTGTAGATTTTAATTGCTCTGAAAACAAATGTGTTGTGCCAGCATGTAGACAGAGTATTTCATCAAAGTGCAACCAAGCCCTATAGCACAGCATATAGATAGTCATTACCTTTTGAGCCTGAAAGCCACCTGTGACCACCTGCTTTCTCTCAGCAATATGCCACAGTGCCTCAAGCTGCTAAATTTGTTTTCAAAATAATCTGCTATTTCTGTTTTGTTAGGCTCTTCTCCTAATTGTGTTAACACAGTCAGTGCAATTAAGGGGAAGAAACAGAATATGATTTATTAATAATGCCAGATACATAGCAGTCTGTAAACAGGATCGATTGCATATTTAACTGATGCAAATCTCTGTAGTTAAATTCCTCCCTACCAAATACCTCTGACTTTCTTCTATCTCTGCCTTAATGCATTAACAATACCTTCTTTTTTTTTATGAACTGTGTAACTTTGAGAAGAACAGTTATCCTACGAGCTGGTGAATTTCTTGCCTGCGTAGCAATCCCACCACAAAATATATTGTATGAGACTGAACACCACAATTACATTGTGAGACTCTCACCTTAGAGTTGCACAGAAATGTCACCTTTTGTCAGCCTGTGCAAGAGAGGGACACTTTCTTGTCCATAGGCTGGCAGATCCTGAACATTATTCACCTACTGCAAGAGGAAAATGCCTATTAACTATTGGTGCTCCTTCAGCACTAGATGTTCTGGCCACAGAAATATTTGAGTGTTAAGTTAGCTGTAGCTAATGATGGATGATTCTCATGAGTTTAGGAGAGCAGTTTGAAATCCAGATTTTATTTTCAGTCCCAAGAGGGAAACTTAAGGTGCTGGAGTTATGGACAGCCAACCAGTTAGGTTTGAAGAAATCTTTCAAATAGACAGGAAGAGACTTTCAAACTGCAGGAAAGCGATATGTACCTTAATTCTTGCATTCATTCTTGGAGACGATGCTGCAGCTTTTGCGTATCACCGTGCCACTGGGGAGATGGAACTGACGCCCCAAAAATCCTGCCTGTTATTTACACCCGTGCTTCCCCACCGCTGTGCCGTGGTGTGCGTCCTGCTGCAACAAGTCCCTCTTTTCTCAAGCAGAGACAGGAAGAATGCTTAAACTCATTGATGCAGAGAGCTCATTCTTCCAAGAATACTGATTTGCATAATCCAGGTTCTGCACTTTGCCAGAGTTTTCTCCATAAGTGAATGTCATTGTATCTGGATCTCACACTGGTGGGTGCTCAGCTGCTGGGATTAAGCTCTTTTGCTGTTTATCCCTGGAGCACAACCTGGACTGGAGACCCTGCGTGGCATCTCCTCCTCTGGCACCATCTCTGCATTCAGCATGTCAGACTGGTGGATCCCAGGAATGCTCTGATCCACCAGCCTCTGCTCCCTCCATCACCTTCCTTGCTGGATTTTTCTCATGGATTGGGTACGGACATTAACTGCCAGGGCTATGGCTGTGCTCCCAGGCCTTGATTGCCCTGACCGGCCTCACTGGGGCCCTCTGGAGGACACAGGTTTTAGTGTGTCAGGGTGTGCCGGGGGTGAGGGGACACCTGGCTGGGAGGAGGCAGCTGTGCTGTCGGGGAGGCACTAACAGGCCTTGATTGCCCTGAGCAGCCTCACCTGAGGCCTCCTCCCGCCCTGGCACCTCAGGTGTGGTCATCCCGCCTGCCCCAGCTGCGGTGTAGGTGTGCTCATTTCCAGTTCCCTCTGACCCTGGCTCCTGGGTGGACGTTGGGCCTGTGCTGTAGCTGGCTCTGGCTATTTTAGCTCCTGACTGGACTCTCTGGATGGACCCTAGGCCTGGTTCTTTGCTTGCCACGTCCANCCTAGGCTTGGTTCTTTGCTCGCCACGTCCAGGGCTGTCGATGGACGCTCGGATGCTGGGCTCAGACTCTGAGGGACACCGCTGTGTTGGTGAGGGCTCTGCCCGCGCGGGGGTCACCCCTGGCTCCCAAATCGCCTTCCCGGAGGGAGAAGCCAGCCCTCACTGCTCTTGGACAGTAACGCAGTGTTTCCAAGTCTCGACTGCACAGTCTGCTAAACCGAAAGAGGAGGAGGCCTCGTTCTTCGTGACCGGGAGCAAGGCTTGTGTAGCTGGTAAGTAGGCTGCTTTACTGATAGTAGATGTGTGGCTCTTCTCTCTCAGGATTGAGTTGTCTGAAGGCAGCAGGGCCAAGAGGTGTTGTGGTTCACGTGTCTGCAGGCCGGGTCTGCCCTGGGTTTGCTCCTTGTCGCCTATCTGCAAAATGGCTGACCAAGAGGGCTGGCAGACCCGCTGCAGCACAAGGTGGGGCCATGCTGAGCCCGAGCAAGGAGTGCCAGGACTTGTGTTCTTGTCTCTTATGCCTCCTCCCATCGTTCAATAAGGGGTGTTTGGTTTTCTTCAGGAGCTGTGTAGTTGATAATCTCTTCAGCAGGTTTGCCCCTGTTCCTTAGGAGAGGCTGTTTGTTCTTGGTGAAACCTTCCTGCATTTATTGTTACTATCTGTGTTTCACAGGAGTGTGAAACACCTATGAAAAGAAAAGAGGCTATTGAATGATGAGTGTGTCCTTTTCCTTTGCTTTATTTTCTTTTTCTCCATGCGCCTACCATCTTCATCTATAGAAAATTGCATACTTATCTCCCAAACATAGTTGCATTCTTTGCTTAATGTCCCTCTTCAGGAACTTATTCTGTATGGAAATTACCCTGTACAGGAAATAATTTACCTTTAACTGTCATCCTTTGCAATTCTCTTATTTTTAGATTGTTTTCTTGTGGGCTTTTTTTGCTAGCTCTTAGAACAATGAGGCTGGAGACTGCTGGCATCCAATAGCTTTGGCAGTCTGATGTGCTCCAAACCATCTGCTTCCTGGGATGGCTAATTCTGGCCAGAGTTACTTCCAGCTGCGGAGGAGCTGCAGCCCCAGATTCTGCTGGGAAAATCAAGGGCATGAGGACAAACCCCAGTGGGGAGTTAAATTAGTGTGAAATACAACAGTACCCATTTGAAGAAGTTACCAAAATGGTCAGCCATGCAAGGTGTCGGTTGGAATGGCTCAGACTGGAGTTTGGGTCTTTGACTCTAGGGTTTGGGTTTTTTTTCCCTGTGAGATACTGATTTTATTTATTGTTTTTTTAATGTTGATCAGAAGAATAAGTTGATTTATCATGTTAAAATTTAAAGCATCGGAGCAGGCTAAAATCTGAAAGCATGATCTTTATTACAAAGAGCAGACCCTCAGATCTGTTAAGGGAGTGTCTGTCTTTTCTTATGAAACTTTTATGGTAGACAGGCCCTCCATAAATAGCAGTCCTGAGTGAGCCTTGATTGCCATGGCTGGATGGAGGGATGGGTGGTGAAGCCTCTGTAGTCCACAGGAAAGCCCAGGTATTCAGAGCCCGTGCACTGCAAGCTCACTCTCTTACTTGCTTTGTGATACCTTATACAGGTCCCCATGCCTGCAGAAAATCAGGGGAGCTGTACTGGGACATTTACTACCTTTCACAGGATAAAAACACATCTTCCCAGAGATACTGCCCTGCCTTGAATGAAATGTAGCAGAAAGCTCAATCAAGCAGACACAGAGATTTGGGGTAATGGTAAAAATTTACGTAATCTCATGCTATGTCAAATATGTACGCAGTGAATAATTATGGAACAGCTATTCATAATTTTGTTAAACTTTTAATGATCTTCTCTTCCNGGTAAAAATTTACGTAATCTTATGCTATGTCAAATATGTACGCAGTGAATAATTATGGAGCAGCTATTCATAATTTTGTTAAACTTTTAATGATCTTCTCTTCCCCAAACCTACTGTCAGTTACTGTTTTGAAGATAAGACTGCAGCTTTTCTTATGGGCTCTGTAATACTTGAAACTGCCACATGTTGACTGCTTTCTAAATATGAATGCTTTTCCTAATACTCCTTGAGTTGATGTTTCATCATTTCTATAATGTAAGTGCTGAGTTAGAGAAAAAAAAAAAAAATTCAATTTTTGATTCCCAGTTTGATTTTTCTTAGCCCTTCTTTACTGAGTTACTCAGTTTCTCTTCCTAGTTTGGCTTCTAGGTGTGAGTGGTGAAGAGCTGTGTGAATCTGGATTTGGGCATCTTTTCCAAAACATTTGAGATCATTTTCTCTTCTGAGTGTATCAGAAATATGAGGTGGCAGGGGTTTTTTTGAAGCTTATGACAGCTAATTCAAAGTGATGAAATCATGAAGTAGCGTGGGCCTGGATTGAGAGCCTAATTATAAGGGACTAGGAGCTCAGTAGGATCTGGATATGGTCTCAATGTCTTGGGCTAGGTATTGAGATGGAGGGAGTCAAAGATATTTCTTGCCAATATGCCTGAGTGGCAGAGAAGTAAACTGGCAGGTTCATCTCTTGGGTTACGGTCACCAACATTTCATGCGAGAACACTCTATTTACAAATTTGTATTGGACGCGGATGTAGTCCTATAGGGCTAGGGAGGAGGAGAGGAGATGCAGCAATTTTTGTACGTGCTAACTGAAAGAAAAATTGTCTTGGCAGTCTCGCTGTGTGGTTGGCAAAGGCTGCATGCCTCTTCCCTAGGCACGCAGACAGGGGTACAGATACTGGTCCCTTCTTATTTAGGGCTATGCCGAATAGAGCATGTTTGAGCTTGCTTTCCAAAATCTGAAGAGGTCTGCAAAACACTTAGATGAAACAATGGGTTATCTTCAGTCAGGGAAGGAAAATATATATAACTTATGTCCACAGTAGTTCAGGTATGGGTAGGGATTCTGTGAGGAAGGCAGAGCCTTATTATTCATGTTGGCCAACAAGTACAGAGTGAGAACTGATGGCTTTAGTCAAGAAAACGTAGGTTAAGTCTTTAAATCAAACTTTGAGCGTGTTTTGTCAGGCTGTTCCAATAGCAAGGCAGTAATGCATTGCATTGTGCAACTGAAAGGTAAGTGCTGCTGTTATGGTTTGATACTAGAGGAGTTGACAGTGCTGAATACAATTGTTAAAGCATTTACCTAGATTGTGCCATGTGAGTTAAACTCAGAAAAGATTTGTATGGAAGTACAGCACTGAGTGAAACTTTCACACTGGTGGAAAGACAGCAAATCTGGTAGTCTGTTTATTTAATATACAATTGGTTTTTTTGTTCCATGGGGATGCAGTCATGATGATGGGTGTAACTGAATTCCTTGTGTTTCCTGCAGTTGCACTGTAGAAAGCTAATTTAAAAGAGAAAAAAAAAAGGTATGAATGGGTGACTTGAGATGTGGAAGTGCCAGAAGGAAAGGATATCAGAATGGCAGGTGTTGAGGACCTCTACATTAGCAGGTTATCAAGATCCTGGCACATCCACCTGCAGCTTCTCAAGACACCCTGATCAGAAAAACAAGGGGCAGCCTAAACTAGTAGCAGACAACAGTCGGGCAAGAGCGGAAAGCAGACTCTCTAAGACACCCAGATAAGGAGATAAAGGATAGCAAGTCCTAATGGTGCACAAGGGTGAGACAGGATGGAGAGAAAAAAAAAATCACAATTGCTGTCAGTTCCTAAAGGGTAATGAAAGGCACATCCAAACCCAGCACATATGCAGCAGGCTTTGGAGGACACAGAAGGCATGATGAGGACTCGATGGGCTCATTGTCTGCGTTGTCTCCAGACAATGAGGGTAAACATGTCTGGGTGCTGGCCGCCCCACTTGCACACATGAATCTTGGCACATGTGAGGAAGTGACTGAACTAGGATTTCTTTTAAAATAAAATCAGTTTTAAATTATAAATCAATTAGAAGGAAATTATTTTAAAATTAAATAAGCTCATGCATTGAGCTTTGCTACAATGTTCCAACATTATTTCCTGAGGAAAAGATTGCTGACAACAGAGAAAAGCTTGTTAAAGGAAGGACTTTTCTCAAATTAGGAGGCAGGTGCTAACACTCAATGATCTTGTCTGGCTGTTTTGTAGTGTTTGAACGTATAAACAGCCCGAACAGTGCAATAATGAACTCTGCCTAGCATAGGGGAGTAACTGGCTGGCACCTTTAGCATTAGGGATGTTGAAGAGGGCCAGTAACAGGCAGAAGTTATGACAGTTTTCACTAGGCATAATACAGATAAATTACATGATGAGTATGTATTTGAATAAATTTGTATTTGGTATTTGCATGACTCCAGAAACAAGGCAGCAGCAAGGTAGTTTTGAATACCTTCTGTATTTCTGTAATGGTACTATGCCGAGGGCACTGTCAAAGTTCATGAGCAGAGCTAGCTCAACTGTTTGCTGTGAACAATTTAGGAAATATCCTGGGGTTCTATACACTTCACATACCTCCTGCAGCTTACCTTTTTAACAGGTCAGGCTGCTACCCAAGAACAAGTGGGAAAGTAAAGAAGCCTGGTTTGTTAATTTTTTTTTTTTCTTCTTCATTTCTACTGAGCCAAGGTCAGGTAAATAAATGCCACCAATAAAGTGAGAGAATATTGTTCACTGATGGCAGTCACTGGCGTCTTACTTAAATGCAGTGTAGATGCCAGGCTTTATCCTAATGGAAGGTATTTAAAAGACGTGTAGATGTGGTGCTGAGGGACATGGTTTAGTGGTAACTTGGCAGTGTTAGGTTGATGGTTGGACTCTTCCAACCAAAATGATCTATGATTCTGTAATTCTGTAGATGATCTGTGCTCTTGTGTCTCTGCATATATGAGTTATGAAAAGGAAAGTTAAACTAAATGGAGAATTCAGCAACTTGTACGCTCTGTTGTCAGAAGTTGGCCTATGTACTTTCTTAATATAGTGACATAAGAATATTTCTTCGATATTTTTTAAGCAAAATACAAGGAACTGTTAATTACAGTTTTTTGATCTTGTTGCTGCTGTTTGCATTGAACGAAAGAGTGGTCCCAGGGTTTTGTCTGTCACTTCTGGCTGCTATTGAGTGTCTCTTTGCTTTCTCTTTTATCTCTTTTTTTTTTTTTTTCTTTCTTCAAATGTTTTGGACACTTCAGAAGTGGGGTAATGCCACAGCAGGGTAACAGGAGGCTGTGATCTGAATTCATTCTCCCCCATCACAAGCTCAAATACCTAAATAAAAAGGATAGCTGCCTTTGGGGTGGGGGAGGTTTGAGGAAGAGGATAACGATCACCAAAGTTTGAATTGCTGCTTGAAGAAGCCTGCCTTTTTTTGGCTGCTTAGGAAGTTCCAGCAATTATAGTTGAAGTTGGATGTCTTACCTGGGTGGGATGAATCTAGTCATCCTTGCCTTTTTGAAGGCAGAGGACCTGTTTGTTACTTGCCTTAAAAGATCCCAAACTTTGTTCGATCTCATTGAAAACAAGAAAGATGATGCTTTTACGGGCACTAAACCATTAGGAACAAAACTGTACAAAATGTTGAATACACTTTTTCAGTGTCTTATTTCTGGATCATACCCAGCTTTTACTTGTGGATTTTTCAGCATGTCCTCAGTGAGAACCTTATGATACATACATATTTTAAATCTTTATCCCAGATTGTTCAAAAAAATGCCTCCTCTGTGTTGAAAATAAAGTTCCTTCTTCTGTCAAGGCTGGGGTTTCATAAACATGACTGAGCTGTTTTAGATCAAAACTTTCAGCAAAAATACTTACATTTGGGAAGGCCAACCTCAGAAACTTTCTGTACTGTATAAAGTCTTGGAATATGCATTAATGGAACTTGGTGTTCACAGGGAAAACACTTATGAAAGAGTAACTCAGCCTACATGCTATATATATATATATGCTATATGCTGCTTTAACAGGTTTTTGTTTGAAAAATGTGAAACTGTCAAAGTTGAAGTCCTTTACTTAAATGTACCTGACTTCTGGAGGAATACAGGTGTATTTCTCCTGAAAAGCTCTGCTGCCTCCTAGGTGAAAAGGACCTGGGGTTGCAGCTTCTGAGTCCCTACTGCACCGGCTGCCTCGAAGGGAAGGACCTTGGGGCAGCTTCTCTGTAGCAGCTTGGGAGGGAGGGCTGGCACAGGGGGGGACTTGCCTGCTCCTCACGGTGCAGGTCCTGCCCTGCTGCTGAGGGTTGAGTCCTGGGTGGAGCCCTCGGGGCTGCCACGCTCTGTGCTCTTGGACCAAGGGCCCCTGGTACTGAAATGCTGGGTCGTCTCATGCTTTTCCATCTCCTGAGTTTTCAGTGTCTCGCCAGGATCCCCAGAAATGGCATACCAGTGCTTGCTTTTTGCAAAATTATCAGAACACACTAATAAAAACTCTTCTGGGTCCTTTTCTTCTGTATGAATGAGTTATGAGGTGAGGATTTAGTCTTTTGTAGCTAATAGTTGGGTATGTTTCCTGGTGTATATAGTCAAGTAAAGTGGTGGGAGGGGAAAGGAAACTGGTTTGGGGTGTGGTTGTTTTCTTGGTGAGGTTTTTTTTTTTTAATCTTGCCCATTGGTTTTGAGTTCCTTACTATTCCTATTTGAGGCAGTATTTGTTTAACAGCCTTATGTGAAGGGGTTGTAATTTAGGGAGCAGGTCAGACTGGTGAGTCTTCTATCAGTTATTATTTAGGAGCAACATCTCAGCTCTGAACTGTACGGTGCAGACACAAGCAGGCATGGTTCAGTTGGCAACTTGGTGTCATTAGCTATGAAGTATAACACTGGGCTTTGTGTGACAGTTTTAATCAACTTCTCCCTCAAGGTCACCCTTGGCTTCTGAGTTATGGGGGTCCCAAAACCTGTTGTGATTTATTTTGATGAAGGTAAAGCAGTCCATGTTTTCTGGCAGTTTGGCTGTTCTGTGATCTGTAAGTACATTGCTTCTAGTACTAAAAATACGCTCTGGACAAATATGTGTGGATGGACAGTGCAAATAATAGCAATCCATCTTAGCAAATGGCATTAGTTCTTTTATTACTTCTTTCAGCTGACGTCCCTTCATAATAAGAGAGGCTCATTACTCCCATAGGAGGTTCAGAAAAAATGTTTTTGTCAGAAAAACTGTTAGCTTTCTGGTTCAACACTTAGATGGTTTGGGAAGTGACAAAGGGATTTGTAAAGATTCTTGGGCAGCTCGAGTCAGAGTGAGGAGGGGGAGCTGGGTGCCCAACAACATTCCAGCCGCTCAGCCTAATGGCTACAGAATTCAAAATTATTTATATCTGCTCTTTTCCCTTGTGCGCCCGTGTCCAGGTGCACATACAGCAGGGATCAGGAGGATGCCGTGGAATGGTATACAGCTTTTATCAAAAGGATTACCAAGTGGCTGCTGTTAAAATAACACAGTGGATACTGTGGTGAAAATCTATGGACTGTTATGTGTAGGTTATAACTATGGTATAAGGATGAAACTCAAGTTTATCCTGCTGCAATTTTGATGTAGATAAATATCAGGGTTGTGCCTGTATGGATACCCAGCACACTTAATGAGCAGTTGTTCCCTGGACAGTCCAGGAACTCTGGAGCTAATCTCTGCAGAGAGGACGTGTCTGAAGATGGGGTGGTTGACTGAACTCCTAGCCAGCCTTGCGGCAAAGCAACAGATGGGAGCTCTGCAGACAGGACTTTTAGACAGTCCCAGAGACTCTCCCAGGTGGCTCCTGCTGTGCACAGACTAACTAGTAGACACTGCTTGTATGCTGGGATGTGCTGGTTAGCTTCCTGGGCAGAGAAGCCACGAGCTCCTGGAAGCTGCAAGAGGCAGAAGCCTGATGGGGATGCAGGTGCTGTTATGGCTACATCTGCCTGTAGATCTGAAAAAAGACACAAGCCCTTCAAAACTACTTAGGTAACTAAGTCATTGTTAAGTGCAAAGTCTAGATTACAGCTTTGAAAAGACTTTGAATATAGGTTCTCTGCACTGCTGTTCCTTAGAAGAAGCCCTTCACAGAAACCTTTTCTTTATTTCTAAAACAATTTCAGCTAATGATATCTGGCTGATTCAGGTGGTGTTCCAGGATTTGAATGAAGTCAACAGCTTGTCTGTCACTGTTTGTCAAAGGATGTGTACAGGCTATTTGCAGCAAGAAGATGAGATTGAAAGAAAAAATCACCACCATTGAGGTGATGCAGGAAGACTGACATCTTTCTCCCATTACCTGTGTTCACTAAGCTAAAAAGATGTGTTGTTGCTTTCAGTTCTAATATTCACTATGCTCAATGCTTTGTCAACTAGCGGTCAGACAAATTACTACTTTATTGAAAGTAGTAGGCAAAAGCCCACTTCAGGTAGAGTGCAACTTAAAAAGATTGCTTCTGCTTTAGCATTGGCCAGCATGTCTCCCACACTTTACCAAAATGCTTCACATTAGAAGATTAAAACTTAAGCAAAGGGTGACCTTTTACAGAAGTGTTTCTGCTTATTGCTCCCACTGAGCTTGTCAGTCCTATAGCTTTTCTGTTGATTGCCATAGCCGCTCTGAAATGGGTCTTCTGAGGCTTTGCTGTTCTGCTTGGGCTCTTCAATTGAAGGTATTTTGTCTTTTTTTCTTGATTCCTACACACAAATAAAGCAGTAGAATTCACAGAATCTCCTAGATTGGAAATGACCTGTAAGATCATCTAGTCCAATCATTAACCTAACACTGACAAGCCCACCACTAAACCATGTCCCTGAGCGCTATATCTACATGACCCTTAAATACCTCCAGGGATGGGGACTCCACCACTGCCCTGGGTAATGCATTCCAATGCCATTCATACTTTTAAGTAACCGACAGTGGCCAAAACAGGCTTACTTTTACAAAAAAAAATTACTGCCTTTATCACAGAAAAGAAAAGACTTAAAATTTTCAAGGCTTTCCAGACTGGTCCGCAGGCTTACAGCATTGAGAAGCCTTTGCTGCTACTTCTGTAAAGTGTGTTGGAAACAGCAACCTCACCTTCATTGCTGCACATCTGGACCGAAGTATTTGAAAAATACCTGTGCAGACTCTCAAGACTGTGTGGTCTTTGCACTTTTCTGGGTGCTCCTTATTGCTCCTTACAATCTGACAGTCACTTTCTTGATAGACAGTGGCTCCTCTGTGGAGCTTGGCTGTCTGCCATCGCTGTAGATATTCGATATTCTCATCGGAGAGTCAGTGTTTGTTCTAAATATGCGGGGGGGGTCCTTGAGTCATGAGGCTGTTTTTAGGCTTTTACCCCTAGGTGCAAATAGCTGATGCAGTGTACTGCGTGGTGCTTTGGAGTTGGGTTCTGCTTATTTGCACAAGAAGTAGCTCTTAATTCAGCCTGCTCTCCTCATTGATGAATGATGATGTATTCAATTAGTATGTACATGTACAGAAGTCTCTTGTCAACCCAAAATCTAACGCTTCTAACACTTCTCTTCACGAATAGCAGCATTTTATTGTTCAACTTTTACTGCTACTTCACATGACTTTATTAAAGCTGAATATGAAGGTATTATCTTTCACCAGGATATCAAATATGTAAGAGGTACAATACAGCTAGTCTAATACTTCAGTTTGACAGTTAAGCTATACTGTAACAATACATGCATGTGGACAATTCACATATGGTTATTGTAGCTGTAAATTAAGCTACAGTAAATCTTCAAGCATCCAATGGGAGATTTTTCCCATCTCGTGTCCTGAATATGCAGAGGAGTTTGGTCCAATTAATTTCTCCAGCAAAAGAATTATGAAGGATCCTACTACTGCTTTTTAAATAGTCAGATTTCACTAGAGATTAGAGCTTCAGGATACAGTGTCATGAAGAATCCCTGTGGCAATATCTGAAAAGAAACATCAGTGTCATGTTCTTTCTATTTTTAATGCACTTCACTATGGAAACAGATTTATGTTTCTCTTCTGTATGTCTTCTGTCCATCTCCCTAGTAATTTTGAACTGTTGGATGATATCAATCAAATGTGACAAAGGTAAAGGTCTTAAAAGATAATTAGCTTCCTGCAAGTTTTTGTGGAAGTTACTGTCTGGTTAGAGAGAGGAGATCCTACTTTATGCCTTTATAAACTTAGTCTGCAGCATATGTTTAACCTTCACTAGATATAATGAATTTACAATGAGGGGAATTTACCTTTCATGCTCTAAATGTGAGTAAGAGTGCAGCTGGAGCAAGTTGAGCCTGTTACCATCATTTCCGATACTTGCTGAGCTGTATGCTTACACCGAAGAAACTTGGACCTGGGCAGAAAGAGCAGTATGACTTTGATCTTTGCAGGTGGTAATAGGCGTTGATTGAGTTTTGGGTTTAAGTGATCATTTCTGATCGAAGCAATCATGCCTCAGCTACTTGTGCTCTGTAGGACATGCTGTCAGTATGAGAGCCCGCCCAGGCTGTTGATGGGTATGCGTGGAGTGAGGTGCAGCAGTTTGGACAATTTTGTTTCTTCTGTTCCTCTATTTAGGGGTGTAAACTTGTGTACCTCTGCAATGTTGGATTGTGTGGTGTACACCTATGCTCGTATCCATTTGTATTCCCTAATGCATCTAGTGCCCACTGCTTTGTTTCAGACCTTGTCTGAGGTAGAATGAAGTGCTAAATTGGTGCTTTTTACAATCAGTGTGTCCTGTGTCTCACACACAACTACACTTTGGACCTTATTCAGTGGCCTGAGAGAATGGATTTCCTGCCTAGTTTCTCCTCCAGACTGTGTCCACATCCAAATGTAAACTGTGGGATGACTTTAAGAATGTCTAATGTTATCATTTCGATTAGCTTTTAACTATTAGCCGAACTGCTGTTTTTAGTGCTGTTAATACCATTTTTAAAATACCATGCAGCACTAGGGTTGCAACAAAGATAGTCTTACATTGGCAATTTTTACAAGCATCTCCTGGATTCACGTTTTCCTTAATGGTTTGCCTGTCTTTTGTACACACCTGAGTAAGAGAACACATAATGAGAGGCACATAAAACAGTCCAGTGTTCCTATTCACCTTGTCTTACAGCACAAGAATAAAGGAATCCTCACTGACAAGAAGAAACATGCTCGGGAAGAGTTTGGGAAACACTTATCATGACAGATAAACGGTGTGGAGCATTCGCTGTCATGGGAAATCATTAAGGCAAACAGTGTGGCAGGACTCAATGTCTTAGATGCCAATGGCAGCAGAATAATGTAGCATTTGTAGCTGCAGCAGGCAAATCAAATGTTACTGCGCAAAGAATACCAATAGCAGAACTAGCAAAACTTTTGAAGGATGTCCTTGAGTAGTTTAGGATGGTTAATGTAGGTTTTGTATTTGCTACTGGTAATTGACAAGAAATATAAGTTGTTTGCCGTGAGAAGCTGAAATTACCCACATTCCCCACTTGTTCCAGGAATTTTTTTCCTCCTTTTCTGACTTCCAGTTCCAGGCTACTTGCTGTGCTAGACTCTGTCATCCCAGGAGTTTGCTGGACAAGAACTAGAAGGAATGAGACACTTGCGGTGTGTGTGTGTGTATTGTCAGGGGTAAAGGATAATGGCAAGAACGTACAATCAATGGACAGTCAGTGGTTTTGCCACCTCTTTCTCTGACAAATGCTTCCCAAGCTCCTGATGGACTGTCTGCCTCAAGTAGAGAAATACTTTCTAGCAAGTTTAAAGGAGGTGGGTAGCAAAGGGCCCTTTGGCTTTGCAAATCATTAGTTGCTGTGCTCCTTTCCCTGGGTTCTTGTGTTTGTGCTTGTAAGCAATGCTGCAGAGCTGTGCTGGAGCCACATGGAAAGGGGAGAACAGTCTATCCCAGCAGTGCTTTAGTAGGTGGGTACCTTTCGCAAAGGTAATAATTAGCTTTGGTGCAACAGGGGCAGTATTTTACTGATAATAGTAGAAGTATCTTTCAAGTTGAGACTTTCTTCTGTCAGAGTGTTAGCTTGAAGTCTTCATGTCTGCTCTTTCACCATAAGGCAGGCTTTCTCAAACTGTAATGTGATTCTGGGTGGGCTGGCTGAGAAATTTTATTTGCTTTTTGTTTACTCTGAAAATAGATCTCAGTAGATTTTGGGGGAAGGGACAGAGGGGAAGAGATACGGTGCTCTGCTGGTCTTCTCCAGCACTATTTAAAATATTAAATTGATCTCTGGTGTAAGCAGAACTGGATCTAATGTCTGAAGACATAGCACAGATGGCTGAGGATGCAACAAGATTAATTATCCTTTAATATATGACTTACATACTTAACCTTTTGCCCTTAGTGCTATCTGTTATCCGGAAGAATAGTATCTCTGAAGTTCTCATAGACTTTTCTATCGAAAAATGAAACAGCAGAGCAGTGCATATTTAAACATGACATAGCAAGAGAGGAAAGAAAGTTATTTGTCTTTTGATTGAAGATGAAACAGCTTCTAAACAAACAACATAGAAAACTGGGTCAGCTATCTCCAAATACAAAATATTTGGAAAAATGGGAAGAAAGGCATTAGGCTCATGTTTGAATATGGCTACTCAAGGAATGATGCCTGCAGTGTCGCCAGAGGGGTTCTGAAGACACCTGACTTCTAAAGGGGCTGTGCATCTACGCGTCTCCCAAAACTCTGCCTCTCAGAAATTAGGACAAAGTGTTGCAGACTCCTTGCAGGGGAAAAGTTTTTTGGTTTTTTTTTTTCCAATCCTCTTGCCTTGTAAGGCACGCTGCCTGAAACTATAAGCAATGTATTTCACCACTTCTGGTGGATCTTTGTAGTTGTCACTGGAAACTATTTATGTACCTGTGTCACCTGTCCCTGGCTGTTTTAGCTGTCGTGCTTGTTACAAACTTAGAAGTCACGCTCAAGGTGGAGCATAGAACTTAATATATTTTCTGCTTTGTGTTGCAATATTTCTGCAGTAAACATGAATGCTTAGGAAATTGGGTAAATTAATTTATTCTAAAATTTCAGTAGGGACCCAAGCCTTGATCCTGCAATGAGATTCACCCCTGCAGAGCTCATGGCAGCATCAGGACCTGTGCTTTTATAAAATCCTCTTTGTCGTTATTGTGAAGGTGTCTTCAAAAAATATCTACACAGATTGGATAGCTCTTTAAAATAATCGGTTGAATATTAATTTCTGTGGCTCAGTGCAATTATATTAATTATGGGGAACTCATTAGGCACTAATGTAAATATTAGAACCTCTTCTGTAACATTCACTGTAATTTAATGCTAATTCACAGAACCATTATTAAACTGTTAATAGCCAGGGCTGTAATTCATTCAAGTACGTAACATCTCGTGCAATCAGTAAAGCATTTCAGTTGGTGAGCAACATACATTACAGTCTATATATGTGGTTTTGAACATATAGTCATGAGCTGTTCGCAGGCTTCCCATCACAGCTTAGAGAAGGCTCAGAGTAAACTGTCGAAGATTTCTTGGAGTATTAGCTAACCTGGCCTCTCTGGGTCTCATAACAGCAACAAATGTGTGGTTCTGTGGCTAAACTACTGCATAACTTTGTATCTCATGTAATCTGTTTGGAAGCCGAGATGATTACATCTCGTACATAACTTTAAAACTTATCATGCTAACAAAGGCAGTTTCCCAATCTTGTGTTTATTTTGTGTCCGTGAACTTCAGATTTCCTTGGCATAGGGGTTGCTAATAGCAGAGTTGTTTCTGTTCACAAACACAGCTTTGTAGTCATCTGAAGCAGCTTGTAGTCATCTGATAACACTGGTGCAAAAGGGGGTGACCTAGTTGTTTTTCATGAAATATTCACATCTGTTATTTTGTTAGTGAAGGGGGCAAAAAGGTAGAAATGAAGTCAGTTTGAAATAACCGTGTGAGGGCCAATGAATTCCAGGCTTTGGAAAATGCTGTATTTTAATACAAAGGTTTTGATTCTGAGGTGACAAAAACACAACCCAAAATAAGTGCTGAAATGAGATCTGGCTAGAATTTAGTTGTCTAAAATTGCTGTCCTGAAGAAGTCTATGTAGCCGTCGTCAAACCTATGGAAGGGATTTAAAAAATACAAATCTCGGCTACCTGCAACTGTGCTGGTGCCCAGCCTTGGCAGGCCTGAAGGGCTGCACCCAAGTCTGCCTGGGGTGTGGAAGCTGGAGGCTTGTCCCTGTTAGTGCCCTGAGGAGCTCAGGAGGGTGAATAGCTCTGCTGGCAGAGGGAGGCCACTCACAGCCTTGTTGCGGCTCCTGCTTCTACAACTTGCTGATGCATTTAATATTTTTATCTTTTACATTTGGCTGAGGGAAGCAGAGGGACCGGAATTCTACTGCCTCTCCTACCTGGGACTGTGAGTTCATACCCCCTCTTGTCCTGCCCAGTGCTGAAGCCACTGGACTACTGGAAGTCTGGGCTGGAGGCATGCCCTACCCTCCCTTATTCAAGGATTTGGGGATAAGCCGTCAAAATGTACGAAAGGAATGAGGGCAAATACCTGAAAGGTTAGAAACATGGGTTCCAGTCATCACTTCAGAGTAATTTATAAACTCTCAGAAATGACTTTTGGTTAAAATTCTTGCCCCCCTCCCCAAACTCGCAGACCCAGGGAGTTCTGAACCTCCACCGGCCATCCCAGAGGACTGCAGTGCTGCGCACAAGGAGAGGAACCTCCTTGAGAGCTGCTATTTTGAAAGGAGTGAGGAAAGGACCTCCTGCCTTCCAGAAAGACCTGGGCTATGGGTTCCTGGTGCAAAGAAATTGTTTCCTCCTTGAATGAGGGTGTTGGAAGAATATACTTTGTGTTTCAAACTGGCTCTTAACATTTTTCTTTTCAACAAGGTGAAGACATTGAATAGGAAATATGTTGATGCCAGATAGCCCTTTACATGAATGCCTTGCGCTGTGCTAGAAGCAGCCTGCGTGCTGTCTCTGCCCAGGCAGCACATCAGGAGTGTAGGTATGTCTCTCAGGGTCACGATGCTTTCTTTTCTGTGGTCAGGTGCCTAAAAACTAGCTGATGCACAATGTAACTCCTAGAGACTCTGACTGAAAATTTTTCTGCTTTAATGGGCTGTATTGCCCTCACTGCTAACTTTTCTCCTTGTTAAAAAGAAAGACACAGTAGCAGCCTTGCTGGTTTAATAAATGTGGAGTTAAAAGAACAGCATTTCAAGACCAGGTTTTTTTATATTATTTCATTAAGTGATCAGTTTGAAATAACTTTACATACCGTCTTTAACAGCACCATCTGGTGGCTCTCAGGTAATGGTAACATTAATCATGGCTAGAACTGTTTCTTACAATATTACAGGCTATGAAATGTTTGGGTTGTTTTATTACGAATACCAGAGGAGGCGTGTGGATTCTGTATGGGTAAATATGGCACAAAAACATAAGACCTTGACAAAAGCGTGTTGCTGAACTCCCACACGTTCTGAGTATATGGGGTAAACCAGTGCAGAACTCCAGGGTTGTATGTGTATAAATATTTAACCTGTGTAAATATTTGAGTACTAGAAGAGGGATATTTTCTCATTCCTGTAATAAGTTTAAAGACTCCTCCTTACCATACAAAATCTTCCATTAAAGATTATTTTATGCTTGCTTCTAATCTCCTTACATGTATGTAGAGTCAGGAGAGATCAGTGAAGTCACTGATTGGAAGAACAGCCTTCTGAACTGCACAGGGAATTTAAAAATATATTGAGGGCTTAGGAGTGTGAACTTTCATTTTGATTTATTCAGTCTCAGCAAACAGAGAAGGTTGATATCACAGCAGTGAATGAGTGGGTAGAAAGACAACCCATGTTCAGCCAGGGAAGCTTTGAAACACAACCAAAGACAGAATCTCTTTCTGTTAGGAGCCTTTGTATGGAACGCAGTACTGATTAACAGTTTCTGGAGCTGATGGGTGATGGCCATAGAAATGCCGCTAGAATTCCTGCACAGGAATTTCTGAGTGGCAAAGTATCCTGCTGTTCCTCCCTCCCCCAGTTGGTATTAAACGTATCAGTGTTCAGTGTGCTGCTTTTCATTATTGATGTATGAGTGGCATGAAGTGTACGGCCATACAGATTTAGAGCTTTGTTCTCATTGTAATAACAGGTGATGATTCAGCATGGAGCTCTTGCTTATGTTTTGATCTCTTGCTATCTAGAAAATCCAATTCCCTCAGTGTTAGGTGATCACTCTGGCTAAGTATGTTGTCAGCAATTACGGTTGTGTACAACAAGCCTTGGCATCAACAGCTTAGCACTGGCTTTGCTGATTAGAAGCAGAACTTTTGCTTTGCCATTTGTGAAGCAGTTTGCTCACAGCTTCCAGGGCAGAACCCTTTCCAGAGAAGAGTGTTCTATGCCTTCCATTTGCTTTGTGCTCTGGTTGGTAACATGAAATAAAGATGACCTGGAAAACACAAAGCTTGAGTGTTTGCAACTGCTGGTTCTTATTTCTATGGAATGTAGATTGTTAAAAAAAAATAAATATCCTTTTGGAATTTGTATGGGGAAAGACCGAATTAAAAGATTGCAGGAAGCAGTTTGGCATAGTAGGCAGCAAGTGCTGGCCTGACTGTCTCAAAAGATGTGTGCCCTGTAGCTAGTTGGGGCTAATAGGCACAATTGGCCAAGTCACTGTTATTTCCTTCATTCCTATTCCTGCCCTCCCCATATTGTCTGAGTTGCAAGTTCCTGACAATAGAGGGTGTTTTCAGTCTCTTCCTTACTTTGTGTGGCCTAATATTGTTGTGAGCATAATGAACTGCATCCTCAGCAGATGCACCCCCCCATCATTGCAGTGGAGTGTCATTTATTTACATTGACTTGGAAGGTACCTTTGTCAGAGCTTGGAGGCGTAGCAAATGTAGTCCATTTTTTTTTTTTTTCTCCACTGGAAGGGTATCTATTTTGTATATTTCCACTGAGCTTTCTGCTTCATATCTGGAATGAAAGTGAAATAGCAAGTGATGAAAATGGTGATGAAAATGATGATGAGGATTTATGTGTAAAATAATCTTCTGCAGATATTAAAGCTTTACAGTACCCTTTTTCAGAGATACTCATATGAGTCAGTGAGATCTGATGACTTGCTCAAGGTCACATAGCAAGTTTGTGGCAGAGACAGAAATAGAAATTGCATCTTAAGAGTCAGTATAGTATCATGTTCACGGGTTTCCATTTGTACAGACGCTGTTTGTTGCAAACACTGTTGCGCTGTATGATGCGGCAAGGCCACAGGCTATGAAGAAAGAGGGAGGCACACCCAGAAGTAAGCTTAGCAGTGCATACTGGGTTTAAAAACTCACTTTTGCACCTTCAAAATTGGCATAACTGTTAACTTCAGTAAAATTAACATTATACAAAAATTTACAGAAACAGTGGTTAAAAGGTTCTTTGATTCTTTATGTCTTGGCGAAGAAACCAGCAAACACCCCAGGCACCCTCGATATAACTGTCCTTGCTAACTGGTGATGGGTAGGACATGTGCAGAGGTGAGCCTGCTTTGATCACAGGAGTCAGGAAGCTATGTTTGTCCTGTATAGTTTAAGGTACCCACTGCCTGTAGTATCAGCATTCAGAGCTGCCCTATTGCTTTGTGAAAGCTCTTCTCACTTTTATCCCTATCATAGTGGCGTAAGTTCTACTTTTCTGAGCAAAAAAGTACCCCTGACTTAGTGCCAAATAGTGCACAAACCTGGTTCAGAATGTCAGTCCAAGAGCAGAAATAGTATAATTAGTTCCAGGATCTGTGCAAGAGAAAGAGAAGCCAAATAATCTACCGTAGCCATGCTCAACGTCAAGAGGTATGTGGAAATGGCAAAATTGCTCATGCCAGCTTGTTAAAAAGGAAGCTGAAAGTTACAGATGGCACGGATGCGGTACTGGAGGCAGAGAACAAATGTTTCCCACCTATTGAGAAACACTTCAGAAGGGGCAGAAAGGAAGCATCATCACTTAATAGCAGCATGATGGTTGCTGTTGAAAGCAAGAGGGAGTCCTCTAAAAGCTTAAAGCTTTATCTAAATGAGGAAAATATGAAGGATCATAAAAATTGACAGGTTAAATGTAGAAATGCAATAAGGCAGACTGAAAAAAAGACTTAGAGGACCACTTGCAAAAGGCATCAAAACTAGTATGAAATACGTCTTCAAAGACATCAGCATCAGGGAGTCTGCCAGAAAAATCTCTGGGGCTAGTAGATGCTCAGAAATGACAAATGAATTCTTTGCATCTGTTGCTCATTGTGAAGAAATGGTAGTTCCCTGTGCTGGAACACTTCTTAAAGAAGAATTCATCAGAAAATCTCTTTCAAATTGAAGAGTTGGTAGGGGAATTTATGAATCAAATAGAAGAAGTTGCCAAGTAATTTGTTATTAACTCAAGCTTTCTGTAGGAACTCAAGAATGAGATAACAAGACCAACTCTGGTGTTGTATAAAAGCACTCTGGTACCTGAGGACTGAAAGATGGCAAATATGATACAACTTTCTTAAAAGGTGATATGGGAAACAACAGGCTGATGAGCTTGAGACATGTACAAGCAAAAATTGTTAGTCTATGCTATATGGAGAATGGAATTACTGGGTGCAGGGATAATGATGACTGAAGAATTTTGTAAGGACCTAGTGAAACTGAGTGACTGGGCAATGAAATACAAAAGAAATGTGGTATAGATAAACAAAGTGATGTATATGGGGGAGGAGGGAATCGGAACAAGAGAAAATTGGGTGGGCTTTGAGCTGGGTCTTGAGCAAGACCTTGGATTATGATAAAAATGTCATCTCAGTGTTCAGGAGTGATCCAACAGGTATGTCAAATATTAGAGTTGTTAGGACAATAACAGAGAGCAAAATTGAAGTGGCATTACGTACTTTATATGCTAATATTAATGCACAGAACTTCTGCATCCTGGCTACGGTAGGCAGTTAGGATTCCTTTACTCCCCACCGTGCTCCAAATAACATTAAAGCTGAATGAAGCAGTGAGAAGGCAGCAAGGCTCTATAAAAGAAATCAGTAATGAGGCTAGGGCTCTTCAGCATGGACACTACTGAGGGAANTGGTTCCTTTACTCCCCAGTGTGCTCCAAATAACATTAAAGCTGAATGAAGTGGTGAGAAGGCAGCAAGGCTCTATAAAAGAAATGAGTAATGAGGCTAGGGCTCTTCAGCATGGACACTACTGAGGGAAATGGTGATAGAGGGCTATAAAGTCATGTGGCATGGAGANAATGGTGATAGAGGGCTATAAAGTTATGTGGCATGGAGAGAGCGGGTAGAGATTGATCCCTCTAATTCAGCAGAGAGAGACACACATTAAATTAAGCTGGCAGGAGACTGGTTCAGGGTAAGTGTCACTATTTGCGTGACCCATTCTTATGTTCCTTCCTAATTATGTGGTTTTGGCCACTGTTAGAGATGGCATAGTAGGCTGTGTGGACCTTTGTATCTCCTGCTATGCTTGTCTTATGTTCGGCTGGAGGTGGTTTGGGAATCCATTGCTGCAACCGTTAATAACAGAGCTGGCCTCCCATCGGTATGTCAGCTCGTCATTTTTAGTGCTAATTCAGGGGCAGAAATCTAGCGGTTGAGAGTTGACAGCTGCTTATCCTGAGCAAGCAGCATGTGCTAAGATTCTTGCAGTAAATTTGTTTTGTCATTAATTCAGAGATGCTCCATGCGTGTCGAACAGTGGGGAAGGTCTGAACAGCATCTCCACCGCCAGGTGTGAACAGCTGGATCCCAGCCCCCCAAGGCAGAGCTTCTGCAGTCTCGCTGGGGCACACTGATAGAGAAGCAGGAAAATGTAGCCCAAGGCAATGAAATGGGAATGGTGTGTTTGGGTTTGCAGCGAGTTGTGTTTTGGTTTCAGCAGTATTTTGAAAATCAAAATATTGTGCATAATTCTAAAAGACTACAGAAGCCAAAAGATAAAAGTGAGTCCCATATGTTTTTACAATATTAAAACAACTGCAACTAAAGCTGGGTCACTGCCAGCCTTTATCAAAAGGCTATGTTTTCACGTTCCAAGCAACTGAATGACAAAGAACATACTGACCCTTTATATACAACTGTAGAGGGGAAGAAAAATCTCAGAAAGTATTGAAATTTTTCTTTGAAGAGTCTTTTCATGTTACTTTCAGACATGAAAGGTAAGAAGATGGTACAGGTACAGACCAAACAGGTTAAGGGAATAGTTGAGAGTACGTGTCCGCACATGAAAGTTGCTAGGAATGGCGTGTTTATCTGCTGGGACATCATATGCACTCCTGCATATGCTTGGGTTCTCATTTTATGTTCGTTCAAGTAGGTGAGAGTCCCTAATTTGAGAGAGGTAAGGAAACCTGCCGTTTTGTTGTGAGAAGAGGTGGCTCCTTACTGCTGACACTAAAAACTCCTTTTATTGTTCTTGGCAGGAGGCATCTAGTCACCCTGTAGCACCTTGCCATACCCTGAACTTATTTTTAAACTCCTTTCCTGCAGAGTAACAGCCTCCTGGGAGACTCTGTATGTGTCGCAAATTCAGCCAGAGTAGGAGGAATTCTGCAGGTACTTTCAACTGAAGATACTGTCTTTATGTTGAGATTCAACATGAACAAATGTGGGATTTAGCATCAAAAGGCCCCATTCAGTTATTACTGTGCTCAGCGTCACGCCTGTTGGTCCTGTATCAGTGGTTCAGGCTTTGAGGCCTAAGATGTGGACAGTTGATTAATCCTGGCTGAACTCTCATGAACAGAAACTGAGCACTGTTAAACTTCAAGCTTTAAGATTAATATTAATAAAACCCCCACGATAGTTCTTTCTGTAAAAAGAATGGTGGTTTTGATGTACTTTTCTGCTATGAACGTAGAAGTGTAGATGGAGAGTGCAGATCCCTACCAAAGGTCGTGACTTCTCTTGCTGCATTGAAGGTGACGTGTGAGCTGAGGTCTGTTTACTCCAAATCTCCTGTTACTATGCCATCTACTTCAGATGAAGAAATGTTAAAAATATAATAAATTGTCTACTGAGAATAGTTGTATGCTTTTTCTGAGTTCCAGTTGATTAAAAATGGGCTTCTTTCCAATGCAGACTGATTTTTTTTTCTTTTAATTTATTTCCCACATCATAGAACTTTTAAAAAATCTTTAATAGCCTTGGAAATGCTTATTCATATCACTGCACAGTATATTTCTTAAATATGCAAAATAATCTCTTGACAGTAATTTCCAAAGGCAGTGGACAAAAGTAGGTTCAATTTTGGCACACACCAATTTCATTCGATAGCTGAATTTGCAAGCATGACACAAATATGGAAATACAGATATTAAAAGGTAAATCAGTGCAAATTATTCCTTTCTAATTATTTTTCTTGTTGAGAATGTTAGTTTACCTAGATAATGTAGAAGCTGTTTGGGAGTTATAGGAACCAGGGTGAGCAAGTACAGTATTCGTACACCTTGAAATATTTGAAAGGACATTTTAGTTAATCATGAACTAGATTATATTAGTGAAATGTTAACGTTAATTTTAATGTATAAAATTAAATGGATCAGGTACTTGATATTACAAGGTAAATTTTTGGTACTTTGCAAAGTACCATTTTCTGTTGGCAAAACTAAAAGAATTGCAGGAAGTTCTGGATAAATTAAGCCTAGCCATTTTTTCTTGAGTGCTCAAAACTGCCTTCAGTGGAAATAACAAATTACCCTTCTCCCTCCAGTGCTTCAGAAAAAGATGTCAGCTTTGTGGACCAAGCTTTCTGAGGAACAGATTTAGCCAGTTTTTGCTAGCTGTAAGTGGTAATGAAAATAAGAAACACTAGAAATGTTGATTATTAGACCTAGAATGATCAGATTCAGTAACATGTGAACCGAATGCTAAAACACTGGCATAGAGCATAGGTGGCATGAGTCATCCTAATTAAATGGAGGAAATTACTTAGCCACATGAAAAAATTATGCCCTAACATTAAAAGCTACTAGTTTGTTTTACTTTTTTTCTGGCACTTTATTATTCCTGAAGCTTTAAAGAACTCCAGTCTCGGAGCTCCCACGATGAGTGTTCTAATTATGAACATTAAGAATGTCTTCTGATTGTTTTGAGTTAGCTAATAACTTGATATGCTAAATAAATCAAGCAGTTCCCAATCCAAATGTAGTGTCTGGCTTTGGAAATACAGCATGCTCCCTCTCTGCTGTGTGAAATAGGTCTGAACAGCTGGAACAAATGTTCTTGTCACTAAATTATAAATTACAGCTGTCAAGAATAAAACATTTAGTTCCAGCACTCAAGAAATAGATTTTTAAGAAGTCTTCCCATTTATCAGTTTAGCCATTGATTATGTGTGTAAGGTCATTGAATCAGAGCAGTAATGAATGGAATTCTTGATTGCTCAAATACCAGACTAAATGTACCCATAGTTTTACGTCCAGGAACTTGATAATACTTAAAAATGCCTCAAAGCATTTAGGGAACTAATGCTATATGTAACCACTTATGTACTGCCTTTTTGATCACCATTAAGGTGTTTGCTGAACAGGAGAGTAAGATCAATTTGCTTCCCTAAGCGCCTTACTTGTCACGTTTTCAGTGTGTCAAGTACTGCATAGTAGCAGTTTAACTTCCCAAAGGTTGTGATTGCTTGATGGCTTATGGAGTGGTAGATGAGGGCTGGGGTCAGGCTGAGCTTTCTAGCATTAACCATTTCACTGACAGCCTTGTTTTCCTTGGTGCAAGAGGCAGGAGGAGGAAGGTTGCTGCACGTGTTCCAAAACAGATATGATCTACCATCACAGTCTGCTGCTGTTCTTCAGGCTTGTCTTGAGATGAAACCTGAAATAATCATAAAGTTTTGACCCAGGGTGGTTGTTTTTCTTTTGTTTTGGGTTTTGTTTGTTTGTGGTTTTGGGTTTTTTTTTTAATATCAGTCCCGCTACCTGGTATTTGAAGTTTTATTTTCCCCATATGCTGATGGCTTTGGTCTTCATCAGTGTAGAGGGGGCTACTGTCTTCAACCTTTTCAAGTTTTGTATCCTTGTTTTCACAAATCTCTACCAAGTGTGGTTGTTTCAAGCAGAAGGTTAAGGAATGTCTGCAGTGTGCTTGTGACACTGCTGTGCCTGCATACTGTTTTGTGTTCGGTATTTCTGTTTGTGAAATCATCAATTCAGCATCTTTTAGATGCCACTGCGATGGAAAGAGGTAAGATGTGTAAGCATTACAGATCCTTTTGAAGTGATGTGCAATTGGGAGGAAGTATAAGGAAGGAAAAAATATGTTCTTGTGCTTGCAGAAATACCTGAAGACCACTTTTCTTAAAGATGTGTCGTGGGGTTGACACCTATTGGTTCTGATGCCTTTTATGATGCTTCCTCCAAATTTAAAGTTTTCTTTCCAGCTATTTCATGAAATTCTGCATTGGGAAGGTTTTTCCAGTCTGAACACCTAAATGATTTCTTTCTCTACGTATCTGTCTTGATAAAACTTGCGGGAACCAAATTATCTTTAAGATGCCAATGAGCTATTCAAGTAAGTCTTGAAAACCTGTGGGCAGGCTGGGGGGGGGGGGGNGGGGGCACATTCTTTGCATAAGTTTCTTTAAACAGAAAGCCAAAGCTAAGTAACAGCTGTAAAGATCTTATCCGTGGCCTGAAGTTGGCTATTGTTCTCTTTCCAAATGCCTTTGCCCAGCCTGTTAATTCTCCATAACTGCAGAATTTGCATTGACAAGGCAAAAAACACTTCTACAGAAGAGATACAGGTTTGTACTTGGTGAAGAAAAGAGGAAGCACTTATGCATCAGGTATAAGTTGGTAGCTCAGCAATTTATTAAACTAATTAATCCTCTTTCTGCCTAAGGAATATAACTGAGCTATTTGGTTCTCTTCACCTTCTCTTCAAATGTATTCTGTAAATATCTTTCTGTACGCTGCTGGCAAACCCGGAATTCGGTACTGTAGTGGGGAATCCTGGAGTTGTGATATGGTATTTTTTTCTGCCTCTGTTGGAAAAGCATGCAAATATTCTCTGCACAGATTAGTTTCACTTGGAAATTCACTTTGAGAAAATGTTTTTCGGGTAAACTAGGTCATTCAAATTGCAGAAAACAAGAGAAGTATGTTGACCAAATGGGCAAAATTAATTCGTTAGGAAACGGAGTCTGGACAGAGGCATCTCTCTGTCCAGATGGTATCTCAGCTCAATCATTCAGCTTGAATAACAAATAGTATTTTTGTTGTCCTGGTATGCACCACAAATGCTTTGCTTCTGGGGACGTAAATTATATTGCAAAACTAGAGCGATTAATAAGTTAGCAGAGCTTGCAAATTAAAGGCTAGATCTTATCCCTGGTAGGCATCCGTTTCTTCTGGATTTACTTAATATTAGCTTTTGGTTGTATTACTCTACCTCCTGCTCTGGTCAGTCAGAGCCACTCGTAGCTGCTATGTAGCATGTTCCTTATGGGGCTAGATGCAGCATTTACAATACTCTGAAATCATCTCAAAGGCCTCTTATATAAAATATTTCTTTGCAATAAAATTATCACTATATGAGCTAAGAAATCCTGTATTCTAACTTCATATTGTGCCAATTCACGTTTTATAAATTACATTTGGAGCGCTTCTCACTAGACTGATGTGCATATATCCATATATGCCTGTTTCCAGTGCAGCTGTAGTTTTATTCCATGGTCTGAAAACAGTATCTCCTATTCAACAATAAAAGAGGAAAAAAACCCCAACAGAGTAGTGCTCAATGGCTGACTGTAAGCCCTCTCCTCGATATGGCCTCTTAAGGTTCAGAAACTAGAAGACAAAAAGATGAATTTTTAATGCACACAGGCCAGATGTCAGTATGTATATATTTTATTTGCTGCGTAAGTGGTAGAAATGGGGAAAGATGCTTTTTAGATTTAAAGGAATTTTAGGCCTCCATCCTGCTTAGTCTTTGCTATTCTAACGAGATTGCCCATGGCGGTAGCAAAGGTAGATGGTTTCGGGTGGGAGCATGGGCACGCCAGGTGACAGCTCTCGCTTTCTTCTAGTTCAGAACAGAGGGAAACTATATGAGAGAGACTTGAGCTCTGGTTTCAGAAGTAACTTACAGATGTGCCTAAATTAAATAGTCTGCTTAAGTATCTGTACTTGTTTCTTGTTCTGTTTGACCTCTCTTCAAAATCTGAAATTTGCATATTTAAAATAAATTATATGTGAACAGTGAATTTCTTACACTTGATCATTTCCGAACCATGAAGATTAAAATGAGGATACAGATAGCCGTATGCAGAAACATTTGACTGCTGGTATCATTGGATTTGTGCTTATGCTTCCTGTACGCTAAGAAACTCTTCTACAAATACATCCAAATACACGTTTGTAGAAGTATGTGATTATCCTGAATCCATTTCAGGCCTCTTTTATGACTGTTAGTAACTTTATAAGGGAATCCAATGAGGATGGCTGTCCCAAACAGCTACGTGTTAAGTACAAACCTATCAATCTTTTAAGATGTAATGCCATTTAGTTTCTTGTAGTATGCTTCCTGAACTGTGATGCACATACTCACTCTATACTCACTATACTCCCGTACGCTACTTAAAGGGGAAACTATCCTATGTCTATAAAGCAGAAGAGGGGTGGGTTTTTTTTGCTCCTATCACATTTTAACATACTAAGAACTTCACATTTTTCTTCTTCATATTTTCTTTTGAAGTCAATTATTTTAAATTAGCTCATGAAACGTTTTGAAGAATAAATGATTTCCTTTTTACTTTGAACTAAAGGAAAAGTAATTAAGTAGCGCTGAACTGAACAAACACCCATTACTTTTAGGTACCACAGACTTATTTCCCTATAATTTTTTTATAGGTTAGTCAAGCTGCAAATTGCCCAGGAAAGCCCTCAGGTAGACCTTCTGTTAATTATCTGACATGGCTGCCTGCTTTTAAACCAAGAACTAAAAGTTGAAGACCCGTGTTGTAGCAAAGAAGGAAAAACTAAAAGAAATGAGATTAAAACAGTTCAATATGAAAAGAACTGCTGGTTTAACCTCATGTATCCCATTTCTCGCCCTCCACTCCGCGCCACGTCACCCTGCCCCATGTGAAATGGAGCAAAGGCAATCAATAGCAGTACAAACAGTATGTTGGGATTCATTTTCATGGCTCTGAGGTTATGGGAGCTTTGTTGTTTTGGTTTGGCTACTTTGTATTGCATGCTTGTTTGACACTTTTAAGCTCTTAGCTATTCATTTTATGTAAATCTACCTCTCTGGAGTTGCCCTGGGTCTGGTCTTGCAAGGTGCTGAGCGCTGACCTTAGAAAAGCAATGTAAGCAGTTGACCAGCTGTGGCTGCAGATATGACTTGGATACTGAAGCATTTGCTACTTCAGAGCCATTTGTTGTTCAAAGGTGTGTCTGTAAGGTGGTCTCAGTTTTGTTTCCATGTAACATATCTTCCTTTAACCTGGGGTTTTTTGTATCTTCAGAAGAGTGTCTGATAGTTGGCTATCATTATAGATTCTTTAGTCCGTTAACTTCCCATTAATGGTGTGTATGTGTGTCAAGGAAAAATATTAGTTATAAGGTAGACATGGTTGCAGTTGAGCTTGAGGTTCCCCCTTTTATCCTTTTTGGTGAACTGGTCTATACAGTGGGAATTTTGTACTGGTCTATGTGCGTGTGTATTGAATAAATGCATATAAACCTTCATCCATTTTAGATTCAGTGGGCCTTCTAATCCACTGGCACAGGGATCTATTCCATGCCACTAGCTATGTTAGCTTTTAAATGAACAGGTCTGATCATTAACAGAAGACTTTCTACTTGTGTGTCAACATAAATGTTATGATTTTTTTATTTTTTATAGGAATAGTATCGACTGCTAACTCTGTTTCATTGCAACGGTGGTTCCTGTTGCATAGGATCACTATTTTTTCTGAATATAGACACCTGTCCTAGGACTTTTTTGGAGACTTGCACTTGAGCTCTGCCAGGACAAAATAAGGTATTTCTACAGTTTGCCTGTCTGACAGATTCTTTTTTGGAACAGTTTAATATATTGGTGGGATTTAAAGATGTGCTGAATCTAATCTTCCAAGAGTTGAGAAAATATTCATTAGAATGCATTGTCTCTTGCTGACTTTGACCTTCACTACCCTGCTGGAGTGCAATACATTTTTTTAGCTGCCTTCATTCTGCTTTTCCTCTTGGATGATAATAAAAGTGAAGCAGTTTGCACGTCCAGCCTTAGTTCTCCGCAGTCTTGATGCTTTCCTGCCATTCAGGCTCCTGCTGAGGTCAGTGTCCCTGTGCCTGTGTCTTCGAATCTCCAGTCTCTTTGTCTCGGCTTCTAGTTTTGACAAGCAGGTAATGAAGTAGTTTTGCCTTCTGTATTGCCCTCACGCTTAGGAGCTTGTGCTGTGTATTGGTTTGCATAGTAATTCTATCCTGATTTTTAGAACTTAAAAGGTTGACAGTTCCTGCAGTCCGTGCTTTCTGCAGAAGTAGAGACTCCCTTTTAATCATCTGCTGAAACTGTTCAATCCTGTGGAAGAATACTTAATATTACCACTGGAACAGCAGCAATTTTAAAACTAACAATAAAGTACAATGCTGGCACTGTCCTGATCAACACCCAGTCACCTATGTATGGTGAGGAAACTGGGGAGAGAGGTCATCTTTCCTCTTTTCCAGCTCTTAAAGGTAGTGGAAGGAAATGGTGCCTGAAGTCCGTGCTGGCTCTTGCATTGCAATGTTAAGCAGTGTGATTTAAGAAACATGCTTGCCACAATAATAGAAGAGAAAGGATACTGGCTAGTTGTTATATCCCACATGGAAAAGGGCCAGTTTATTTGCCTGTAACTACCTGCCAAAGCTTTAAATTCTGTAGTTTTTGTGTCATTTACTTGGCTAACAGAGCAGGTCCAAGACTGACCTTTTTCATGTGTGGAAATACGCAGTTATGAGTAAGTTGCCTGTTGCTGAGGTGTCAAGCCTGTGTCTGGATCAGTTACATCATAGGACAGGGCGCAGTATCTCTGCAACCAGGATAATACACGGCATTGCAGTCGCACCCCTGATGATAAAAGTCTCAAATTGGATTACCAGTTATGTATCCCTGTAAATGTTTTCTTTCTTTCCAAATACTTCGGAAGATTGTGTTCATCCTGACAAATGCAATATGGTAGCTCCCACCGTGGACAACTGGAAGCCAGGTCTGGGCGCATGTTACACTTCGAAATTTGATACTGTTTTATTACCATGGTTATACATTCTATGAAATGAAGTAAGTGTTCCTAAGCTTTGCTGNGGCTCAACACATCTTCTGAGAGAGGTGAGGCAATGGACCATTTTAGTCCATTGAGTGGGCACTGGGTCTTTTTTCTTCCGCTTGTGAACCTTTAGAAGTGCTGCTCATCACTGATTGACAGATGAGGCTCTGAAACAGCTATAATTAAGATACAGTTCACACTGCCATAATTACAAGATAAAGCAATTTTATTAACCAGGATTATTTATTAGTCACAGCAATCAAAGCTACATTTCGATTAGTCACAGGAGGACCTGACAGAACATGGATGTTAACATTAAGTAACCAATGTGTTAATTTGTAAACCTGTCATATTTGTCATGGTGGCAGTAAATGATGTTAAACTGCTTTTTCAATAGATTCATTAGTAATAACCTTTTGGGTGGATACATCTGCCACAATTTTTACAATATTTCTTGATTTATTTTTTCAAGCATATCAAGTATAAAGATTTTAAATTAGGCTCATTAGAAAGAATTGGGATTTTAATAAACACAAATGAGGAAAATTCTTTAATTGCTTTGGGTTATTAAATTTGGCGCCTAATGTATCTCACCCACTACCTCAAATTTCATCAAGAAATATTTGTTTTAGTTCTCAAACAAAATCTGATCCTGTAAGTATTAAAGGAAAAAAATAGAGTTGAGAGGCTCTCGACAGTTTTGAATTGTTTCCAACTCCGAAATTCTTTGCCATGCCACTGTTCCTTTATCCTCCTCCACTAAAGAGGACATTTTAAATGTTTAGCAGGGAGTTCAGAATTAGCTGTGTGAATTAGCAGATTATAACTTGGTTAATGGTCATGTAAGCAGAGAATGTAGTTCATGGTTGAATTTTAATTTGGACCTTCATGTTTTGGTTACTTTAATGACATATCTTCCATGCCAATGTATGGTTCCTGAGATAAGATTTCTACAGAGAAATCTAAAATTACAGTTTCTTGTCCAAGCAGTTGCTATAGTCCTCTTGATTAAACAATAGGGTTAATTTCACCTGGCATTGACTATTACACTTCCCTGAAAATCTGTTATCGTGCAGGCTCAGGCAGCAAGGTTGAGAAACACACAAGAAAGGATCCTAAAATATGTCAGTCCATCAAAGTGAAGCCAGCTGTGTAATTCAAGTAGATTTGCTAGCAGTCTACTGAATCTGGTAGCACAAATGAACAGTAGTAACGGGCACGTGGCTGTCAAGCCTTGGCATGGGCTTGTCCTAAATGTATACTGGGCTGGCATAGGTGACATCAGTTGCTAGCTGTGGAGTTTGTGCTACTGAGTTTGACAGTTAATTGTTATCTAGGTTGGTGCTGGCATGGGTATGCCTGTTGCTCTGTGCCCATTCCCATGTTGTGCTGGGTAGACAGGAATAAAGCTTGCACTCTAAAAAAGGTATTGTTTCATATTTCATCCCTGGCAAAAGGTGCTGGCCAGGCTTATGTGCCACAAACCACTGGGTCATGTTGGTGAGGCTTTTTACTGCTTAAAAATAGTAGTTTATTTGTACATATCACTTGTAGAAACTGAACAGCAAAATCTTTCTAGGACTTTTGGTCAATGGAACATCCGCTGTTGTCTTTACTGAGCACAAGAGTCCTTCTGGCCCTTTGATTCTGGAGCAACAGGCTTGGATTTTACACAGGTAAAATACCGCAAATGTTTTGAAGCCTAAACTTCTTGAGTTGTAAACATACAGCTTGTGACTTGTTGGGCGGTGACCAGTCAAGTGGTGACAGTACAGCACTTTCAGTAGGAGACAGAATGTTTCGGTATTTTGTAATGCTAATGTGGAGCAGGTCCCAGTTCTCCCGCCCATAAGTACAGGGAAGTTAGAATTTATGTTGAAAGCTGTAAGTAATGCAGCAGCAAAGCAGAAAATTTCCAGCCTCAAGTGGACACACATGATATTAGTTCAATGTCTTGATGCAGTGCTTCAGAGAAATACAAAACAGGAACAGAAGAGGATAGACCAGATAATTTGTTTCCTTGCCATTGCAAGATGGTTCCCTCATTTCGAAACTCTTGAGGAACAGAGATCACAGTAGTTTCCTTGAGAGAGAGCCAAATGCTTTTCATTTGTTAAGAAGCTCTGCTTGCTGTCCATCCTCATTTCTCCCATCTAGTTGTACCTTTGGGCCAGCTTAAGTTTCTTTATTGTTGTTAATATGCTTTGTTGATATTTTCCCGTCTCGCCATTTGACAAAGCTGTGCATATTCATCTTCCTTTCCAACAAAATTTCTCCAACCTCCTAGCAAATTGAAAGGAATTTAGAAAAGGTTTTGTCAATATTTGTTTAGGGATGGTTGGAAGACATGAAGAGAGGGAGGATATCACAGTCACTTTCAATTACACCCTTCTGAAAAGAAGAAAATACTGTGACCAACCCTGGCTTAATAGTGAGTGTTGCACAACAGTTGCAGAGGGGTTTTGTTTTGGTTTGTTCTTTTACTTTGTCAGTTTCTAAAACTTCAGCTGTTTCTATCTAATGTTGCAGTATCTATCTAATGCACAAAATCTTCTTTATGGGCACAGAGGAAGCACCACCTTATAAGTAAACACAAGAATTTGTTAGTATGATCGAAATCTTGAGAGTCAAATCATTGTTAGTGCAGATCTAACTGTTACAGGGGAAAAAAACCCAACAACGCAGTTAAAACTGTTATACATGCACTTCTCTGCCTCTGCCCCTTTCCCCAGGTGGTGTGCTCCCCCTTCCACAGCTCCTTGGGGTCCCAACATTGGTGCATTCATACTGGTGTTGGAGTGGTGGAATCCTTTGCCAGGAGGAGTAGGATGCTCATGTTGTTGTGTTGCTTTGTTTTCCTTTCCTTGCTCCCTCTAGGATCCATTTGGGATTGTTTTTATATGTTTGCTAACATATTTTTAAACCTTCCTCTTTCTTCACTGGTCCACAGCTCAGGGTTAGATCCCAATGTATTATATATGGTGCCCTTTGCATATGTTAGGTGATGTTTCTTTCTTCACTTTGTTACCCCTAAAACTAGTTTTGTCCAGCTATTGGTCTGTATTTATTTTTAAACTGATGACTAGCGAGTTGTTTCTAGCTGTGGGGTCTCTGGTGCCAAGCCTGTGCCCCACCTCTCGTTCCAAGCCTGTATACCACATCCTCCATCTCCACAAGGCCTCTGCTATCACACCAGGCCTTTCTCTCTCTACGCTGCGCTGGCACTGCACAAATCGGGATTAAAACTGGTTAGCCATAGGTAACCCTGTCCATTAGAGAAATTGCTGTCATGGCTAAACCAAATAAAGCTACAGGCAGGTTCGGAGAGATGTAGACAGAGCAGGACTTGCAAATTCACTGGGAAGCTTATGGTCTGTTACTGTATTGCAGGGCTGTGTGATTGCAGCAGAAGTGCAACGTGTGATGTTGCAGACCTAGTTGTTAAGCATCCAAATCTCTCCGGCTATCATCTAAATACCTAGCTGCTTAGCTCTCTCCCCTACCGTGAGTTTGAGACTTTCGTGTATCCAACTGGGATACCCTGGGGACTATTTCCATTACATTTCAAACATAATTTGAAGGTCAAATGCTGATCACTCCCTAGTTTTGCTTTACCTTTTGCTGTAAATGTAACTGCATCTTAAGTTTTGTCTTCTGCAGGTTTCATGTTTGCCTGATGATATTTTGGGTTACTTTTTTTTTTTCTTCAACAGTATGTTTCTGTAATTCTTAGCTGTATTCCTGTAGTCTGTTTGAAACAACTTCCATTTTCAGCAGAAACAATATCACTGTAAATGCTGGTTTAGTTTGTTTCATCCCACCGCATAGACCTCTTCCAGAACGCTATAGAAGGTGATAAATTAAAGCATTAATTACTCCACTGATTATGCATCCATTTATCAGTTTTAGCACAATTTGTTCAGGTTTAGGGTTTATTTAGTGTTTTAGTCAATTTTTTTTTTTGACAGTTTGACTTTAATAATGATCAAACCCAGATTCTGATGTGGTTACAGGTAAGAATTGCAGCTATGGCAACACAATTACATTAATACAAGTAACGCCATTTGTAATTATATTGATCCCTTGTATGGTTGTGTTTATGTGACGGTACCCATGCTAAAGGATGGAGATGTAATTGTGTGCTTGGCATGAGTGGGTTTTTTTGCAGGAGGCACTGCTCTAAACTTGTGTGTATATAATTACATATTGTATTTTATACCAATATGAAATGTGCATCCTAACTTACAGTGGTGGAAGTAAGAAAAGAATACTGGGTTAGGAACGAAAGTTTAGGTAAATCTCATTTCATAGCTACAGTGGGTCTAGCCTGAAGTCTAGTCCCTATGCTTGAAAGTCTGGCCTTGAGCTCTCTTTATAAGGTGATTCTTAATTTCCCAAAGGCTCTGTAAAGACAAGGTAACATGAAGAGATGGGATCTAGAACAAAAGCAACTGTACATTTACTGAAAATAACATATGGAATTTTAACTTCTGACTTGTTCTCTCCAAGGAGCGATGAAGGTGTAAGAGCATCAAGAGATGTTTTTGCAGGTAATTTCTTAGTTCTTAAAGAGACTGCATGTCTCTGCCCTGAACTGCTCACCTAGTTTCTCAGGGAAGCTTAGCCCTGACCACGTATACTCAGGCCTGACTCTGTGTGTATGTATGTGCACACGTAATATTGCCAAATGGTACCTTTTTATTGTCTGAGGTACTTGACTCAGTATAGGAAAAGTTTTCTTTTCCATTTTGTCATTATGAAGAAAGGTCTGCCATATGTGCATACACAAATTAAGCTCAGAGGAGAGAGCATCTTTAACACACAGTAAGAGTGTTAAAAGTAGGGGGGTTTGCATTATATTGTTAACATATTTTAACACCATAGCAAGGGGCTGAAGTCTGGAGAGCTGCTGTAGATGATAGGACACTTGTCTGTAACAGATCCATCCCTTCCTACCTTGTCTTTATAAAAGTCCGTGTCTGTAGCACATGCATAGCTCACAGCATGGCCAGGAATTCGAGTTTATCTATGGTAATTTTTTAGGAGGTATGCTGACCTGTTTCTGTTTTCTTTGCTAAAGCAGCAACTCAGATGAGCAAAATTTGAGGTGTTCGCTGTTTTTTCCAACTTGCTTTTGTTCAGTAATATAAAATGCTAGATAAATGTCCTTGATTCAAAGTGCAGGAAATAAGTATTCCCTTGAGGCAGTTGAACTGGGGAACTACAGAAATGGAGTTAATCCTTTGGAAGAAATGCATGGTATTATCAGGGAAAGATACCTGTTCACTTCCTATGTCTCTTGCTTGATGGAATATCCAGTAATCCAGTAAGGAATTTAGGTTTCTCAACCTAGCTTGAAGTAGGTTGTAGCTCAGACATTTTGCAAGACTACAGAGTGATTGGTGAGATTGAAGTAGGAATATTATAGGTATGTTGTATTTAGTGTTGCTCTGAACACTGATAGTCTCTTAAGGTATGTGTTTCAAAGGTTTGCTTTGCTAAGGTACATTTATACCCATAACACCTCCTCAGAGGAAAGCAATAGGACCAGAAAACATGGTGGGATTATCAAGAGCAGATTCAGGCGTGAATCACTTTAGGAGCACAGATGTTACTCTCCAGAAAAAAATTATCTGTAAATGTCTGTCTGCACCGGGGAACAAGTGACCTGCTCAGCCACACCACAGATGTGTAGCTAGAGATGTGCAGTCCCCTGTGCTTTGGGCTCTCTGTGTCTGATTGTTGACCCCCAGAGAGAAGCTGAAGGAAGGACACGCCAGAAACAGCTCAATTCTTTCTCTGTTCTCTGAACTACTTGTTATTCTCATCATGCATTGAGGGCCTCTCCTCTGGGGGTTAGAATAAAATAAGCGTCCCATAGTCAAACCTGATTTTTCTCTGTGTATGCTGTTAGTGATGCTGTGGCCTCGCCAGATGTGCACAGAGCCCAGTCACTGAGGCCTGTTCGCAGGAGAGCCCGTCTTGCTTTTCCTTCTTACTGCCCTGCCGCAGGCAAGGCAGGCTGAGCTCTGGAGCAGGCTCCGTGGGGGAGATACTTAGTTGGTGTTTTTACTAAGCACCCTTATTGTTAATTTGGGCTTATCTACTTGCAAGTATATATGCAGCATCTGTTAAGAACCTTTAAAACAGAGAAATTGTTGGGCTGAATGTGCGGATCCAGCACTTGAAGCTCTGCTGATACAGATGGCATGTCTGTTGTGCTTGTGGATTCAAAGATACTAAGCAGAGTATCTGTGTGTGTACAGAACATCTATTTTTCTTGGATTTGAGAGAGGAGTTGCAAAAATAGTTGTATGACGTTTGTAAGCAGATGAGGCGATTAATTATAGTACAGCATATTGAGCATTGTATTTAGGGAAGCTAGAGTTTAAAGTTTCTGGACTTTTAGCTGTGGCACAGCTGTGCTATCAGAGTTTTTGTTTTGCCGCTAATAAACTACTCTGTGATACTTGCTCAGCTTTCTGAATTTAAGGAAGCTGAGTGAGAGTTGTGCTGTTGGGTCAGGGCTGTATCTGAGAGGCCAGAGTCTGGTGGCTGTTAAAATAGGCCCACTGCAGTAAGAAAGCCGTCGTTCATCTTTTCAGTGTCTGGTTCTGTTATATGAAGGTGGCTTTTACAGTACAAGCTGTTCATAACCCACCTGGACTTACTATTCTGAAGTGTCCAGAAGGGAAAGATGGCCAAAGTAGGCAGCAATTGTAAAATCGTACCCCCGCTCATGGAAGTGTTCCCTTTCAGATCAGCCTGGAGAGAAGACGGCTTGCTTGTCAGATCGGTAGGCTTTGTCTAAATTGACTAAACCTTTATTTAAATAAATGATTGACATAGACTATTATCTTCCATTTTCAAGAACTGACAGGTAGAGAATTAAATGCATTATGAACCTTTGCAAAGGCATCTCAAAGATATATTTGAGGTTTGTAACTGAAGCTTATTCATGTTAAAATCTGCAACATGTAGTAAATAAACTTGGATTTCAAATAGTTACAATTCACTCACTATTGTTTGATTATGTAATTCCTGTAATATGGTTTACTCCTTGATTGGATTACTTCAGTTGGTATTAAAGCATTAATTTTACGGCACTGTATACTCCAGTGACTGCAGACAAGTTCTGTTTTCAGTTTTTATCACTACTCGGTTGCAGCCAAGACCAGGTTCCCTTCCTGTCAGGCATTTGTACACTCATGAAGGAACGAGTGAGCTCTTCGGAGGTAGGACTTTCAAAGCGGGTGAGAATAAAGGGCACAGAGGTTAAGTGACTGTCCTGCAGGCAGGTAGCAGCTCAGCAGCAGGGTGTGCAGTTGAACATAGGCAGAGCGATTTCCAGTCCTGAGGGCTCTCTAGCATCATGTTATCTGTGAATATCTGTGCTTTTAACACTTCTGGATTTGTAACGTATGGAGAAGTAAATGTAGTCAAATCAAGGTTTATTTCTGATTCTAAATAAATTAATTTTCTGCCTAAATAGGGCAAATTGCGCTGGGATGAAATGACCTGAATAAAATCCTATCACCAGGCTCTTCTAGTCTGTGAAGTGAGCTGGCAGTCTAGTTATATTTTCTAGCAGAGGTGGGTTGTATTTGGATTTCATACTGTCAAATTCAGCTGGAAATGAAAAAGGCATGGAAAAGGTTGTACCTTCTGTACTACCTACTTGCCTCAGACCTCAGCTTAAGGAGATAGGTATCAGCAAGGCTACACAGTGCCATTCATCAAGGTATGGGTTTTTTTCCAGGCAGGGGAAATTTTCCAACTCGGTGCTTTTGAAGAACTCTAAAATTTTACCTTGACTCTCTAAGTCATGCTATTTACTGCAACAAATTTGTATCTATTACATTTTCTATACGTAACACTTACCTGCGTACATTTGAAGTTGATAGAGGAGGGCTGTATGAACTTTTAAATGTTGATAGTTATGAGAGTGCTTGCTAGAAAGGTCTGGATTTATTTGCTTTTTTGTTTTAAGCCTTGTATACAATGGCAGAAAAATCAACAGAGTTCTTAACAAAATGCTCATTGAGGTTTCAGTTTTCTGGCCAAAAGAAACTTAAACATACTTCAACTTTTCTGTAATAATTGAAATGTGTTGCTAACATCTTGCTTCCCCTGTCATTATATTTGTCTGCAATATGGGTAATTCATCCCTGGTTTAGTTTTGCTAACAAATATACACAGTCTTTGAAAAGTTCAGATATTCATGCTTCTGTCTTGACATTACTTTCCTCAACTTATACAGTGAAAATGTGTCACTCATTTGTGCAACAAAGTTGTATCTTTTGAAGTGCTTACTAAACTGCAGTTATCTTTGAAATGCTGGAAGTGAATGTTGCTGTTGTAGATGTCTGTCAATCCTCCCCTATCAGTCTCCACGCTTTTCTGGCAAACTCTAGGAGAACTAATGAGCTGCAAATGCAGAAATAGGAGCGTGCTTGTAAACTTTAGAAACTTGATCATGCTTTGTGCTTATGTGAGTTTGTTTTAAGATGGGTGACGATAGATTGCCCATGTTCTTTGGTAGGGATATAGAATATTTTATAAAGTCATTATGCAAATCCATTTATTGTTTTAAGGAACTAGGTTTTGGGGTTTTTTTCCACTTGTGTCTCTGAGGAAAGCGTTCAGTAAGTCTGCAATACAGAAAGCAGAAGATACCCAAACTCTTGTTGACATAAAGACGATGGAAAATACGTGATGTTCTTTTTTACATAAACACCTCCTGTTTTTCAGGGGATGTTGTGATCTGTGGGCTAGAATAGAGGAATCCTCAGTAAGCCGTACATATGTTTGTTAATGATAAGTAATGCCAGAGAAGGTGTTACTGTGAAATGTGATACCATTTGCCTAATTTAAGACAACAATAAACTGGCTTCAAAAGCACAGTGGAGGAAGGCTAGATTGTTTAATTTGTTTGCAAGATATTTTTCTGAATTATGATGGTTACTTTTATTATTTTGTTAAGAGGAGCAGGACACTGCAAAAGTTCCTTATCTAAGGTTTAGTTTATGACCCTAGCAGAATTTGGTATTGAATTGATGGTAGACCCTTTTCGGGAGACTCACACAATTGTGACCTGTGGTGCTGTCTCTCAGCCTTTGTACTCCAGCTATACTTTCTGTAGAGTATGGAAACATCCACCCTTCCCATAGGCGGGCCCTTGCCCCTGCTCTCCTTGGCTGAGGCTTTGGACTGTTATTGAGCCGTCTGGAAGTGGCTGTGACCAACATGGGGCAGTTCTGGTGGCCCAGGCAGCTTCCCGCTCTCCAAGCGCTGCTGCTTATACCCAGTGCAGGAGCTTTCCGGGTGGGGAGCAGCCCTCTTCTCTCTCTGGAAGACGCTCTACAGTCTACCTGACATGAATACAAGCCTAGTGTCAAAGTTTATTTAAAATTGTCCAGTATTTAGAGTTTTGTCCATCATGAACCCTCAAGGGCTGATATTTTTCTGGCTGGATGCCACCCTCAGTTGAACCTCTGACAGATTCAGGGAAAGCCCGGGCAAGCAGGAGGCTGTCATCCTGGTGGAGCATGGCACTTCTGTCACCCATCTGGGAAGCAGGTGATGGGGACGTGGCTGTTGTGGGAGGAGTGTGGCAGGAAGACTGCCCGTGGCCGTCCCTGAAAACATGGCTGAAGCAGAATCCCCAGGCAGTCTGGATGTCCCACATCCTTAGGTTTGCTCCTTTTGTCGCTAAATTCTCCAAACGTTTTGGTTGCTCCAGGCACTTAATATTGTTCCATAGATATGGACCAGCAGTGAAGTTATATGTGGTAGTTTGTCAAATTAAAAACAACTGCCCTGTGCACCCATTAATGCAATTGATTTTTTTAAAAGAGAATTACTTGTGGTGGTTAACCTTGGGCACGCCTGACTGAATACCATTTCGTACCATTATGCTTGTATTTCCTTGAAGGTTCGTAGGTTGTAATGAGCTTGAGGCAGTAAGGTTTCATATGGCTGGGGAAGTTACTAATGACCTAACTTGGAGCCCGTAGCTTTTTTCCTCTCTTATAGGAGGCAAACGGAATAGGATCCTGTCCTTTAAAGATTTAGGTTGGTTTTGAGGTAAACCTCCGATTTATCTTTTTTTCTTTTTCCACAGTGATGATCAAGAGAGTAGATGTGCTGCATCCAGTGTGAATATTGACAAAAACTGAGTGATTGTAGTTGGCAGAGGGTTTTGCGGCAACTGTAGAGGTAGAGTCTGTGCTTAGCAGATGGGCAAGGAGACAGGGCAGTTGGAGGATGTTGAATAAGCTGCGTGTGCCAGTGCCAATTAAAAATCACCAGAGCTAGAAAATGAAAGGCCTAGAGGCCAAGCACTGCCACTGAGGCTTGGAAACTCGAGAGTATTGCAAAAGTTGGTGTGTTTCAATAAACTGCTGACACCTTCCCCAATCAGAGGCAGGAGGAAGGTGATATCGGTGCTTTTGGACTGTGACTAGTTTCTAAAACAAAGGAACATTTCGTTCATACAAGTGTTGCAAAGACAGAAAAAGTGAATGCTCAGCAAAGAATCAGCTCAGTTAGGGTTTGGGGGTTTTTTTGGCTTTTGAGTTTGGTTGTTGGTGTGGTTTTTTTTTTTCCACAAAACGTAGCTGTTCCTGCTGGAAAACCTGTTTGTTTTGTTTCAAATGGAAACAGGAGTTGGAAGTCGGAGGAGGAAGAGAACAGCAGGAATTGAAAGCAAATTGGTAAATTCAGCCTGCTGTTGTGACATGTGTTTATGGTGTGAGTTGGACCTACAGAGCCTGATTAGCACATTCCCAGCAGAGAGGGCTGTTTGCACAATGGGAGGAATGGCAGAATTAAAGTTAGCTCGCTGTGTATACAGCGTGTCGAAAAAACATGAGCAGGGTGCAATCATCAAGTTGTTTTTAATGAATCTGGTAGCGGTGACTCTTTTGCAGGGAGATCAAAAGCAGAAGCTAAGGGCTGTTGTGGTTTTAAGGCTTTTCAAGAAGTATCGAATTGAACTTTGATTCAACAGGAAGAAAAACATCAATTAGAAATCACCCTTATTCTGATGCTCTGTGTTTCAGCTGCTGGTTAAAAACAACCAGCTACAAATAGGATAAGAAATATTAAAGCTGGAAATAGGGTTTCTAATTACTGGAGGAGTGAGAGTATTGAATACCCTTTCTTCAAGGACAGCACTAACTATTATGAAGTGAAGAGTTGATGAAAAAAGGATTTGGATATATTTTTCATTGTAGAAGTTGGAAGAAGTGCCTTGGAGAATCCTCTTCTAGCACTTTCCCATGTTTGGATAAGTTTGACGAGGAACAGAAGTTGAAGAATGGAAGGGTTATCTGAAAGTCAACCCACGTGCAGGAACAGGAACACAAGGGTGCAGCTGCTCTGTAAATAGTTGCTTTACTGAAGATCCATTTTAGCTTAATGAAGTCACTTGTTACTGAGCACATGGTATGCGGCGAACACCAAGCTCTGTAAATTAAGTAATGATTGATCTGTGCTGTGTGGTGATTTGTTCATACTATTGTCATTCCTTCAACCAGTGTCCTGAACACAATTAAGTGTACTCAGGTCCTATTTTAGGATCTGCTCATGGGCAATTATTCAGAGCAAATGGCTGGAACTTATATATATATATATATTATATTTTTTTAAAGAAAAGTATTGCAAGCCCTGTAAAACAATGGCTGTCATAGTAAGAAACCATACTTCTGTTCCTTTAGGGACTAAGCATTGATTAAAGTGAACTAGTATGATGCATTAGTGCAGCTACTAAGCTATACAGTTCCTGGAGGTTATAGTGTAATACACAGTGGTATTATGCATAAATGGTAACCTGAGAAGCTGCGCAGTAGCTTTTTTAGGAGGGAAGACTAAATTGTTTCTGTGATAAATGGTAACACCAGCAGTGACAAATTCTACTTGTGGCGAAATGCTGGGAAAATTGATGACTAACTAGGAGAAGCTCGTGCGATAGTTTGCTGTCCAGGTTTATCTGGCAGCTTGATCTGGAGTGCATCATGTTATGATGAGTGACTAGGAATTGAGTAAAATTTTCCTGTATAATGAGAATGTGATTTAGGTGCATTTGGTTTGACAGAGATGGAGCTCTGTGAATCACAGCAGATGCCAGGGCTGTAGAGGAAGTATTGCTGAACAGCCCAAAGCAAACTCAATGTGATATTGTAAAAGTTGGGACTATGACCCGCACCTTGGTCAATGCTTCATCACTTTACTTTAGCAACCCATGGACAGGCTGCATTGCAGAACTAAGTGCTTTATTCAGTGCATTACGAAATCCAGATGTACTGCATCAAGAACCTTCTTCATTACACCTTCTATTTCACTTTATTTCAAGGAACAAGCTCTATTTGTTACATTATTCAGATTATATTCTGTGTGCTTATCATAGAGCTTTCATCATGGTATTCCAGTGATGGAAGAAATTGCATCCTTCCTCAGAGGTGCCACCTTTGGCAGTTTATATTAAGCCAAGACCTATTTTTATGAAATGGGAAAATGATAACATTATGAATGAATATGATTTCAGTAGGAAAAACTCAGTGTGTCTTTGTAGAGGAAGATGAAGTATTGTTGTTCTGTTAGAGCTCTTTGAAGGAGCAGATTAATAACAATGCTCGGCTTGATGTAGTGTTTGTATTTCCAAAAGCTTGAAAAAAGTCTTTCACTGAAGGCTCCTAAAGTATCCAAGCTGTTGCAGAATAAGAATTTGTAGATGAATGTCATTTAGGTATCTGTTGTAAATAAACAGGTTAAAAAAACCCCAGAAAGTTACGGGTATTACTGACCAGATTTCGTTACTAGTCATGCAACTAAGACTTGTAGCATTCACTATGTTCATAACTGACCTGGAAAAAGTACTGAATTGGGGAGGAAGCAGTGTGAGTTATTCCAGAGTCTTGAAATGACACTGATGCTGTGAGAGTAAAGAGTTGCAGAAAATATCATGAATGAACAATACAATGCCAGATGAAACTCAGTGTTGATAGACACAAAGAAATGTGTTGAGGGAAAAACAGTCCTCACAGTCCTGTATGTGTTGGTGGGTTTTGAATTAGCTATTATTGATTATGAAGGAGATTTTGGAATAATTTTGGGTACTTCTTAAAATATCAGCTTAATGGTTAGGTAGCATGCAAAACAATAATAGAAGGTTAGGAATTATTGTGAAAATACTAGAGAATGCAATATGCCATTCCTTGAATGCATAACTTGAAGGGAAGAGAAGAGCGCACAGAGTTCATCTCAAGGGTGTGTTAGAGCTGGGGAAGGCGCAAATAGGGGAGCTCAGAAGCGTTGAACAGCTTACCTAGAGGAGAGGGGAAATGCCAAGGTCAGCTTGCTTCACGGAAAGGACATATGAGGAGGGCATGGTAGATGTCTATAAAATTCTGGGCTGTTGAGAGGAAGTCAATGAGGACATAAATACTGTATGAGAACAGAGTATCCACTGATGTTTTCGTCTTCCAGATGCTGAAAGACGATGAAATGGCAGAGTGGGCTTCAGTATGGGAATGCTGTATCACCCCAGATTGCTGGGGGTTGGTTTGGTGCCTCCTGCCTACCTTGTGCATACAATCATATTTGTCTACCAAATGATCAATCTGAAGGTCTTTGGGTAAAAGCCTGAGCAGCTGGGAGTGCACCTATAGCAGTCTGTTACAATGCGCCATATTTCACTGTTACCTTTCTGAGTTGTCTCTACCACCTTCTATTTATCAGTTGGTAAAGTTGTTGCTTTTTATAACTGTCGTCGTGAGCTCTGAAGTACAAATGCATTCCTGTAGTGCAAAAGGACAAAAAGTTCTCTTTGGCTTTAAGTACTACAGTAGTGATCATTAATGATGATCAGTTGTTGCATGACCTAGTTCATAGAAACTCTGGATATTTTTTCTTGACTTTTCCCTATAGATCTCTCTGCTTAATTCCATGGGTGCTTTATTATTACACATAAATATTAAAAATGCATTGGGCCACCTTTTATTTAGTTTTATTTTGTATTATAAGATGATCACAGTCTCAAATACTGTTTCCTTAAGTACATGCCCAAAGCTAAATTTCTACCAAATAACGAATCACACAGTGGGTTCTGCAGAGCAATGACACTCGTGCTCAAAATCAAGAACTCAAGTGGCATCTCAAATACTTTGAGCAGCAAAGCAGGGCACCAACCTTTAACTTCTGCTTGTAAGATTGATTGATTTTATTTTTCTTTTTTAAGCCTTGATCAGTCTAACTAAATGATTTTTCCATTGTGTCACCAGATGAAGGGAATAAACAGTGCCAGTAGTGTTGGTAATGCATTGCGTAAGGAGAAGCAGTTGCAAAGATGTATTTTTTCATGTGTAATTGATATTAACAAGACTGTCAACCCTCTTTTGTTTAGGGTTATGTTGTTTATGAGGAGGAAAGTTTCTTTCTCTTATCTACCTGATGGCCTAACGAATGGAGCCAATGACTAGTATAATAACCTGTCTTTTGCTTGTAGTTTCCTTCCAAGAAGCTTTGGACTATCTTTAGCTGCTACTTGGGACTGTCGAGCATGTGACACTCTGAACACTCTTGGAGGGTGGGGTCTCCATTGCCTAGTACTTTGTTCAAGTTGATTTCCTTCCCTCCGGCTACAGCTAATTAAAAAAGCTACCCTTTTAGGGCAGTAATGTGCTAGATCCACTTGTCTGGTGATGTCTTTTATGCTTTAGAAAACACTGGGTTAAAATTAAGCCCACTGAATTCCATAGCATTGTTTCTGTCCTTATTTCAGGATTAATGTTTGGATTTCTGCTTCAGTTTGAAGTTAGCACTTTCTTAAGATACTTTAATACTTTCTTACAGTTAAGCGTTTCTGTAAACAGTTCCAGCAAATCCACTAAACATTTCCAAAGCACAAAAGAGTGGCGCAGCTAAACTGGACTCTCCTTTTCCATCTTCAGTACCGATTCAGCTTCCTCAGGGTTTTTGTAATTGTTGACATGGAAAGAAGGTAAAGGCAACTGGAGAGCTGCACTCTGGGAATACCTCATCGCTCCTCTTGGAAAGCGGCTGTCTTGTCTGAGCTAAATGATGTAATAACGAGAGAAAAAGTGGGCTCGTGTTATAACAACAAGATGTAGTTGCTTGTGTGTTTAAATACATTCTTGATAGTATTATTGCACAGGATGCTTACAGTTCCCATACTTCTGCCTCATACTTCTCTCTGCAGTACATATTTGATGTTGGGAAGAATCAGGTGTATCAGAGTATTGGTAAGCAAAAATAGTATAGAGAAGACGGTATTTCTTTTCCACCAGCCCCTCCACAAACCAGAAGTGATCCTGGAAAAGAAATTCTCTCAGAAGGTGATACGAGCCTTTGAAAGGGAGACCATGCCACAGGTGGAATGGGGGCAAGCTCATCCAGCTGCACAGACAGGACCAGAATTTGGGTTCAAAGTTTGTAATGATGTATATAAATAATAAATACATAATGTAAAGGTAGTTTAGCTACGGACCAAGTTAATCGAGGAGGGTGGCTCTTTCCAGCCTGTGTTTGAATGAATGCTCTTAGGCTCAGTAAAATCCTCTACAAGAAGAGTATTGAAGTCAATTATTTACCTCTTTAATTCATTTATTTACCTGAGTATAGAGAGACTATCAATCCTCAGAGATAATGTTGTATTGAGAGCAGGGGAGGAGGAGAGGACGATAGAGGTGGCTTCCTTTTTCTGTAACCTATACCTGCTGGCGTGACCAAGCCACAGGTGCTGGGTAGAGATAATTTAGGATTATTTAATGTTACTCCTGCTTGCAACAATGCTAGAAGGAGAGTAGTTCAGCCCCCTCTTGCCAGAGCACATTTGCCGTTGCATGTGGTTGGTGCCAGAACTGCTTGTGGATGACCGCCAGCAGACTTGTGGATTTCTTTTTGTCTGGAGGTTTAAAATCTTCCATGTTGGGGTTATGTAGTAAGTGCCAGTGTGAGTTTAAGCTTGTTTTCCCTGCTATTTGAAATATTAGGTCAGGCTGTGTGCAGTAAAATAGGTAAATGTGGAGAAGCATTAAAAAAAAAA
>RSEF01000009.1:2717763-2808490 GCA_003993805.1 Himantopus leucocephalus | reverse complement strand
GATCAATTATGCCTGTCTACTTTTATTCTTAAATAAAAGTAGATACTATAAGAGTGGACTGCTGCTTTCAAATTTATCACAGGCGGCCTTTTGTTTTTAGATTAAACTTGCTCATTTAGTGTATCAGCAATTTTATAGAGCAGAGAAATATGCACATTTTTCTCAATGCCCAGAAGAGCAAAGGAAGCATAATATAAAACATTAATCTATATTGGTGATGGATTATGTTGCTTCTTGTGGTGTCTTATTCTCACCATTTGAGTGGAGATTTTGCAGAAACTGAGTATGACCCCTATTTTGCCAGAAATATTAAGCTTATCTCTTTCTTGTGAACATATTTTTCTAGTGGTGGGGAGCATGTTCAAGCTGCCGTATAAACCTAACTGAAAGCTTCTTAACAAAGTGTAGGTATCACATTAAAAAATTAAGTACAAATTTTGTGTTACAAAGGTGTTGCATGTTGTTGTGGTAGGTCAAATATAACGGATTTTTTTGTTAATCTGTCTCACACATGTTAATTGACTAATGTAATAACTTTACTCTCAAGACATCTTGGCTATTGGGTATCAAAATGCTTATTTACAGTATTCTGATCATTTCTAGACAACTATTTTATATGAGTTCATAATGGAAAGCGATTCATCAATAATTCAAGAACCGTGCTTGGTATGGTAAGTGCAAGGACAGGTATTGAAAGAAAATTATTAGAGGGGGCCAATAAAAGAATAAGAAAATCCTGGAATACAAGTATAATCATGTGTATTCTAAAAAGCAGCAGGCACTCAATTTGATATGCAGTGGATGTCACCTTTGCAAATGAAACACTGGAATCTGCTTTAGCAATGAATATAAAAACGTGAAGATCAGTTATGCAGAAAAAGGAAATTAAAAAGTAACTTTTATACATAGGTGTGATTAAAACTGTAGAATATTTTTTAATCCTTTGGGGATGGGTATCCTGATGTGTCATTTACTGGCGATAGGCTTTGCCCTTAGGATTCACTCCAGGCTTCAAGGAATTATAGTTCATACAGTGAATTATTTTTTGTTGAAACTTTCAGACAAGCGGCATGAAGACTAGCCCTCTTGGGATCAGAGTGGCTGGGGATGGGGAGGAGAAGAAAAGAATGGCTTTCATTTTCAGCTAACATTGGAGTGCCATAAAGGGCCCTAACTATGTCACACTGGAATAGATTTTTGGAAAATTTGCAATGAGGTATGGTACAGCAAAGAGAAGCTACAATAGAAGCAGAATTGAGTGCTTTATCTTATAGCTTCAGGTGCGACCCAACAGAAGATATTCCCAGCACTTGTAATGGAGGCTTGCTGCATGGCAAGTAATTCTAGGCAGAGAATAGATCTGAAGGTTGCTCCAGTTAAACCACTAGCTGAGCTTTAAATGGTAGAATAGCTTATGTTGGGGGTGCCGTAAACTTATTCTCCCCCATTCTGTAATCCCATGTCCTACAGACGGTCCTTTCTGGGGAAGACTGATTTGAAGTTGCAGTCATTTTGAATTTCTAAATTGTTTCATGTGAGCATCCCTTCATCTGCACTAAGGCACTGGAAGAGTAAAGGAGTCCTATGACATGCTTAACAACTGCCTTTGTGGAGTTCTAGGTTGAACTATGGTGTAGAACTGTGCCTTGTTACTGAATGTTAAAGGTGTTCCTAGATGCATCTACATAGATGTCCTCCTCCTTAGGACAGTTGTGTGGAGACAAATGGTATTTAAGAAGCTGGGATACTGACTGCCGTCTCATTTGGCAGTAGTGGTAAAGAAAATTAGATCTCTGGTAACCTAGTTTGTAACCCAGTATTACCTGTAAGTACATAGGACAGTTGAGCATTAATTTCGGTACTTGTATTCATGATAAGATGGAAGAGGAGAGCTCTCTGACTCATATGTCAGGCATACTAGAAGTGGGAGGCAGGAAAAAACCATTAAAGCACAGCTATTGCTCAGAAACTGTTTTCTGACGGGGATTGTTAACATCACAGGGATTAGGTAGTTGGCTATTTTTAGATGCCTATAACTTTTAGAGGCAATTTGAAGCAGTAGATATCGCCCAGGGCATGTTTTTGTGCTGCCAGAACAGCACCTTGAGATAAGCAGGACTTCTCTTGGTTTGGAATCCTTGATTTCTTTCCGGACAGAAACTGCATAAATTCAGACTTGCACGTTACGACCTCTCTGTCAAACAGCTTGTGAAATGCTCTCTGAGAAGGAGAGCCAGCTGGGCGCTTAGTTGAGCGGTAAGAAGGGAAGAATTGGCATCAATTGTAGCACCAGTAGCAAGGAGGCACATTCACAGATGTTCATTTACTTTCTCTCTCCTGTAGGGCTGACATGAAAAGAAATAAAGGTTAGAACCAACAGAGGAATACACATTTTTAATTAAAAGAAAGACGCAGGGTGTGTCAGGAAATATTTTTAATTTAAAATTAAAGGTGGGGAGGATCAAGTTAATTGATCAACTCTGCCTTCCTGATGTCACTCTGATCTCCTAAAATGTTGGTGAAATTGGGTTAAATAGCTAGTAGCAGGACTTGGTCCCCTCTTTAGATGCTATCATTCCCAAGATCTATAAACGCATGCTAGTTGTAGGCAAGGATACTCAGAGAATGGAATTGCTCCAGATACTCTGCCCTGCTCTCTGAGCATTGTAATAGAAACAAATCACAGAAACAGCACTCCTCGGATTTATATTGTCATGAACGGAAGAAGAGTTTGGTCCCTGTTGTATAGTAAGAAATATCACTTTAGTGACAACTGTACTTGTAGCGTTTGTTGGCACTGCAGATTCCGCCTAGCTGCGAGCAAGCAAACTGACTTCTGCAGCTCATCATTGAATTTGTGGACCTTTTACCTGTGACACACACAGTTATTTGTAAATAAATCAGGGTTTCACAAACAAGAGTCAAGTTGGGATTAGGGTACTCCTTTTAATTTTGTCCTTGCCTTCTTCATTTTGGACTAATTTGAATTATCAAAGCAGCACAAGATAATTGAATTGTATCAGGAAAAATGGCATTTTGATATAAACTGGTCTTGTCCTGTAGCAGTCCAGCATTAAGGAAATTGATCTGGCTAGGATTGCTATGTGACTTGGTCAGAATCGTTTACTCAGGCACCAGAATGAATCTGGCTTGACTTTTAAATGTTAAGTGGAGTCTACTTTTAGAAAACACAGCTTATTACTTGTGAGATAGGCAAAGTTGATATGAAGCTGTAGAGACAGGCTGATTAAGGAAACCACTAGAGCTCTTATTACATTTTTGCTGAAGTCACTGTAGTTCAAATTAGATCACTTAAACCAGAAGCATATTGCTTTCTTTTCCTTGGACTCTTAAGTCTGTAGTCTGAAATGGAGTTTTAAAACTTGTCATCCAGGAGTTCTAGCAAAGTAGAGAGGTGAATCCAGGTCCTGCAACCCTTGGTACGGTGTCATAATCAACAGACATCTTTTACCAGAATATGTGTTTCCAGACGTATAAGTAATGTTTCACTTTGCCTGAGTATCTGTGGGAACAGTACAAAAGCAAAGGCCAGAGATATTTAAAATATTAAAGGACAAGAGATACAGTCTTTTATAGAACTTCACTGAAAATTCATCATCTGATTTGCTGAAGTTCATTTGAAAAGAATAGCCAGATTATTAGATTTTATTTTCTAACATTTTATATTGTTATCCTTTCATTTCTGTTTTTGTTTTTGTTTTCTTTTGGCAAGGCTGTGTGTGTTTTTTCCCTTCAAAAAAACTAAAAAACAAAACAACCAAAACCACAAAAAAAAAACCAACACACAAAAGTCTGCAACAACAAAAAGCCACTAAATTGGAAATACTGTAAAATAATTGCAGGAGTTACAGGATTTGTTTTTCTGAACATGAGTTGCTTTATAAATGAGTTGCTTTATAACATCCCCAACAGAACTTTAGAGTTAAATATGCTTGAACATCACTTGGCACTTGTTGTTATATTAATGATAATTGATTCTCAAACACACACAAATCTATACTATGGTGCAAGCTCTGTGACATCCCAAAATGCTTCGCCTGAATTGCAATACCTGAAGTACTCCAGGGTTTAAATCAAAATGTAATTATTTTGTTCCTCATAAATCAGCATCCCTGAAGATAATACCAGCTTGTATAAGAACCCAGTGGCTCTGCAGCCATTCGTCTTCTGAAGAGCCAGAGTGTTTGTAATGGTTGTAGGAGAAGTTAGTGACTCCTTGGACTTGGAGGCTACTAGTTTTGTGCAGAGCAATGGTGTACTTTTAATGTAGTGAAAGTACACACTCAAAAGTTGGACAGACTCAGGAAGTGTACAACAGCTGATTCTAAACGATTAAGTACTTCATCTCTCTGCGGGTGTAACTGTCTCCCTCCTTCACCTGTAAAAACATGAAAAGCCCTTCTCTATTTATGCTGTTAGAGCATGGCTGTGAAATGCCCAGATACTGCACCGAGAGCCTGGGAAGTATATAAAATACAATACTTTGGGGGTTCCATTCTCATGCTGAACCTACTCTGTTCGGTTCTCCCGGTGTTGGCAGGCGTTAATTGTGTTTCTTTGTTACACAATGTTGGCATATACTGGAAGGGAGGAATTGGGGTTTTTAAGGCAGCTCAACATACTGAATAAAATTACCTCTGTTCTTCTGGTCATTGACAACCTAGTAGCGTACAGATTTCAAAAACCTGATCTGCTGGCTAAAGCAAAGAGTCTTTTCTAAACCTCTTGTGTTTGTTGACATTGACAATCGGAACTCAGCTTAATTCCATGTATGAATACTCTTTTAAATTGCAGTACAAGTTTGCCCAGGATGCACACACATTGATCATATTCCATACCAGAAGTATTAAAAGCCTATTTTATTTTTTTAAGGTAACAAATTCTTAAGGCACACCCCATTGTAGTTGTTCTAAAGCCTCATGCTTTGAAATGTGTTCTGTGTCATAATTAGCTTTGTGCATGCCCACATAGCATATGCTTTTAATTAGTGGAATCCACATGGATTTTTACATACACTCAAGCTAACACAAGACACATGGACTTGAGGAGGGTGAATTTTTAGGCTTGGGTTGCAGGAAAGGCTAAGCCCAAAGGTACAACAAATCAAGACTTGTTTAACATGATTACCATGTGACTTGGCTTTAGCTAACAATTCTGGTTTTAAGCAAACATGAAATGTAGTTTTTGAGCCTGAATGGAAACCAGCAACAGTAACATGAGAATTCTTGTGCGGTGAGGTAACTGGGATTGTCTCTGCTGCTCCATTCCTACACTTCTGCTTCTTTCCTAAGATTATCATAAAAAAACTACCTGCATGCTCTGAGCATCTCTCTCAGGGAATTGCATGCATCTGCAAAAGTAAGTTACTATTGCCATGATACTCTCTGGCTGAACCATGTCTATTCATAGTTGTGGGCTTGGAATCGTGTTCTGACCCTGGCAAAACCAGTGGGTTCTGTGAGCCTGGACTTGGCGCTGTAATTCCTGGAGCATTTTGGCCGATGTTCTCCAATGAAGGTAGTGCTAGAAGCATATGAATCTTATCAAAATGCAGTTATTGCCAGCACAGCACACATAGATCTTTAGTGGATCGAGTTGCATCTGGGTGTGCTTGTGGACTGAAAAAATAAATTCTCTATGGAAATAAATTTCATTAGACTTGAGCTTCAAATTCGCTTATATGATTCTGGCTTTGAATTCAACAGGGAGGAGGACATAAGTGAAAAGCCGGTGCTGTAATTGTGTTGTTCTGTCTCAGGCCCTGCATCCATGCTGTCAGTCTTGTGTGGTTTCCTAGTGTTTCATTCCTCTGTTTCCTTTGACTGTGGGGTGACTCCTGATGACAGAGCAGGTGTCCCTGAAGGCGGCTAATGTTAGTTCAGAAGCTGTGGTCCCTTCTCTCGCTGACCCCATCCTAAGACTTTTGCCAGCTGCTCTTAAGCAGCTGGAATGTGTTGCCTTCCATAGCCTTTGATATTTAGCAGCGAGGCCGTGATGGAAACACACCAGTCCTGGTGACATTTAGTCAGGTCCTGTCCGGGATGAGATGCAACTGCCGTCAGTTCAGCCATCTGCTTTACAGGTTGTGTAGGAAATACCGCATCCACAAATGAACATTATCGAGGGTGCAAAGAGCAGTACTTGCAAGAGTTGGAATGGGCTTCCTACCTTCGTGTGGTTGCCTCTTCTGCCTGTAAATGTTACCCCTACCCAGAGGACTGCCTGTCTGGCTTTGTTTATATCTCACCTTGATATATCTGGTACTATGCTTTATTTATTGCTTGCTATTCACACCTTGTTCTGAGTAGAGAAGTACTGATTTCCTTATGGGCTTTTCTGTGGTACTCATCATTTTGAGATGAGTGTTTCACAAATGCTAATTGATTCTCAGCTTGTCCATTAGGTGACAGGATGGTGGGTATTCTCATTCTCCAGATGAAGAGCTGAGACTCAGATTAGGCCAAAAGAAGGCAGCTCATTTCTGTTTGCCTAATTTGATGTGACACTGCCCTGGCTTCTCACAGCAGTCCAGATCGTGTAACAATTCAGATGCTGACAGCCTGCAGCCCTGTGACCCCAGCTGCAGCTGTGAGCACTTAGGGCTCCTGCCTTTCAGACCCTGGGGTCTCCGAATACCCAAAAATGAGCAACGTGATTAGTGGGCCTGGTGGGAAATTTAGTGAAAACTATGCATTTGGTCTGTAGGGACTCATACAGACTGATGATAATAATTGGTCTTCTCTGGGACAAGAGAGTCTGCCTTAGCCATGAGAAAGTCCTTTCTCTCATTGCTCCCCACTATTTGCAGCTCAGGTTAACCCGTTGTGCCCCATGGCCAAGTCTTCTGCTGTATGGTATGGACCTGTCCCATAGATCCTAACAACCTTCCTTCTCCCACTGGTAGCAACCATGTTTCTTTCCCAAATTTCCTGATTAACAGAATTAACTTGAACTCAGAACAATTGTCCTTATCATTAGAACTTGTTGCTAGGTTTCTACAAAGCAATGCATTCTCTCTGTTCTTTTAGAGGTAACGATATTAAAGCCTAAAATGGAAAGCCATGTGCTGGGCCTTGGGTAAGGATGGGAATACAAATCTGGTTTCCTGAATCCAAGAGGAGTGTTGTCTACATTATGCGTAACCTTGCTGTCACAATGCAAAACTAATCCAGCATCAACTACTGCTGAAATATGCTGCAAATCCATACAAAATACCTCATTTCAGGAGCAAGGTGGTTATCATCAGTGTGCTCTTTTTTTTTTCTTCTGGTGAACTGAATTTGCATAGCCTTTTGATCATTATGTTTGTACCTTAAACAGGTAATAAAAATGAGGCTATAAATAAGGTATTCCCTATGAGAAGGAAGCCAGTGAAGCCCTTACAAACAAACTTTATTCGGAACAGCTATTTTTGCACGCAGTTGCTGCGTTCACCCCTTGTAGTGGTTTCAGGGATATTGTCGAGCAGGACGGAGAGGTGCTGTGTGTCTTTGTTTAAAAGCGGCGTTCCCCCCTGCAACTGGTCTCATGCCCCGAGCCATTTGTGCTCATCATGAAACTACTGTGCAGTTTGCGGCAAATGGCAAGCTGTGCTGAAAATAGCAGGGGTTGCTGCGGGTAAGGATTAAGGTGCATTGGTGGCAGGAGGGCAGCGTGAAGAGGCTTGCTGCTGCCCTTGCTTCGTATAACTAGCTTTTGTTAAAGGCTGTTTGTTCCTGTATTTCTTGAGCATTTACTTCAAGATTAATTGAGAAGCATCATCTGAAGCTTGGATTTGTTATGCCTGTTTAGATCAAAACAAAACAAAACTTTTCTTGGATGCTTAGAGTTGCTTTCTTTTCCTCCTAACTAGCAAGCCCTAGGTCTGGCATCTTTTGATACAAATAAAGGGTAAATAAAGAAGCCTTTATTTAGCACCTGCAGTTTGCAGAATTTCTGACATTAAAACTGGGTAGTTGTTACCAAAGGAAACTGCTTTCTTACTTTCCAAAAAAACGGACCGTGCTCTGCATGTGTGCCACAGTAGGAAAGAGGTCAACTCTACTGGTAGCTTTTAATTGCTACAGCATACCATAACGCCCTTCCTTTTCCTTCCTTACCCGTGCTTTTTTCAACTGGGCAGCAATTGTGGACAAAGGAGGGTGTATAGTAAAGAAAAAAATCAATGAGAGACTCTCTGTGCAGGCTGTCACTTCTCTGATATTTTGGGACAAGGACATCTGCTTCTTTACTTGGGTGAACTATAAATTGGCCATCTGCTAAGAGACCAGGGGCCAAAGTTGCACACTTGTTTTTGTGGAAGCAGAAATGTGTTACTTCTGGCCGGCTACGATGTGCAGCAGGGTAGGAGGAGTCCCTGGGGTCTGCAGGGTCCCTGGGACAGCTCTGTTCTCCCTTCCTGGGCAGTGTGAGCTGAGGGATTGGGAGGAGCTGGGTGGGTGCAGCGCTACCAGGCTTCTCCCAGGGACTGAAGCCGTGTTGCTTTATGGAATGAGTTGAGAGCAGCTTGGGGGGGGATTTTGTTTTTTATTTGGTTTTTCTTAAGAGTTCAGTGGGAAGCAAATATCTTTGTCTCTAGAAGAGTACATGAGTTCTTCCAACCCTTATGGGGTGCCGGTTAGTGCTGTCCATGCAACTGATGCCAAACGCTTTACTCGGAGAGACCCGTGAATTCTTTCAAAACACATTTCCTATTGAAAACTTGCCTTCACCAAAGAGGCAGCGGTGGCGGGTGGGAGCCAGGCTGGTTACAGCACAGAGCTGATACCATTCAGACATGAGGTTTTGGGGGAAGAGAAACATTTCCTTGCCGTGACTGTACAATTCTGTATCTAGCTGTAGGTACCTGATGGGAGTTCTTTGTGCTGTTTCAGTATATGTAACTTTCTTAGAGCGCATCAAGTTCCTTGACATTATATCAAAGAATCCCAATGCTTTCCCACAGCATCATACTCTGGTTTGTGTTTAGTTTTCCCATAATGTTGCCTGCCCTTCCATGTAAATACCAAGAAAGGGGGTGGGAAAAGGTTGGGATTTTCCAGATGGAGCTTAAAATGCTGTAGGAAGCTATATTCTTTTGAAGCCACAAGGGAAGGTTCAGCGTGAGGTCACTGTGAGCTCTGTAGCACTCAATAACATAAAACTGTGCGACCCAACTGTGTGTAAGCTTGCCATTGAGGCTAATTACCCGCAGGCCAGCTCTGTGCTGGGGTCCTGGGCGAGCTGTGCCTGCACTGGGGCAGCCTGTGTGCATGGGCTGCGGTAACGCTGAGCTGGGCTGCTCAGCCCGCCCTGGCACTCGAGCCCAGGCCATGTCCAGTGAGACACCCGGTTGTGTTCCCCTGCCCTCCCCTTCATGGCTCCATTTATGGATATACTTCTCTATATTTTGGCACAGGGTTTTTAAGTTTTGTCAGATTAACTGCACATTACAACATGTGGGTTTTTTGGGCTTGTGTTGGTTTTTGGGGTTTTTTATGAGAGCAGGTTGTGTAAGAAGCTTTGAGATGTCTTTGCAAAAGACATACATTAGGATTGGATGAGGAGCTGCTTTTTTATTTTCTTCTTGCTTCCGAGGTACTTTGCAGCCTTTTTTCTCTATATAATTCAGCCCCAGGCACAGTGTGTGAGCAGTTTTCATCTGTAGACTTGTTAGCTTTGCTTTTCCAGCTTTCAATCTTTGCTTTTTTTCCTGTGACCTGCTGTTCTGTTTGGCATGTCTGGGTCAACATTTTAAGGGTGGTTCCAGTCACCTGAGCTGTACAAGTGCTCGTAAGTGAATGCCTGTTTTGAGTGTATTTTCTTGTTGCTCCCAGGCTGGTGAACTGCTGCTGCTGCCAGCTTATGCCCCCCCGCCCCCGGGGTGTGAGATGCATATTGCGCCCAAGTTCTGGATGAGAACAGAGCAACAGAAAAAGTAAGATTTTTTTTTTCCACAGTATTGAAAATTAGGGGTTTGATTCTGATAACTCTTCTTTTTCAAAAATTAAAAAAAAAAAAAAGCAGATGTATTTAAAGGTTTACAGGGTTCATTTCATTTTCTGTCCTGCTGTGAGGACAAAGTGGGGAAGGAGAACATGGGAAGAGTGTTAGGAGGGAAAAGGAGAGCGTACCTTTTCTCCTTGTACTCTTTTTCAGCTGTCTTTATATTTTAAATATGTCCAACATGTTTTTTGGAGGTCATCTCTTCTGAAGCCTAGGAAAAAAACTTTCTCCATCCTTTCTGTTGCGATGATCTCCCATTGTGGAACTAGTATTTGAAAGCACTGTCCTGTTAACAGCCAGTAGGGAGGTGCAGAACAGGGCTGTAGGCAAATGCAATTCACACTCAGGATAGGATTTACCCTGTGTAACTTCAGCGGTCTAAACTTTGGGTTTTAGCCTTGGTTCCTAGCAAGAAGAGGAGCATGTATAAAAGCCGGTTTATCCTCTCCTAAAACAGATAAACAGATGTTTGAATGAGTTGAAATCACCCTTAGAAAAAAGTTGTCCTTCCCCACTGACTGTAGAAGAAACAGTAGAAGGCATAGCTTTGGCTGTCTTTCAAAAACTTATATTTGCCTAATTTCAGATACTTTTCTCACATTTAGTAACTCTTCCAGGTTGTTCTCAATGCATTAAGAATCACTTTGAAACAACACTGGTGATACTCATTTGCACCTCTGGCTACAGGATGAGGGGAAAAAGAAATATGTTTTCATGGTCTCCTCTGGATGAGGTTTCTTCCTGGTTTTGTATTCTAGTAAAAGTGCTGCTGCTGGTTTCATCGTTTCTCCTCCACCCAAAGCTCAACGCATGCATTTCTGAGTTAGCGGGGGTTTTTTTCAACTTCAGTTTTAGATAAGTAAGAAACAAACAGAGAATTTCAAAGCACAAAAAAAAAAAAGGATTTAAACAAGGTTTTCTCCCTGTTCTCCTACATACTTTGCAAAACTTCTCCAGCTTGGGAAAAGTTAGGGACAAAAGAAAAATGAAATGCCACCTTCTGCTGCTAACTTATTGAAGTTGGGAAGGCTTTGAAAATGAAAAAGGTGAGGCAGAAGGAGGAGAATGGGAAGGAGGACGTGAAAGAAACACAGTTTCTGCAGAATTTTTATTGCAATGAGACAAAGAAGGAGGAAACATGTCAAAACTCCAATTCTTAGTTTTTAAAATACAAGTGGAAATGTCATTGCTTTTTTTCTTTTTCTGAAGTGTTTTTGTAAAAAAGTTCATATTAGAAGAAAAATTCAATAAAATAAATTATTGTTTTTTCCCAAGTTGTGACTGCTGTGGTGTTAACAACATAACATGGCAGCAGTTATATTTGTATGCTGCTGCAGATAAGATGTATGTATTTTTAACAATTTTGGCACTTTCCTCTACTGCATCTCGAGTCATGTTACTGAGCATGTTGGGTTTAGAACACAGTGACTTAGGAAAACAAAGAAATCCATCCTTTTATGTGGCCCAGTGGGGAATGCTGCCATACTTGGTATTACTCATCTCTCTCGGGAGTTTTTCTGTACGTTGGATACCTTGACAGTGTCCTAGTCTGGAGGGAGCTAACAGCGTCAACACTTTCAACAAAAGTAATTTCTAGTTCAGTCTAACTGGCACACTGGGCAGAAATAATGGAGGGAATGGTAATGCTGCTACTGCAGCTATCTGAATGAATTCTGTGGTGATAGCATTCAACCAACTAGTTTGAAGCATGCCCTGGGTATGCTGGTGTGGGCAACTAAATTCACAGGAATTTGTACATCGAGCAATGCAGTTCAAGGGTGAAGAACATCTGCATCCTGGTTTTAGGGTAACAGTGCTGGGCTTTCGCTTTCCAAAGTACAGGTTTGGAATTTGCATCTTGTAGAGACTGGGTGGACCACCGTGTCTTACCCCAGTCTTCTCTTGCCCTGTCCAACTATCTTTGCCCTCTGCTCCACTGTCTTTCCTGAAAGACTGCAAACACTGCAGAAATGCTTTATGTATTAGGACACCTTTCAAAAATCAAATATTTAATTTACTTTGGGATCATAGTAAAGAGAGAGGGTAAAATAATGCACGTAAATAGACACTCTTTTGTGTAAAGACACTTTTTCTCTGTCAGTTTCAGTGAGATCTCCTTGGCCCAGGTACTGCCTAGCGTTTTGCCTGTATTTCTAGAACATTTCCCCCTCTAACAGTCTAACCTCTGTCTATGTGTGTGTACTGTTATATCTCTGTTCTTAGGTCCCAGGCTGATCTATATCCACTTTTCTTTTTTCTTTGAGTTCCCAAACACAGAATTCTGCATTTTTGAAATCAAAGATTATATTAATTCAGTATCTAAAACATAAGAACAATTATTATAGTGGTATTTGCCATCTTCTTTTAGTTTTGATAGAAGAGAACAATGGTAAACAATAGGATCTGTGAAGTTAAATACAGGGCAAATGTTTTTCAGGATAATGAGGCTCTAACTCAACATGCTAATTTTAATGGGCTATCCTGAATAACTTAAAGTCATTGCATATATCTAGAGACATATATCTGTCTAAGTCCAGGTTTTTGAATATGCACTTTGGTGTATTTTTGAAAAATTTTGGCCAGTGAGAACAAGATCCAGTTGTAATAGACGAAGATGGCAAGTTATAAATGTGTACATTGCATCTATTACATGAATCATTCTGGAAACTGGTGTAATGCTATCACTAATCAATTGTATTACCATCATCTTTGTGTTCTCTGAATTTTTTATTACTTCATATTTTTCCATGGTCAGAATAAAAATGTATTAATTTAACAAGCCAAGAGCCCAAGCAGCATGTTCTTTCGAGGTAGCAGGTAAAGCGTACTAGTCTATAATGATCTACTGCAATTGAGGGTTACTATTCAATTGTTTTTCTTCTGAAGAGGACAAAAATATCAGCAATGTCAATTTTGATTTTCTTTGAATGAGCTCTGTTTAAAATGTGACTCATCATTGAAACAGGAGGAGATTCCTCAATTCAGAGTCCCTAAACAGTGTCACAGGGGATACAGAACAAGCACGTTTTTGAAATCTTGAAAATTCTTCTGAAAGGGGTTGCTTTTCTTTCATTCTGTAAGCATGCAAGAGAAGTATGAGCTTTCTATCTGATAAACTGTGTTTTGTGATAATGCCACTGTGGCAGAGCAGAACCTCTACTATAGCAAATAATTTTGTTGATGATCTGCCTCTAGACCAAGTGTCATCGTGCCTTTGCTGAAAATAACACTCTCTGCAAATGTTGCCCAAACATTTGTACCAAACAAAACTGGAAGCCTTTACCCAGTGTTGTAAGAATAAGCACACTTACGTGAATTTCTGTTTTCTTTGAACAGCACAAGCAACTACTCTGATTCTTTTTGACATCTACTTGTACTCATATTGATTTGATTTTATAAGCCTTCCCTATAATTAGAAATTCTTTCTGTGTGTAGAGGAAGTAACCGTGTGCACATTTTAATCCTTTAGTGGATGCTGTGTCTGGCAAAAATCTTGGAAGATTTTCTGAAGTGTGTATCTAAAGCATTAGAGAACTGTCCTTTCCAGAGAGGAAACATTTCTAGGTCTGGAGAGCTTAGACTTGAATTGGTTTTTCATTTCATTTTATTGAGTAAAGGTTCTGTGCCCTTCTGTCTTTTGGGACTATAACCATATTTCTAGTAGACAGATAATTGTAGGTGTTATTTATGTCAGATTGTATTCAGTGGCCGACTCCCGGTAGGTTATTCTGAAGCAATGTTATCCCTCACATGAAAACTTCAGTAGTTCCCTGGCTAGCTTGTCTTCGGGATTAAAAGAGGCTGCCCTTGTTAGGGGCTGGTGGGAAAAAATAACTGATGGTCTTTGGTGTCGTGCTTTGTGGCAGTTTATAAAATATCTGGCAAGAATATGACAACATTTATGTTTCTGTCTCAAATGTCAGGAGAAGGGATTAATTCAGTCAAAAAAATCCGCCATATGTTCAAACTCGACCCTACAAGGACGATCCTATTTTATGGGTAAATTTAAGCTTTTGTACAGTGGAGTAGTTTATTTGTCAAAGCCATTGGGCTGGTGTGTCAGAGATCTTGGTTATTTTCTCTGCTAGATTGCAAGTTTTTAAAATGATATTGAGGGAGACCACCTCTATTTCCATGAAACAGGGGCGATACTTGTTTTCTGTCATTGCCTGCTGGTTTCAGGACAGGGTTTGCAGAAGTATGGTTTGTTGGGCTATTGCTGTACCTACTACCATGTCAATGGGAGGTTTCTCTTTAATAAGTGACAGAGGAGATAGGTCAGTGCTAAAGGCTCTTGAAAAAAAAAAACCACCCCAAAACGTTACAGCACAGAGAGAAAGTCCTGTACTTACAAACATTTAGTGTTTAATAAAATGGGTCTCTGATTTCCATTGTGCTCTGTAAAGGCTTCTTTATAATATCACAGTAATAAACCCAAATTTTGCACTAACAGAGCTAGTAAGGAAGCTTCTTTGTCCATGGACAAATTTTGTAAATCTTAATAATCCTCTGAAGGATTGCTGTAGATACATGAGAAGTAGGAAATGGGTCATTGCTTAAAGCTCTCCTTGGGCATCAGAAACTGGTGCTGTCACGTTCAGATGCATTTAAATTCTTTCCAAACAATTCGGGCAACTTAAAGAGAAAATAAAAATATGGATCACATTATCCACCTGTGTTGTAATCTTTCTTCCCCTTCTTGCATTTAACTTTTTAAAAATTAGTTACGTGCTTAGGCAAATTCCTTTTTCACCCTTCGTAAGTAACTGGATGGCTCTTTCTGCTAGTGATTCATAGCTTCGTTATTGAAATGGCAGCCTAATCACAGGACTGAGAGCCAGCTGTTTGGTGTTGCAGAGTGTAATGTTCAGTTGAACAGTGATGTTTAAAATGAGAAATATTACTACGGTAGCTTGAAGTTCAGCTGCTACAAAAGAGAAGGGGAATGGTTGATTCCTGTCTGTTTTCTTCTCCTCTGCTGCTTCCTGATCCCTCACTGACACACTCAGAATCAAGTTGTGCAGTGACCTAATTTTATATCAGGTCTTTCATTTCACTCCTTGCCATTATTTAGGATCTAGTTGCAGCTGCATTGTGTATGCTTAACAAATAAAAGCTTTCAGAGGACATCATTCAATTCCCACCTCCTGCTAAGGGTTTTCGAAGTGTAATACATCACAGAATCAAAATGACTTTCACTAAAAGTTCATGCTGTTTAAATCACACCAAATGTTATATTGAGCTGTAGCATACATAATTCATGTATCATTAACAGCTTCTACAAGTCTTTGGCTGCATGGCATACCAATGAATTGGAATGTGTGGGTATTTTTTGATACCTGCCTTTACTTAAATTGTATTTAGAAGCAACAGCATGTAATTGTACTAACTTGGAAAATCAAACAGGCATGTAATAAATTATGGTTTGTGATTGACATGATAAAGTAGGTCTCTTTCCTTTCCTGATGTTGAGTAAGCAAGCTTTTTGAAACAGGAAAGACTCAAGAGATTTTTTGTGCTACTCTTAGTATTATTAATAAAAATCCATTTTCATTGTTTATCATGTGAGAATTCTGCAGTCACTTAAGTCATTACATGGCTGATGAATGAACAGTGTCCTTTAGTAAGAAAGACATGTCTGTTCGGTCAACTTGAATCTATTTCACAAGACGCTAGCTTGGACAAGCGAACATGGTGAGGAAGATGGCCATGGGATTACTGATGCATTAGCCTGTTATTTACGTCCCTGAGAGATGTTTGGCTTCTAATAACGCTCACAGCTCTACGATTGCACGTCTGTCATTCCTACCGTTGTCCTCCTTCTGTCACACAAGTGTTAAAGGCTTTGATTCAGGAGATCTCTTGGTGCCAACTAAAGAACTCTGAAGCTGTTAAAACCCCTATGTCAGATTTAGGAGCACGCAGCAGCACCTGACTGAGTGAGAACCTTAGCTCTACCTGCGTGTAGGGATTGGAATTCTGTTGAAGCATTTGAAGGCAGTGAAATACCCTGTATTGTTCAATACAGGAGAATGTTGATCTGATTGCAATAATGGTGCTGGAGAACCCATGAACAGTAGAATTACCTTGTGATCAGGGGTTGACGACAAAAAGAAAATTTCTGTCAAAATCATGGAAGACCGTACCTTGCAATTAGTGATCTCGTGCTGGGCACATGAACTTGATGACTAGGAAATGGAGTTGGCCAGGGTCTTGCAAAACGCATATTTTTCTGAAGCGGAATTACAAATGTTGATTATAGCTCCTGGATAATTGACAAACAAGTAGGTTAGAGGCTTTCTGCAAGAGGTTTTGTACTCAGAAATGTGACTATTCTAGTAAGTGTATTCTGCACTTGGTCATTGATATAACTATTTACGCAAAAGTTAAGTTTAAATATGTATTTAAAGTAGATTTGGGCCCTGGGTGCTTGTCTGTATACTTGTATTTAACAATCATTAATAATAAATTTCAAATTACAAAACTTTTTGACTGGTCACCAGGAGGCAGGTTTTTTTTCCAGAATGATGACACTTATCAGCCTTCAGATTCCGTGGGAAACAGCCCCAAATGGATGACTTGTCAAAATTAAGTGATATGCACTTTTGAATTAATACTGTTTTAACCTATCCTGTACTTGGTATTAGTATTATGTTAGGAAGTTGTGTTCATAATGTGTTTGTTCATTGTGATTGCTGCTGAAAGTTGAAGCGTGGTGTTCACTTTCAAGAAAGTATCATGTCACCTCTCTACTCTAGCAGACCTTTTTTTTGATTTTTAGGACATCTGAGAACCGAATGATTGGTAAAGATTCCTTAAAAAAGTGCAGCTTCTAACTATACTTATTATGCCTGAAAGTTCCCTGCTTGTTCTTAGAACTTAAATTCCAATGAACTCAAAGTTGCAATGTGAAGGATGTGCAGATCTTCCTGCCTTTCTGATTTGCCGCTGCAGTAGCTATGAAACAAGCAGCCCTCACCTCGGCGTTAGCTCACTGCTTATCTTGTTTTGGTGGCATTGGGTTGGTTGCCTCAGTTTTCCTCCTGGGCTTTCTCCAGTCTGATTACCTTTGTGACAGAATTGCGCTATGCAAATTAGCACATATCTAACTATAGCCACAGCACGCGGAGATTTGTGAGGGCTGCGTCATCTCCCAGGGTACTCTGGGTGGTGATGATCAGTCACCACCTTGTGATGAAGGTGATGTCTGAGGAAAAGTTGCACAGAACTGTACAGAATGTTTTCCTGAGTGGGTGAGTTGGTGAGTTAGGAAAGCCAAGCCTAGCTCACACGAAACCAATGTTGTGCCTGCAAACCTGTAATTACAAACCTGTGTGATCCTCTGGGCATAGAGCATAAGGTGACTGTGCAGTAAAACCCCAAATGGTTCTGGTATGAAATCTCAAAATGATTGACTTTCATGAAATCGCCACTCAGAAAATGGCCACACCTAGAAAAGCAATTAGAAATGTTAGTGCCTTCTAATTCAGCACATGCTCGTGACAGTTTATTTTTCCCCTAAATCTTCACGCTTTTAAAGAGCAACTGAATGAGCATCACTTTGAGTCTGGGCAGAACAGAGCAGCTGTGCTCTGTCCTTTTCACTGCAGGGTCTGAACTGTGGTTAAATGAGCTAGAGCAAATTATACTCACCCTAGCAAGAAAGCTGGGGGAAAAAAATAGCTTATTAAAAATGGTTTTAATTAAACATCAGGACTTACCAAATATTTTTACCAGGTATCTGTGGCATAAAATGAAAAAATTGAGAATGTTTTTCTGAAAAATAGTAGTTTTAATATCACTAACAATTGTGACAGTCATGTTAGTATTTCATTTACCTTCTAAATACAAATTTGAAACTTAATTTTTCTTTTATTTCTGATTTACCACTGTTTATAACCAGGCAAAATAAAGCAGTAAAATAAGGGCTAGTAAGATACCAGAAGTGAAGCTGGGAGAAATGTATGAATCATGCCTAAAAGCAGCATGTTCAGAGTTGTTGGCATTTCTAGCGTGACTTTTGTGTTACTCTGCAAATAAGTAGCCCTCTTGGGCACTCAACTGTTTATTCAAGTTCTGAGAGTTCTGACTTTTCTCTGTATAATTCAAACTGTATTTAAGTCATGTCTGCTTAAAGCTGCAATGAGGCATAACTGATCTCGCGGTCTGTAAGAGCAGATCTACTCAACTCCACCACTGGGCTCTGGAGAGCCAGAGAACGTGTACTGCCCCAGCCAGCGTGCCTGTACGCTAATGCAGAGGGCAGCGCTGCCGGCACAGCAGCGGTCAATGGCTAAAGTGTCAGCAGAAGGCAGAGGCTGCATCTGAAAACACCGTTATCCTCTCCCTAGTAAGCTTTGCTTTACCTCCACCTATTTGACTTCCAGTTGTTTATGCTGTAAGCAAACAGACGACATGGTAATGAGTTCTTTCTCTGGTTAGCTACTGCTGAGGTGTGTGGTTACCAGTTTAGACACATCGTCTCAGAATTTAAATGAATCTTTAACTGTAGGGAAGCCTAGTATGCATCAGCATGCAGGTGTGTATGAATACAAAAGGGTTTGTAATGCTTTGAAGAACAGCTTCTAAAGATACAGCACTGTGAGCATCACCTGGTTTAGCTGGGCGTGAATTAACATGGTATATCCCTAGTGTAAAACATCCTTAGTATTTAGAAAAAATAGAATTTACTAATAATCGCTACCAAATTCTCTATAGTTTTTGCATAGAATTTCTGGTTTTTCTTGCTGGGAGCTCTGAGTGCCTGTATTTTAAAGATGGAGAGATGCTGACTAGGGGTTTGCACAGCGGGATTAGCTACAAGAATACATTTGTGTGGTGAGGTGGTCCCTGCCCTGAGGCGTATAGTTTAAAAGATCAGGGGAGGTGGGGAGGAGGAAAGGAAGCATTTCTGTTCATTGTATAATTTGTGTCTTCATCAGCTCTGGATTTGGTTGCATGAGTGAGAATAGAAATCGGATTTTGTGTGGTTTGGAATGGTCAGCCTTCTTCTCCCAGCCCTGGTATGTGGGCATGCTTGCTTGCACTCTTGATCACAGAATTATTTTCGGCATAGTTTCTCTTTTCTGTTGGTGTTTGAGGAAACTTGCTCCGGCTGCAAAAAAAAAACCTTAACGGTGAGAGAAATGGCGATGTTTTCACCTAGCAGGCAAGTGCTCTCTGATTTTTTCCACAGTATCTGCCTCTGTGTGTGCACATGCCTGTGTGTTGTGTTTGGGGAGGGCCATGTGTCAAGAAATCAAAAGTTTGCCAGGAAAGTAGTGCAGGTCACCTGGGAAGTGAATGTGTGTCCCAATGGCGGACCTGACTTCCCTCGCTTACCTTTTGCAGTCCTTTGGGATTTTTAGACCATAGTTTGAAAAACACGGGTACTGTGAGCCCCACTAATGAGAATTTCTCGTTTTCAACAAGAAATACCAATCTCCAGATCTTAAGCAGAAGAAAATCAGGGGTAGACATGCCCTTGTTGTGAAGGGGCTCAGCCTCTAAAGCCATTTGAGTTTGGATCCAGTGCTGTTGTCATCTGCTGTAGTAGGCTGACCCCAGACTTAAATGCGTGGCTTTGGGCTAGCTGTGTGTTGTTATTAGTGTATGTTATTAACAAAATACATTTTTCGTGAGGGGTACTATGCTCCTGCCCTTTAGCGTGGCATGCTCTTTTGCACCAAGTGGTGTGGCCAGACATCCACTCAGCTCCTCTCCTGCCTGTGTAGGACACCGGCCGCTGCTATAGCAGAGGTGGCAAAGCAGCTGCCTCGGGGGCATCTGGGGACAGGCCAGCTGCGGGGAGGGAGCAGGGCCCCGGGAGGGAGCTTTGGTGCTCCGGGTCCCTCAGACTGCTGATAGAGCTTTTATTGTGCTTATTACTGTGGTCAGTGCCACAAGGTGAGCTTGGAGACAGGCTTCCCCCACAGGTCACCACCCTTGATCTCACTGTTTCACTCTGTGCCTCATGATCAAGGAAAGAGAGAGGATAGTGTAACGGGGGTAGGAATAGAAAAGCTTTGTGAGCCGGGATGGACTGCTGCTGGTTTGAGCCAGTACCCAGGGCTACCTACATATTCCCTAGGGAAAGGTGGTGTCCGTTTACTGAAGCTTTCTGCTTCACAGCTGCACTCTCTCTGCCTCTGTGTGCCTCTCCCCCGTTGTCATTCCTCATGCCAAGAAAATGCCTCTCCTGTGACTCTGAGCTGGTACCGTTGTATCAGTGGTGGTTGATGGGATCTGGAGTTGAGAATGGCTGCTGCTGGGTTTTCTCTCCAGTGGAAGCAGAGGTGACAATCTGACCCACAGACCGTGATGGTAATTCCCCAAAACACGAGTCTTCTGCCAATTTGATGACAGAACATGTGGGGATTGACTGGAGCAGGAGGTTAAAGCAGACAACCAGGGAATGGCTTTGGAAGCGTAACGCTACCCTCGGATGTTACGTACTGGCATGGTTGCGATCTGAGAAATTCATGAATGTCACCAATACAGTCTGCTGAAGTGATAGCTATAAAATGAAAGATTTAAAGGAGGCAATCATAATGGTTAACAGCGGTATGAAAAAGCTTAAACATGTTCATAAATTTCAATAACTGCCGAGCAATATACTGGATTCATCTAGGAGAGATTTAATTTGAAAAATGCTAAATAGGAGATACAAAGACTGGAAACAGACATTTCTCCTGAAGATGGAGGCTTTTGGTGAGAAATTTACATTGTACTTCAGCTGAAGTGATATTAAATGCAAGTACAATGTGGTAGAAAGGGAATTATAAAATAAATTATAGAAAGAGTTTTTAAATTTGCATATTAAGGAAAAAAGCTTTATTTTGTATTCTCACTTCAGATGGTATTTGTGTCTAGATCTATAAATGACCACGCATGCTGAACGAAATGAGATAAAAAAATTTTGATGTCAATTATATAGATATTTAATAGAAAATAAAAATGACTGAAGTCGTATCACAGGGAAGTATAAGCTTATATACTTGTGTGCAAGTATCCAGAATATATACATCATTTAAACAGATGCATATTATTTAGAATACAAATACTTTAGATGAATTTTAAATTTTCTGTGTTTAAATTAATTGTATTCTGAGGCAGAACCTTTCATGGCAGATAGTTTTAGCAAGATGCATCAGTGCACTAAGATTTTTGAAATGGTGAATACCTTCTTTGTGTTGCTAATTGCAGCTGTGCAGTCTGCAAATGAAGGATATCCAGCATCTTATTTCCAATTTCAATCATTTTATTCCTGTTGATAAACAGCCCTTATCTTCTTCCCACACACCAGATAGATTTTACATTATTTTATAAATGAGAATTTTCCATTGTGCTGCAGCATATTGTTAGCAAGTTTGAGCTTTATTAAAAAGAAATAGAAACATAAAATTTGGAAACTTTCTCCTTGTTCAAGTGACTTATTTTTAGACGTACTGATGCTGCTTGCAGTAATGCTTAAATTAATGAAGGTTGTGTGGTCTGAGGTGGCAAATACTAGTCATTACCATGCTCTGTTCTGATCTAAACCCTGCTGCACTGTTATCTCAGCCAGCGCACCGTCAGGTGGGCGTGGGAATGATCGCAGCTCCAGCTGCACTGTGGTTCTTCTGAACTGGGGGCCTGAATTTAAGAAAGACTGAGCACCAGTTCAAATTGCTGCTTAAGCAGGTATGTTGAGCATATCAAGCCCTGGTGTCCTGACTTCTTGTGTTATGATCACAGCGAGATGATGAATACTTATGAGTAATCAGCTTGATCTGGGTTGCTGCCCTGTGATGAAAGAGTTATGTTCTGCTGTATGTATCCAGCGCCCTCCAAGAAGCAGCACAGCGCTATACATTGGTGTCTTGCTTTTGGAAATGCCACCTCGGAAGTGTTCTAGGAGCTTAATCTGTCTTTTGAAGTCATCTGGAAGCTGACTTACAAGATTTGGGGGAAGATCTGAGCAGGCATCCCAGGAACAGCTAGTAGGTTTGAAACACCAAGGACCTTTCTTTAAAGCAAGAAGTTTGTGTTTTCATCTTGTGTCTCGCTGTAGTACATAAAGTTACACAGCTGGTTTTGTGAGTTTGGGCTAANTGGCTTTATGTATCTCCCTGATCGTAAGGCAGTATTTCTTTAAAAAGAAAACAAAAATATACACAAAAGTGTACACTTTTATCAGGGAGTGGAAACCAGAGTGGCTAAAGTTTCAAGGAAGTCACTATTGGGACCAGCACAGGGAGAGGGAAGCAAAGGGGATTTCCCTTTCTCTGGTCACCAAAAGCTACTCCTAAATACTAGAAGTCATAAGTTCCCATCAGCTGAAACAGAATGTGTTCTCCAGGGTTGATTATTGAGGGAAGGTGGTAACAAAAACGTGTGTTAAGAGAGTTTGGAAAGAGGAAATACAGCTACTGGCAGAAGAGTGATTAAACCTGGTAAGGAACTCAATACCAATGTTTAATTCTCAAGATATGTTACATTTTTGCCATGACACTTTATATTCTGAATGGCTTTACCTGGTGTAGTTCCATTTGCTTCACAAACCACTCAAAAGACAAGGAGGTTTCTAGAGAATAATGATTTCCAATAACAGAATGAAATATTTTAGCTGACAAATTCAGTGGCGTGGCTCTGTGAATCCTCCTACGTTCCCTGCCAAATACCACATGAATTTTGTTTGACTTCATGCAAATCTGGATGGAGAGAAGGGGCCTTTATCTCTCTGTATACTTACATACACTGTATATATGTGCATAAATATTCCCAAACATGTTTGTGCTGGTGTTTCAGCAAAGCATATGGAATTTCACATTGGTTTGTGAACTCTATAAAACACTAATGGAGCTGCTGCTTTAGCTTTCAGTCAGTTGGGAAAGGCTCAGTGATGGGAAGCTGAGGCAAATTCTCCCTTTGCTGGTCCCAGTAGTGCCTTCCTTGTAACTTCAGCCATTCTGGTTTCCACTGTCCTCAGATTCATTTCTCTCATTTGGGAAGCCAGACAAACTCATTCATGATACAACTTAGAAATGAGTTCTATCTCCCGACATCTGATACACTTTATTTATTTCTAAGCACAGCTCTCTAAAAGGGAAAACAAGCCGCACAATTCCATGCATAATGTGTACACCTACAGTGCTGTAAAATGCTTCATCAGGAAGAGATGAGGAACATCGCTCTTCTCTCCTTTTTATTGTGAAATGAATTATGCTGCTTTTGACAGCCTACACATGCAGATTTGTTATGTCTGTGCTCTGCTGAAAATGATTCTGAATTACGTATGTTTTATGTGTGCCTGTGGGTACACAGCGATACCTTATACTGCTGTTTAGGGCACGGCCTCAGGATACCTTGATATTCAGAATCAAGTTCTGTTATAAGAAGTTCATCTGCCTCTAAAGAGCTTTTCATTGCCATGTACTTTTTACAAACTATATCGTTAGTCCAGTCACTGCTGGAGCAGTTGTTTTTGTGGTGAAATGATGGTATTTCACAGCATAGTTGCTGGATTGTCACAGGCAGTAGCTAAAGGATGAAATTAAACAAGCAGAAACCTAGCTGGAATGTTGACAGTGATCAGAATTACTGACCTTGACCTCATTTGTGAGAAGCCATGAGATCTCTAATAGCAAATTATATCTTCCTCAGTCAGCATCAAATTATTTTTAAAAAAACCCAACACGCTACATATGTGCAGCAATGTGATTCCCTCACGTGCTGCCCAAAGGTGTTTGTGCCATAGTGAATTCAGGATGTGTGCTACCAATTGAAACACCATCTGCTTCTTTGAACGTGTAGAAGGCTGCGTTTCTCTCCAGAAGCTGGAAGAGGCAGTAAAATGGTTTGTTGGGGGGTTGCAGTTTTTTTGAGGAGGTGAGAAAAGAAAACATTGGCCCAAGTGGCCTTAATGCTAAGGATGCACTCAGTGGACTAGTAGTTTCTAAAGCTAGAGCCAGGCTTTTGATGTTGTTTCAATAACTGCTAGGAGTGTTTTCTGTTGGCTTAAACCAAAGTATCCCTGTGTGGGATGCTGTTAAAATAAAGGGGTTTAGACTGAGTGAAATCCAGGCTGCTTTTCAGTGTACGGACTCAAGTCTATGTGTTGAGATATTTCCTTGCTATGTCCTGTGAGCCAGTGGAGAGGAAGGGTGGCACGCAGAGATGAAAGGGACAGTCTGATTGTTGGTCTGACTTCTCCCCTAGCTGCACTTCATCGTCTTTATTCTTCCTCTAATCACTTTTGTTCATGTTGATCATTTGTTTTCCCCTGGACATAGTCCCCTGTGGGAACCTTTATCAGCTGAGTGAACTGCTGCACACATTTCATTAATGCATAAATGAGCAGGCTGAGAGCATCACATTGATCAGCGGATGCCTCGTTATCTGTGGTACCCGTGCTGTGATCCCCTGGGGAACAGGAGGACTTTCTGCTGTGAGCACATACACTATTATTTCCCTTCCTTTCTTTTCTTATTGTATGTGCACAGATAATTAAATAAATGTGTCATTATAATTTAGTGTTTATATACTATGTCTTCTCCCTTCTTCCCAGTGGAATAATATATTTCAGATTCTCAGTCTCACCTTTGAGGCTATGTGAAGGCTTCTGATTTTGTTCTATACACTTACTCTTTGCACAAGCAAGCCTGGTGCTAGTAATGATGGGATTTGCGTGGTCAACCTGGAGAACCTGGCACTGTATTTAATATGCTGAGGGTTTAGAGGCATAGTCCAGAGTTTTTAGAAGCCAGCTGGATGTTCGTTGCTTCCAGGTAAAGAAGATTTAAAATAAATGAATAAATCTATCGCTTTTGCCAGTCCCTTGTGTTTGTCACAAGACTCAAATACTGGCTGAGAAAGAAATATCAAACCTGAAGCTTCGTTGATCATTGTTACCACGAAAAATACCCTTTTCAAAGTGGAACGTGGACATGTAAAAGCACCAGTTCTGTTGAAGTCATTGCTTGGTTTAGTCTCTGTGAACTTTTCCCAAAGCTACAGTGGCTTTGAATGTTCTTGAAAATTCTCTTCTAACGTCCTGAATCTTCACTGATAAAATTTTAGGCATTAAAAGCCTCTTTGTTTGCCGCTGTCTGTTTTCCTGACACGCTCATCTGCTATGGGCTTGCTGATGCCTGTATGGAATAAGCCTGATGGGATCTTTGCAACTGATAAAACTTACTTGAGCTACACTTTCCTGGAGGCACAGCCTGATGTAAAACAAAGTGAGTGCAGAAGTGGATCCAATTCTTACCAGTCCCTCTCTTTGAACAGGGAAATCCTCATGATGGTGGCTGGTAGCCCTGTGGCTGTAATGGGAAGAGGCTGGATCTCCTATGTGCAGCACTATTTGCTTTTTCACAGTACTGTAAACCATGTAAAAATCACACTAATTGCATTTGGTTTGTATTTTCAAGCTTTTCTGATTTGCAAGAGCTAGGGGCTGTAATGTTAAAAATGCCGGCATGTGACTCCAGTGGTTGGTAATTGGTTCTCTCTTCATTTGCTGGTCTTGATTTGCCTTGCCTTACTCTGAGTTTCATCATGTTAGAGATGTACTCAAAGCCTTGACTTGTGCTTTTTAATTAAGCTAACTTAAAATCCTCTTTTATATCATAGATAATAATGGTAGCAATGATTATGAGAATTCATTGCATTCATTTGCAACTTTTTAATAAAGTAGTAAAGTTAATATGTAAGAAATGGATTTACAATACAAACCTAGAAAGCTAATACACACGCCAGATACCTAACCTCCCAAAATTCAACTCAAATCCTTCAGGTCCAGAATATTGTATTTAGAAAATCAGCTTTCTTTCCAAATCACTGCTTTACACGGATTGTGTTGTCATCCATTATTGGGAAGTCAGCACTGGTTCCATGCATACATTGTAAAATACATGGTACAGTTCACTGCAATGCACACTTTTGCCTTACAGCTCTGGTTTGCAATCCAGAATATTATGAATAAGAACTTCCAATATGGCAGGTGTACAACACATATAGTATTTCTTTCTTTTTTTTTCTTTTCAATCTCTGTTCCTCTCTTACTACAAAAGAGCAAGGGGACAATCTACAGTGCCAGAGTATGGCACAACTGTGGGCACAGTATTTCAGTTTGACATTCTTGTAAAATCTCTTGGTGTGTACGCATCAGCTTTCTAGGAGCTGTCACAAAAGGTTTCCAAGTGTAGTAATTGTATACCTTTCACAAGTATACATTAATTTGTTTTGATTTTAAGTTCACCGAGAGGTGAATTTTTTCAGTTGCCCTGCTGATGAACAGCCTTTTTAGTTTGTATCATTCATCAATTTACACATCACTAAAATATGTCTGTCTCTGACTGGGTTGTACAAATAGAAAACAGTAAGGTGAAAGTTTGCCTTGTGAACCAGAATTAAAGTTAGCAAAATATACACACTGAAATGTTATGCTTTGCTGTTAAGTCAAGGTATAAAGTGAAAGGTTAATAGAGTATATTCATAAGTTATATTTAAAAAGTATGTTTACCCTAAGACTGCAGTTAGGGAGTATAAAAACTTAGAGCATAGTCTTTTCCTCAAAAGCCTTCAGCATGAATGGACAAGGCAAGTGAGAAGAAAGAGGAGAAGCAGAGCTCAAACAGCTTTCCTCTGGCCACTGATTGCAGTAAGAATGGGGCCGGTGCTCTGGAAGACTGTCCTTGGGCTCCGTGTGAGCAAACAGTTCAGCAGGCAGAGACATGGGAGGTAAAAAAAGTCTGTAAAGCACTGGGGATCAGATTTATCCCCGTGGAGTCCAAATTTTTGAATGTTGTGCAGAAAAACCGTCTAATAACTGATGATTCTTTAGGTGACCTATACGGTGGTTCTCATGCTTGCTTTGATGAGTTATCATGTAAATCTTTGCTACAAAGCCATCAGGTTAGAGTCATTCTTTTTATAGGTTCTTCTGTAGCATGCTTTGCAGGATGTGTGTGTGAAACTCTGGTAGCCTCACATTAACATGACTTCTTCTTAAGGGACAGAGACAAACTAGTTTTAGAACTGGAAATTAAACTCAGATTGATGCCTAGTCCAGAGCTTTACCAATTAGACTACTATTACAAAAATGTTTTTCAATTAATGCTGTAATCTGCTGTATCTTTTAAGTTTTCATTTCCTGTAGAGTTATGTTTCCACAGAACTTGCCCTGGATACTCCTGTAGTTGTGTTCTAGTAGTTGCAGCTGTCTGATTTCAGAGTGGTAGTGATGAACTTGCTTTTGCAGCTGATGTTTCCATGTATGGGATGCTGGAGATAGCCTAGGGGTATTCCTGGCTGAAATGAAACCAGATGCACGGCATTGGGTGCTTCATTGCTATGTTAAGATTTCTTCTGCTGAAATTTTCAAATACACTGCACACAGGAGGGAAAGATTTTGAGGATCCTCATAGGTATACCTCACTGTTCCAACAGATCTATGCATTGCATGGGGTAACACAGGAGAGTTTTTTAAATGTCGTCTATGTGATAAGCTCAGTTTTCAATATTTAACCTTTTCCTCTAGGCTGGGTGTTACAGAAGCTGTAAAATCCTATGGTGAGAGAAAGTGGCCAACACAGAAGGGGGCATAACCCACAATGGTGGGGTTACAAGATGCTAGGCAAAGTTATGGGTCAGGATGCAATAACACCCTATTTTATATACCAGATTCAATGATCTGTTCTGCCTTCGACTTTCCATACAAGGTAGGTGGTAAATACAACTCGTGATCATGTCTCATGGCTCTGTTTACAAGCACCCAATGAGCCAGAACATTAATTTACTCCATGCTAACTCTGTACACTGACACATTTAAGAAGGCCTAAGAGTAACTTTGTGCTGGGTGGCTTATTCTGTTCTGCAAATAGAGCAAGGTATCTAGTATGTTAGTATCTCAACACTTCAAGCTGCTGGTTTTTTACAGTTAACTTTAATGATCTGACATTGGCACTGAAATCAGCTGAACCGTGGCAGCCCGTGTCTTTGTGTGAACTTGTCTGTTTTGCCAAGAAGTAGCACACGAGCCTGGAATATGCTCTCTGCTCACAAGCAGCATGGGTGTCCGATGCTGTGCAGTAATGGAGGGGTAACTCCCGAGGCCGGGTCTGGTCCACACTGACTTCCCAGCTGAGCTGTTCTTCAGCCTGCTAGTTTAAAGGTAAACTTCTAAAAGAGCAGCAGCCACTACTCTCCATGTGGGACGTTCATGCCAGGTGACTGCTGTCCAGAATGACACTTGGGATGACTACAAGAGCTCACTTTCTTGTAGGGTTGGCTGTGGATCTGTGAGTAATACATCATGTGACCATGCTATGGACGCAAGCCTGTAAAGAAGCTGCATGTTTTAGATTTTTAACTTTTTAATGAGACAATGGTAAAGAAGCCAGGGTCCTAAGTATTTTGTGTTCAGAAATTTAGCTTCAGCTTAATACTGACAGTACTGTGTAAAATATCTCTTAGGGATTTCTTCCAGTTCATCTTTTTCCTCTAGTCTGACAGTGATAACCCTTGTAAAGCATTTTTTAATAATGGTCTTTCCAACCTCTAGTTAATAACATCATTGAGAGAAACCATTTGTCAGAATAGAAAATGCCGTACTGTTTCAGGCTTGCAAACAGTTCTTGATTTTTGCCACAGAAGGATGTTGAGAAAGGGGAACTTTCAGTCTGGTATTCTGCTAAGAGCCTGTATTCTCAAGGGTATGGTGTTGACAAAGAAAAGCTACATGCTGCTTTTGGTTTGATTTGAACCAGCCACTGGAAATAGGGGACAATATGGTAACATTTGAGCAAGAAAGGGCAAGATTTATAGAAGCACAGCTTACATCTTGAGCTTTGGAAAGTTCTTTCCCAGCCCATAGTTATTAATGTTTTCTCAGATGGTCTCTTGACTGATTTGTGGAAACATTATTGCAAAACAAGCAGGAGAAAGTCTTGGTGTTCAAGCAAAAATTGGTTGCATGTGTTTAACAATAATCACGGTTTTCAAACAATCCTTTCAACCCACTTGGGTAGAGCCTTTGCATTCCTAAATCAGAATTAACAGGGAGGGAAAAATTAAAGAAAGCATTCGCTTAAGTATACCAACAGCTGACCTACATTAGCTTGTACATGTTTCTTCATTGGTAAGGAAAGACTTGATATCTGTTCTTCACTTGTGAATTATCTCCTGCTTCAGCAATGAACTATACGTTATCTTCCCTACCGTCGTGCAAACTGTAGGTTGTATCTATATATCTATTCCGTGTGTTATGTGCACAGTATAACTTTGGTTGAAGAGTAAATGGGAAAACCTATAGCTAGTGGTTTAATATGCTTGACAGAGCAGCAGGACACTAATTAAAACAACACAGTGCAGCATGAAACGGGGCAGGTTCCCATAACGAACAGTTTAAAATTCTGATGATAAGTGCGCATCTATCACTGTAACAGCATACCAAACAATTGGCGACAAAAACAAGCTCTTGTTTAGTAGCAGGTGCTGTGCTGGTGACACAACTGAAGAAAACTTGTGATCTTGTGATTTTACCCTTGAAAGCTCCTTTCTTAGACACTGTAAACCTGCATCATTTCTATGCTTTTCTAATTCAGCCGTAAGCATTTAATGCCTTTTACACAACTACATGCCTCTAAACAAAGCAGTCCTGCTTCTGCCCAAGAAATCTATATATGGATCCTCCCTGTGTCACACTGAGCTTGCAGTCAACCACTAGGTCAGCTGGTTTACACTCCTCCGAGATGTCCTTACTCCGTGCCTCTGATGCAGGAAACGCATCTGGGAAAGGTTAGCTTGCTGTGGGATGGTGAGGCTGCAGAGACCTTTGGGTCAGTGCCTGAATGATTGGTTTCTTGAAGTGGGGGGGGATTCCTGCAGAAATCGCTGTGTATCTTCCTGGCACAGGTAGTGTGCTCAACTCAGAGCAGGCATCCCCTGTACCCTGCAGATCAGCCGGGCTTAATGGGAAGTTGCGTGGAGACTTGGCTGGAGCTGCTGGGCTGCCAAATCCAACACAACCAGTAAGGAGGCCGTGCTGGCGCACTGGTGGAGGCAGTGGGAGGGAGGCAGGGCCTGGGGCGGGCGGGGGAGCAGGGGCTGGGGCAGCTTGGAGAGGAGGCTGGCTGAGGCAGCAGTAAGGCTGTGGGCCTGTATGTTATAAACACAAAATATGCCTGTTTGGGACAGAGAGGGGGTAACTTTGGTCAGATCTGGTGCAAATGAGCCTTCTCAGTGGCTCTTGAGAGGCTTGCTTGTCCTGGGTATGAACTCGAGTTTAAAATTGCTTGGAGTGTGGTAGCTCTGTGAGGTAGCTGCCATTTTGTTGAGGGGGAATGACACTCCGTGCAGCTCACAGGGAACGAAGTCTGCAAGAGACTCATGCTGATCTCTTGGAGGTGTTTGAAAACTTCACAAAAATTTACATGACAGCATTTGAAAACGGTGATGTGTGCTGTCTGCAAGCAGTCTGGATCCGTTCTCCTGAGGAGATGCCTTTCCCTCAGGGGCTGCGCCATGAGGTGGCCAAGGCCTCAGCTCCCTCTGCAATCCGGGAGGCCCTTCCCTCAGCAGCTGCGGTGCCCCACGTGAGAGGCCGCATCCACTGAGGTGCTGGCTGTTGCTCTTCAAGACACAACAGAGAACTTGACTTTTCAGGTTTGCCTTGAGGGCGAAACTTGCTGAGGAGATTTTAAAGCAGGAGGTTTGTCTAATGTAATTTTGGTTTAATGGCGGGGAGGGATTTTGTAAGAGCCAAAAGACTAGTGACAGTTTTAATTGCCTCAGATTTAGCAGCTTAACAATTAGTAGAAAGTTAAGAGGTCGTCGTCTTTTGGTTACGTGCTCCAGGTTTTCAAACCTTTGTCTAATGTTTGACTGAACTAGTTTGAACCTTCTAAACAACTACATTTCCTCTTTGGTTTTTCACGGCATTGACTTTTTCTCTACTGTTGCCAGTAGTTTGGGCTGAAAATGAGAACTGTCTGTGGCAGGAGTTAGGGGGCATTGTATAGTTGATCTTTCGGTGGGGAGGTAAGAAGTTGATGTGGGGTTGTCTCTCCTGGCTCCTGACTTAGCAGCACGCTGCCCCACGTGGCAGTACTTCTCTGGGGAATAGATGAGGTAAAAACTCAGCACCTTTATTCCTCTCTGCCTGCATCCTTGACTGGTGCCTCAGAAAGGTGGACTGACAGTCCTCCCGGCAAGGCAGGATAGTGCTTGTCAGGAAGCAGAGACTGGCTTGCTTGCTTTGGGGATGTGAGGTATATTAGTTATACTTCCAAATCCTTTGGTTTTCTCTGCTTGAGAAATGTCAGGATGTGGAAGTTGTTTTCAGAGGAGAGAAAACTCTTCCCTTCATGAAATGTGTTAGTCAAAACCGGTTTGACAGGAAAAAAAAATGGGCTTACCTCTGCTCATCATGGTTTTCATAGCTCTAAGAGCATGATGTGGTTGTGTGGAATCCACACTTGCTCCCCGAAATATTTGGGTTCATAAAATTATAAGATCCTTTATATAACCTCTGTCTTCATTAAATGAATTTTCTCATTTGTGGAGTTGAACACCAGAAGAGGCTCTTTTGTATAATACATTTTCTAGTCATGATGACACTGTATGATATGTCTCTCCCCTGCCCCGCTTCCAGACCCCTGATGAGAAGACATGAATCAAGCAAGGTTTTCTATATTTTTGTTCTCTTTTTTTATTAGTTACCCTCAGTGTTGAAGTAGAGTTTGAATTTGTCAGGCATAACTTCCTCCTGCAGTTTCTTGTTATGCCACCTTTGACCAAATTAAAAAGTTCTTCACTAGTAGATATTTTTCTCCTCTAAGCTGATCTATCTCCCTATCTTTTTAAAATTACTTTTCTCTCTGAAAACTTTAATGCAGTCTTTGAATGAAGTTTTCTTCTCTGAAATCTTTTCATTTATTTAAAAAATCTGTTTGAAAATGTGGGCATGAGAAGTGGATGCAATATTTTTGATAGCTGTTCCAGCTCTGCTGTATATGAGCCTAAAAATATTTGTCGGTTCGTCTCTGCTGCTGTTTTGTATACCTGTGATTTTACTAGACCTCTAGCAGCGTTTAGGGACAATAACATTCAACTGCTATGCACTCTTAGGACTGTGTTACTTTTAGAATCAACTTACAGCTTTCTATGCACTTGCAGTGCATGGATTCCCTTCTAAGTATGTCCTGTATTGTTAAATAAAAAGTAGGGCTAAAATACAGTTTAGAACTAAAATGCTTTGTTTTTTTAAAATTAATGTCTTTAAATGGAACTATCATATTAATTAAGCCCGTGTGCTCTGAAAAACTACCCAGAATTTTATTCACATCTTCTCATTTGTCTGTCACCTAACTTTTCTTTCAGTGGATTAAGATGGAATATAATACATTGATTAGCATCAGTTGGTCATTACGGCTCTTACATTCCAATATGATTTCTCACTGCAAATGAATTCTTTAAATCTTCTCACTTTCTGTAATTTAATGTTGGTATTGTATAGGGTTAGTGTAATCAGAATGTTAAGTGGCATTCAAGTATGTTACCAAAATCTGCTATTACAGTTTTTTACCATTTTCAGGTAAACTGGTAAGTGTACATCATATTACTACTTGGAATATGGATGAAATAGTTATTAGATGTTTTATCTTAAATGTGTAATTAAAGGGAGATGGTAAAACCATAAGTAACAACCTTATGTTCCTATTAGGATTTATTTTATTTCTGACTTCTTTGACAGGAAAAAGTACTACTCAATGTGATCTAACCAGAATTCTTGCAAAACTTAACAATGTCTGTTTCAGTTCACTTTAAAGTTCAACATGACTCTTATGTTAATTAACTGATTTTTCTGTCCTCGGCAGATAAGATCTCTAAGGTTGATTTTTTTTTTTTTAAGGAGTAGTTGAAATAATTCACTTCAATATACTTTCATAGGTGAGTGATTAATAATAACAAAAAAACCCTGTGGTCCTGAGCATTCTGTGTCCTTGTAGGAAGCACTTCCTGCAGGCTTTTTGTGCCTCATCAAGGGTCAGTCATTTAGATTTAGAGTGCCTTTTGAGCTCTGTGCCTTAAGCAGCAGTTCTGTGCCAGCTTTGAAACAAAAATAAAATGATCGAGGAGAGTCGAATGGGCATGCATTATTCACTGTATCGGAAAGACAGGTTTTCAAGCCTGTTTAACCACAGTGGATAGATAATCTGGTATTCAGATATCCAATAACATATTCAAAATTAAAATTACACATATGAGAACTGCCATCAATATGAAGATCAGTCATCTGAATTGTCACTAAAGGCTATTTAATCTTCTCAGCCTGACTATGCATTTGGTATATCTCAAGAGGTGTACACCCAACAGATTGCAAACAGAAAGAGTTAAATTTGCAATGCTTGTTTTCCATTAGAGTTTTTACCACAAGAACAGGCTTCTTTGTCCCACTTTCTCTTGGTATTGTTGGCTGATTGGCTTGGTATTATGGACAGATGTACTTGCTATGTGCCTAGTTTGTAGCAGTTCAGCTGTGAGGGTACTTTGGGAGTGTATCTTTCCCTTAAGAGTCACTGAATCTGCTGATGCCTTGAAGTTGTTGTTAACCCTGTCCTTACTGAGCGCCTGTCACATGTCAAGTGCAGGGGTGGGGTAGTACATAGGGAGAGAACCTTTGCTATTTTATGTCTGTGTAGTGAGGTGGCTTTAGGTGGCGAAGATGAATAGGCTGAGCTATATTGACTGCAAAGTAAGTACTTCGTTTTTTTTCTGGCTGAGAATCCAGCTATAGAAACAAACCCATATGTCTACCTTGGGCTTAAAGACAATATAAAATGAGACCTCTAGAATTTGTTGGCTGATACAAGAGATGATGGGTTTAGTTCACTCAGCTTAGGACAAGCCATAAATCAAAGCAGCCAGAATTTTTTTATATTTTAATGGGGACAGCTGCGAGAAGACAGATTGAAGCCCAAAGCTGCAGTAACCAGGACAACACAAAGGTTTTAACAAAACTGAACATCGATAAGGAAGGAAAGAGCCTGCCCTGCTGCATTATCTTTAAATTTTAATAGCTTAAGGACTGGCAGAAGGTTTCTTTATAATTGTTTGATTTGCATGAAACACTTGACCTTTTCTGATGAGTTACCAAATATCACAAGGGGTTTTATTTTTACTTTTGGTAAAAAGCATTTGATCCACTTCATCGATTTTTAATTTTTTAGAAGCATGACAGCAAGCAATTGTTCATTTAAAGTCAGGAATTTCACAGTCCAAATAGTTGGACCAAAATAAGAGCTCACAATTTTTACTGCGGCTTTTGTGACTTGAATATTCTGACCGTTCTGATGCCCCTCAGCATTATGAACAGCAAATTAGTCCTTAAAGACGTTTACATTTGTTTTACATTAACAGTGTAGTTTCTGATTTTATTTGGAATGTTTCTTTGTGTTTACATATGACATGCTCTACCAAATGACACCAACTACAAAGTATATGAAATCTTGTATCTCCTGTACTTCATAGGCAATGGAAGGTCTGTACCATTACTTATGCTTGAGCTGCTACTATTGGTGAACAATGGACAGAAAAGAGGATATATATAAAATAAGAAGGGTGTCACAGGGGCTCAGAATGAGTTTTGTGGCTGCAGCAGACTGACACAGGAGAAGGCTAACAAGGCATAGGAAGCCCCGAAGCCAAACAATCCCTAATCTTGCAAATGATCTCATTCCCATTGATGTTGACTATTTGCCTTCAGCAAGTTACAGATACTTCTTTTGAAAAAGGCTATTTACCTTTCCTTCTTGCTGGGTGTCAGTCTCATCAAAAGAAAGATGGAAGTTAACTTTCATCTGAGCTTTCTGTTCACATCTACCTTCTTTTCTCTTTTCTTATCTCTCCAGACAGCCAGACTGAAATATGGAATAGTAAATTGTGCCAACAAAAACCAAATCTTTCAGCACTGCCTGCCATTAAAGCTTTTACCATACTGAAGACCTCTGATTTAATATTACTGCAATGCTCTGTTTTCTCTAGGTATACTTTGTATGGAATGAAAGGAATACTACAGAGATTATCATACAGTTGCGTGTTGATAAAGGTAGCCTACTTCTTAGTTGAATTGCTCCAGGTAAACTGGCTTACCAGTCCAGCCTGCAGCTGGAGCTAATGAAATACCTGTCTAGAGCATGTAAATGCTTTAGAGACCCAGAATGGATGAAGCAGGTTCTATCATATTCATAGGCCTTGGGGGAGTCATATATATATTCCTCCCAATAGAATCTATACATATTTTATCAGTAGTCTAAGTCCAGAGTATCTTTAGATAGCTGCACAAGCTAAGCATCTCTTGTTCAAGGAGATTCATTCTTTCTTGTTGGTGTTAGGTACCAATAGCAGTACAGACGTGACATCCTCACTGCCCCACATCTGAGCATCTGTCATACTGGCATGGAGGGTGTTGGACAGAATGGCAGGAGCTGCAGTACTCAGCTCTCTGAGAACTCGCACCTCCTAATCAGCCCACAAGCAGTTGCCCAAAGTTAAATTAGACGCTGAGACTGCTCTTGGTTGTGCAAGGCATATTTTGAATTCTCTCAAGCACCTCGCACATCTGGGCTGCAGTATTTCCCTGAGGGTGAGTGCAACATACATCAAGCTTGTTTTGATGAAAGCCCACTGAAAGTTGAGAGTTACGGAATGGCTGCTGTTGGTAACATGCTGTGGCTGTGCTCAAAAACTGGTGGTGGTACCAGAGCAGTGCTGGTAAGTACTTAGGCTGCATTCATGATCTGTTCACCTGAGTGACTTCTTGGGTTGTTGGGGTTTTTTTGGGGCTGGTTTAGCTTGCAGTTTGTTTGAATCTACAGCTTCCATGAAAAACTAGCACAAAGAATCAAAGTATACATAGATTGATGCAGTCTCCATTAATCAGTTCAACTGCTCCAGACTTCAGTCCATTCCCTGTCTCTGGAGACTTTTGGTTGCTCAAGTGAGAGTTTTAGTGTCCAGTAGGGTTGGAGAGTCAGGCATACTTTTTGTCCAGAGAATCTCTATTTTACTGCAAGTGGAACAGTTTCTAGCATAGTTGACCTCAACTCATGTTAACCTTTTACTCATGGTGATCTGGCTCTTTGGAAATATAGGAAGTCTCTGTGACTACCAAATTTTAGAATAGTGCCCTAACTCATATTTTGCTTGTATGAAAAGGGTTGAGACACCTAGTTCTATAGCCACATATTCTTTTTTTTTGCTTGTATTTTACTAAAGTAAAAAGTATTGGCTGCTGCAACATTTATGCCAAGTCTGCTGCTCTAATTTGTGTTAGAGGTTCACTGGGTCTCTAAGAACTTGCATGGAGATATATCTGTCCTGTGGGATCTGATCAGGTCTGGGTGGCTCTAAAGAGATACAGAAGCACAGTTTGGCATTTGGGGTACAAAATATCTTGCTAGTAGACTTTTTCTGGACTTTATGTGTGATTTTTGAGAATTGCACCATAAATGAAGCACAGAAGTCTCTGCCTCAGGTTCCTTTTAGACAGTCGAGTTCTTCTGAAAATCTGGATTGACGTGACTTGCTGTCAGCTGCTGTGTGCCAGAGTCAATTAGTGACAAAGCTGAGACAAGTCACATCTGATTTGAAGCCTGTTAAGAAAGTTCTTGAATCTCCACGGTCTTCATTTGACTTGTGCTCAGTTTGGACCCAGATTTGCTCTTTAGTTACAAGACTCTCCTCGTTTGTCTGTACTGATATTTTCACTGTACCTTCAGTTAGCATGAATGCCAATATTAAGTGCTGAGTGGGAATGTTATGAAGTGTGTGGACTGGAAAGGTGAGCAGTATTATTAGAAAACTTGCATCTTGAGTGTGCAGTTTACTGTGATGTCAAATATTACACATTCTGTCCAAATGTTGAATCTTTTCTTCATGCAATTCTGCTGAATACTTGGTATACCTAGGTAAATATAAAATTACTAATAAACCTAAAATAATATGGGTCTTAACCCATATAATTATCCACAATTCTGTAAATTTTCTTCATTAGTGAATGAAAGCTTACGGAAGGGGCCATATACTTCATATACAATTCTAATTGATATACTCGGATGGAAAAGTCTTAATAGATTGTTGAGCCACGTTTTCAGCCTGTCTGTGCCTGGCAGCTGCCGTAGGCTGAAGGCAGGCATGTCCTGCTACAGTTTTCTCCTGGCAAACAGATGAAAGAACAGCGCTGCTAAGCCCCTTTCAATTGGTGGTATGTCCTCTGTGTATATATTCGCCCATGCGAATCTATAGGTGTCACTCTAGTGTCTTTAGTAGTGCTCTGCCGGTCTGTGCTAACAGGGAACCTAGTCCTTTATTGCTGTATACCAAGGCATGTTAGCACACCAGGTTAATAGCCAAAATTAGGGAAAAATGGGATAAAGTATTTCGAGGCATTCTTAAAATGACTGCAGCCTCTGACATTGTCACTCTGTGCTGCTCTTATGTTCAGATAACATAAATCTCTTCATATCATGTCTGTACATGGTGAAAATGCTTGGAAGTCCCAATGTAAGTAAGCACACACTGCATTCGTCAATCATCTCTGGTAAAGAGTTGGTGATTTCATAGGCTAGGAAATAGTTTTTGCAATGGAAATTACTCTGTTAAGTTCTGTCCTTATATTGTCATTTGTTCTTCCATGGAAATATATTTGTTGTCAGGCTTGCCATACAGTGTGGAGGAGAGAGTAAACTGATTATTTCATTTAATGGCAATAGGTGTGATCCAGCTGAAATCAGTTACTGTATTACAGGCAGGTTTCTCATTAATCTGGCAAAGTTTTCTGCTATGATAGATTTTTACACATTTCCCTCTTAAAGGATTTTTTTAAACCTTGTCTTACAGGGTTTTGTGTATAAAGCCTAATATTTCTTAAATTCCTGAAGTTAGGAAATTGAAGGAGTGGTCTCCCCCAGCACTGAGACCGTGCCTTCCATGGACTGTGGAATGGCTCTGGCCTAGCCTGAAGGTCAGTATCGGTGGGGAACCTGGCATAATTTCTGTTTTCTTTCCACATCTGCATTGAAGGATTGTGTGACCTTGACAAATGCCTTCACTGCCTGTGGTTATTTGCCTTCCTGTCCGTTGTCTTGTCTTTCCAGCTTGCAAACTTCCCAAGGTGTGGCTTATTTGTGCATATACAGTGCCAAGCACAAAAGGCATTCTGGTGGGAGGATTAAGATACAGATTCTAAGGGACTTTGCATAAATCACAGAGTGATGGAATCAACTGGTTATATCAATCTTACACTGGTCCTCCTTATCAAAAATATCCATTCCTCATGGGCACAGCAAAACTAAAGAATGTGACCTGAGTATAAGTGCAGTAAGTGCCTTAGGCTGCAGGCTTTCTTGGCTGTTAGTCTGCTCCATGCTCGGAGGAACAGGAGCAGGAAAAGGATTTCCTAACTGCGCCAGGGGAAAGAGAATCTTAATCCATCTAGCTCCAGCTGAGGAATTTCTGTGGTGACTTTATAATAAGGCAATTTGCTAAGCCACATGATAGCTCATCATTGTAATAATCCTTCCCACATTTTAAATCATGCTAGCCAACAGGGGTAGAATGAAATCTTGATCTTGTTGAAATCAGCAGCAAAAGTGCCAGTTGATTTTATCAGAAGTTTGCACTTAGTCTGAAGGATTGTGAAGTATTGGCGTTCAGATTCTCATTGCAGACACTTGGAAACTGAGCTACTTTTATGGCATGTCATGTCTTTAAAGTATAAATGCCAATTAAGAGTATAAGTAGAAATGACATACTCTAAAAAAGCTGCCAAGTTTCTGTGTTCTTAGTTATGTCATTAAGGTTTTAACAGGTGTTCACTGTCTAAGGTTTGCATCTAGTGCTCGATATGTACATCAAGGCTGGATACAGGACAAGTTCCAGCAGTAAAGAAAAGAGGAACAAAATGTGTCTTAAATGTATATTTGAAAAGAAATGTGTTGCGATTCACAGAATTTTGAAATAGTGGTCACTGCAGAAAATGGGTTAGCTGTTGGGCAAGGTGGGACTGTCTTGGTTGGAAGTTGTGCTTTGCGTATTCTACAAACGTCAAACCTTGTGGGGAGTTGATCAAAGTTTAAGTGTAAATTAAAGCAGTGTGTTTTCTGGGGGAGCATTTATAATAGAAGATGTTACCTTACGGAGAGCCAGCCATTTGGTAGCTGCCATAATTTGCAGCTAGAAAGGGAAATTAAAACATATGTGGGTCCACTTCTTTGTCATTTGATGTTTTTAATAATGTTATTAATTCACTTTATATTAAACATTCACCAAAGATGAGGTGAGTGACTAGACGTTAAATTAGTGGACTATTTTTTCTGTCCATAAAAACCGTTTAACACTAAGCACCAAGCCCAAAAGATATTAAAGAACTACAACTCCTTCGTTCTGCGCAATATCACTTTAAAATAAAGTTAATCTAAGTCATGATGTGCATCTATAGGTTTTACAAGAGCCTATAAATTTCAGGAAATTAACTTCCTCATAATGACATGTTCAAGCTAGTCTTTTTGAACAGGCATTTTATTTTTAGGTTAATCACTGCTGAATTATTTTTTTTTTTCAGAAATCTGTTCATGTTCAGTCTCTTGAAAGGGAGAAGAAAGTTGCTTTTATTTTATTTATCAAATTGGGATTTCTTTCAACCACTTGTATCAGGAAATGCTGCTAACAAACATACAAGCATATATCACTGGATATCTCCTTTCATGCTAATTAGCTGATTATTCAATTACTGTGCACATCAAAGAATTTGTCATGGTTTATTTTGCAAAACAGAGGGACAAATTTTGAGGTAAGGTGAACCAAAAATAATGCTATTGATTTCATTAGTCTTGGGCAACTTTCTCTCAGTTGAAGCTCTGGCTTAAAAATCATAATGCAATTATATGAGGTCATCCTGCAGATGCTTTTAGAAGGGTTTATTCTCTTTATTGATACTTCTCCATTGTGCACTGTCTGACATTCCTGGATTGACTTCTAAAAGTTGAAACAAATATAAACTCTGTATCAAGCTAATGGCATTATGAAGTTGTCTCTGACACTTTTATAAACATGCACCATTCTAATTTCCAGTAAGCATCAGATTTGTCACCTCAGTTGTTATCTACATCTTAAGTCAAGAGCACTTCAACAGCAGTTGCTTTCTGCTGATTAATATTTACTTGCATGGTCTTGTCAGTTAGTACTTGACACCCAGAAGGCACCAAAACAGAATTCAGTTTCTGTAATCATAGACGATAATGCACCATTCTGAAGTTATTGCAGCAATTTTGCAGAAAAAGATTAACACAATTTGCATAAATCAAGCAGTGACCTTATACATGCCTTTCTGACATAGTTTTTGCAAATTATAAGAACACTCTTAAAAAAAAGAATTGTGATCTCTTCCCTACAGTATGACTTTTAGTCTCAGAGGATTGACTCAGTGGTTTGAAAAAAAAATCTTTCAGTCGTTTTGAGAATGGAAAAAATAGTTTTAAGTGCAGAATTGGAGTATAGCAGGATTTAGCAGGTAACATGGACACTGGGATTGTTCAACACGAAGGGAAGGGCTTACACAACCCACAGTCCTACATGAGTTTCTTTTTTTTTTTTTTTTCTTAGCAAACACCTTTTTTGTTCCATTGACAGCAAAGACAGTTCTCTTTTATATGTCCACATGGAGTAGATTTGCTGAAAAATTTCCACAGATAAAATGTTCTTCAGTCACTGTCAAATATAAATAAAAGCAGAAGTTTTGTAGTCTCATTGCTGGGGCACTTTACCTTCTTTCACCATTACCTCCAGTTATTTAGTGAATTGAGAGAGATATCTACTGTCTGGTTTCTGTCTGAATCTGCAACTCCTTGTGTCAGATCCTCTCACTGCAAAATGAGTTTGATCTAGGATTCCATAGAGTCTGGTTTTGGTGGTATTCTCCTCCGTCTGACCGCCAAATGAGCTGTTTCCCTTTTGGTGAAAGCAGGGCTTTATGATCCCTTTAACCAAGTGTTGGATAAAGGAAAACTGGGATTTTTTAGTGACTAGCTGTGTTCTACTGCTATTTTGCATTACAAGGTGACATATTCAACGTAAGAAACTCATAACTGACTGAAATATAGTGGTCTGCTGAGTGTAAAGGAAGCATGAGCCGATGTGAATCAGCTCAGGAAAGGCAGCATTCATTCATAGTTCAACTTTTTTTGTGTGTCACTAAGCTAATAAGGAGAATAGCTGAGACCCACAGACTGCTTCCTCTCCTATTGTCCTCCAGAGTGTAGCTTGTGGGACTGGAAGAGTGAAAATTAAATTACCTTCTCATGCTTCAGATGAGTTGGATACCAAGGGATGCTTGAATAAAGTTCTAATCAACAGCCGGTTTTCTGTGTGTAGTCAGAGAGGAGAAAAAAAAAGTGAATGTGAGATAATTATGAAGTCAGTCTCTGGCGCAACAATTACCGTAAAAGGGAAGTCAAAGAACAACCTGCTCCTTTGAGGCATTAAAAGATGGTGTCGTTAAGGTATGCTGACTCCTGACCTCATTTTCTCTGTGTGCTGGTATGAGCAGGTGGCAGGGAATATGGCTTGTGTGCGTCCTTTCACTCTCAGAAATCTGGGAGGCTTATGTCACCCTTTATTTTACAATAAACATTCCACCTTCCATGTTTCTCTTCCCAGTATCTCTTTGTCCTTACTGACCTTGCTTTGTCCTTGCTTAAATATATACCGGTGAGGCGAAAGACCACATCTATGTGTTTTTAATTGTGTAATAAAGCTTTACATGATTAAAAATGGAGTGGCCCAGAGTGAGACTGAGGCATGATCATCTGCATATACCCTTGCAAATTTTCTGCAACCTGAAATTACCTGGGCATAAACTAAGTACTTCAGGTCTCTAAGTTCTTTGATTGTGGGTTCAATCGAGTGCCTTATTATCTCTAAATGACCACCTGTTTCTTAAAAAGATACGCTGAAAAAATTGAGATTTTAGGATGAGCTGAAAATTGGACCATAAGTATGTTTTGTTTTACTGTTCCTAATTTGTGGCTTGAGCCATGGGAAGGGATTGTTTAACATGATAGAATATGAAACAAATTATTAAAAATTGCTAGTGTGTTTTGAGTGACTTCTGTTTTAGTAGTACAAATTGCAGCCTTTGGAAAAAATAATATGTAGGGAAGTAGGAGCACACAATTCATCTTAAGAGTGACTAATGAAGCAGAGGGAACCTTCCACACACACACAAATGGTGAGTCCTGCATGTCCTGTGGCTTAGTAAACCTTAGGTGAGTTTGGGTCTTGCAGAAGGTTCTTCAGTATCTTCAACAGGAGCAACTTGCCAGTCCTGAGGTTCATATTTCAGGCTTCTGAACCGCTTTCTGTGCAACTGCTTTTGAATATATACAGCTGAAAGTAGAGTGGGCCCTTAATTATCCAAAGGGGTTGGGACCATATCACTTCTGGATTATTGAAAGTTTGCATTTCTGCAGTATGTTTCTTGCTTGTACAAATTCGAGCTCCTCAGATATGCTGCTGAAGCGTTTCCCTGAAAATGAGTGCATTGACGTTAGACAAAGTGTGAGAAAATGTGTGCACTATATGTGATAAATACATAGAAATAAAACCCAGAAGCTGAATGGCAAAAGGAAAAGCAGAGGCAAATAGCAAGTTATCCAAGTCAGTGAGTAGAAAATTGTAAGATTCTGATGTACTTGTGTTTTAGCTATTTATATTCTTCAAGACTTTAATGCCCATCCCAAAGAAGCTCAACTGAAATACTCAGCTGAAAGGCAGGTATTGAATTATGTTTAACTCCATTAAGGTTATGTTGGAACGTTTTGGACAGTGTTATTAGAAGATGGCAGAATTGACAATCTAGATAGTTTAAATGTACTTGAGGGAGGCTTTCCACACTCAGTCACTGGATCTTTGCAAGCAGATCAGTGTGGTCCATCCAGTAAGTCAGCAAGCTGGTAACTTCTTGCTGTGTTTTCTCTCTTATGATTTTTCTGGAAGGTCCTAGAAAAAAATGGCCTGTTAAAATGGGTGAATTAAACGCTTGTTCTTTCTTGTGGTCACTGCAGGAGGATACTCACCACTTAACTGTGCCAAACCTTGGCAGATCCTGCTGTGAGCTGAATAAGAGAGCATAGCAAAAGAAGGGATTTAAAAACAACAATACATGCCAAGACATAAATCTTTATTTTATAAAAAGTAGCATAAAGTGAATGATTGGTCTTGTGCATGTTAGGAAAAGGGTTGCAGTATTAATTGTTTTGAAGCTGACCCACACTAGGACACCAATCAAAGTTAATAAGCTGAGTGTACATTAAAAGGACAATACAGAACACATCTGCTTTAATGACATCTCTTCTCTGCTTTTGACTGTACCTTCAGGTAACATAGAAATGATGAATGAGGCACTTAGTTTAAAAACCTTATGGATTATCCTTAACTGAATTCAAATCAGAAAGACTACCAATGCTTATCATAGAAATGAACTTACGGCAGATGTGACAGCCCTCACCCAAGCATTTCAATTTACCAACAAAAGGTTTTTTTTAGTAAGTACTTATTTAAACAGTGTATATTGTATCTCTTCTTTTCTGGCTGCCAGTCTGAAAGACATTGATCAATGCATCTTTCTTGCTATATGCTTGGTGGCTGAGTTTTAAGCTTTTTCAAAGAAAATAAGAAACAATAGAACCTACTTGTTGACATGGAAGCAAAAGAAAGTAGTAAATGTTCTGGGGGGTTTTGTTTGTTTGTTTTGGTGCTTATGTTTGTTGGGTTTTTTAGATAGAATTGTGCAGCTGTAAGGGTGAGCAGTGTTACATGCAATAAATGTCTTGGAATTGATTCCAGGGACTGTATTTTTTGTCAAGAGTGGGAATGTGAAGACTGTCTCTTTCTTGTGCTTCTTTGGTGTAGTCCAAGAGAGGCAGAACAAGCTGGAGACTCTGCCATTATTCAGTTGTGTTACACCCAAGCCTGGTGGCTCGCAGTGAGATGGAGCGCCTACAATGTTGACTGCTGCACAGAGGCATAGTAAGAAAAGGGATTTACCTTTTGGAATTTATAGTCTAAATGAATGCAGCAGACAATTTACAAGAGAAGCTGCTTAAATCTTGTAGGTCATTTTATGTTGTTTGTGAGTTCTTGTTTGGTTTTGCTGCTCTTTCCATGCAAAAGTAAGTCGGTTTTAAAAAAAAAATCATTGGTTTTCTTTTTTGGTTTTTTTTTCGTTTTTTTTTTATTTTCCTTCTTAAACAACTCTTCAAAGATCTTTGAGTTGTTAATGACTCAGGAAGTCCAGAAAGGCCCCCCAAGTAGTTACTCTCAGTGTCTCTCAATTTAGAGTTTATTTCCGTAGGATTTGTTCCTATAACTTTAAAGCCAAAAAGAACTTTATGAGAGGCTTCTGCCTGTGAACGCCATATAAATTATGTAGCGTAGTCTGAGAGCCTTTATTAAACTTGAGCTGGAGATCTGAAATTGGGAATTAAGGGCTTTTTAGAATTTGGATCATTGTATTTCTTCCTGAGGGCAAATGTTATATGGCTAGGTTCATCCTGTCTTCTCCTGCCTTCGGCAGTACAACCATAGGCCGTTCTGTGGGGAGATGTCTTGAAAGAAGACTAGTATTACAAGGCTCCCTGCCTGGGAGATGTGTAACTGAATAGCTGATGCCCATTCATGCTGCTTTCTAACAGGTATATACTTTAAACAACAGCAGGAAATACTGCAGTGGCAAGCAAAGAGCTGTACTCAGTATCTGCTGATTCCGAAGAGATTGCTGAAGTGCTACTGAGTTGGACAAGACTTCGTGGTGTGCAGTGGCTGTTAAACATTTAGTCTGTTTGGCTGGAATTAAGCAGGATCATGAGACCTTCAGCATAGCAATATAATGCTTGCTTAAATTTTAACCTGCAGCTATTGATAGTATATACAGTTAAAAACAAATGAGAACATATGTTGTTCTTCCAAAGCGCTGAAAGCAGTATCTGCATTTTTAAAGGCTATCAAGACTTTGTCCAGAAAACAAAGGAAACTGCTAGTGCATTCTGCTACAGAGTTTTGTCTGGCTGAGTAAAAGGTTTGGACTGCAGCTCATCAACCTGCTTAATCTTAACCTCAAATCTGGACAGACTGTGCTTTGTACTGCAGCTCCTCTGACTGATGAGAGACGGCACTGGTGCCCCGGTGCTAGTTCTCTTCCAGGTGGAAAGCTGCAGTGGTAGAAAGGCTGTACAGTAAAATTTGGAAAACGTGCTCGCAACTGCTTTTTTCCTCCAGGAAAGGGGAGTGTTGTGAGAGCTAGGACCTGACCGTGCCCATTGCTGTGGTTGCTCTGTATGGTGCCTAGTGACACACAGTAACTGCTGGGTCTGTGAGCTGCAGCCCAGGTCAGGGAAGGGGAAGGGATCCCTCTCAGAACATGAGTGAGTTTGCTGGCTCCAAGCCTAGCCTGCAGTGTGAAGGGACATTGCTGGAGGGGAAACACGGAAAGGGATAGAGTAGACCTGAACATTGTTTTATGCTAAAGAAAAACCTCAGAGGACAATCTGGTGCCCTGGGGAATTGCCAGAAATGGATGAAAGCACTTCATCTTTAGCATCCTGGAGTAGTGTCTGACCTGGGAGATGAACTGTTGCCCTACCAGTCGGAAAAAGGGCCTAATGTGGAGTGTTAATAGAGGAGGGTGGGGAAGTTCATGAGTTTGGTTAAAGGGCAGTTAGGGCAGAAACCCATCTCTCTGAAATCACGATGCTTTTATGATAAGCAAAGATGCTAAGGAAATCGTGAGTTTGCGTCTACAAGGGAATGATTCAGCCATGGGAGAGTCAATTTCAGTTTAAAAAAAAATAATCAGAGGGCATTTTTTGGGGCTAGCCTTACTGTTTCTTATGCAGGTGAGAAGACTTATCACATTACCAATCTCTTTTACTGAATGACTCTCATGAAGTGAGAACACATGGAACAGCAAGTTGCCATCAAGTCTAACAAGTCACAGAGACTTTTATTCTACATTGTAAAGTCAGTGTGTACACAGGGTAGAGTCAGATCCATGCCTTGGTCAAATTTTAATGGTATGAAAGATTTAAGGGAATTGTTCTTAGCATTTCCAGCATTATAATATGAAAGCACAGGAAGGATCTTGGTATTTATACATGTCTGTGTGTAGGCATAGCACCCTTTACTGCACACCATTAACTGAGGATTAAAGGAGATGTAAGACTCTGGCAGTAATGAGAGATTTCATAGAAGCCTTATGGTTTTCCTGTTCATCTTGTCAGTAAAAATAACCAAGACTTGTAAGGGCTCACTAGTGGTATCTGTTACCATGGAGACTGGGGTTCAAGTTATTTTTAGGGCACAGAAAACTGGTGATTGTGGACCCATATCAAACCTTTCTCCTTTAAAGTAAATATTATGTGTAGGCACAGTTAAAGACTCTAATTTGCAGAAGTGCCCACGCTGTAAGAAGCAGGAATGTTAAGGATCAGACCAAAGGTCACTGGGAGCTCAGTTCTTCCACCGATGGGGAAACTAAGCAATAAAAAGTCACTCTTGATGAAGTGCCTTAGAAGGTTGTAATTACTGATGTCTGAGGAAAAGCAGTGCTTAACAAAGGTAAACTTGAAACAACTATTGCTCTACAGATGATATTAAATAACACACGTAATGGACTAAAAGCAATAGGGAGCCAGAATCACGTCTTAGTGTGGCCTACAGAATTATTGTGCCAGATTTTAGTGTCTTGGGGCACTTCATAAAAAAGAAGAGTCCTTGGACTGGATTTTTAGCATCAACTGTTCATACACAGAGTATGTGGTGCAGTATCCCCACCTACTATCCTCTTCAGCTGGAGTACACCTGCTTATATAAATGAGCTAGGTGCGCTGTGTGTGTCCCATTCATATATGATGCAATTTTTGTTGTTAAAACTTATTGCTAACCACAGTAACATTAACTTGAACCTGCTCTCTCTTGTGGCAATAGGAGGTTTTCTTTCTGACTTCTAGCATCTTGCTGAAGAGATGAAGAATAATGTTGATACTGTGCAACTTTCAACTCCATGGTTTTAAAGTGATGTGTTAAAGTATCAGGTGTATGTAGTATTCTGTCCAATTTGTGCAATGCTTTTCAGTTATACCAGATGTTTTCCTGTCCTATCACAACATGTAGTTTTAGGCTGGTTGAGAGAAATGTGCGTGCATTATAATCTAATTTCTTATTTCTTAGTTTTAAACCACCTCATCAAAAGTTACTGATGTGTAGTGTTACCATTTACAAGCTGATAAAATGTAGCAGTGTATTCTAATGAAACTGTTCCTGTAAATTAGGAAGAGTTTCTGAGGCTAATATGCAGTTGATTTTCAGTTAGCAATCGTGAGTACAGTTTTTGGAAATTTATGTAGGGAATGATCAAGAAGAACATCTGTTTTTGAAAATGGCGATTTAAATTTCAAAGAAACTATTTACATTTTAATAGCTGTATTCTCTGAAAGTTCCTGGGGTCTGATACTTCTGATTAGGAAAATGATCTCTGGACCCACATTTTGTATTTGGTATTCATTATAATAACAGCCCTAATGAAATTATCTTCTATTAATGTGGATGCGTGTAATGTGCAATTACAGAGGAATTCCATTGTCATTTAGCAACGAATTGTCATAGCATTCTTTTAAAGTCTGGGATTTCACCAAAAGACGTGGAGAATGGCATCTAAAATAATTCTCAAAGGACCAAACTGAAAAGTATTTCAGTCACTTCTTTTAATCAAGAAAAGCTCTTTTTTGTTTTCAGCTTCTTTGCCAATATAACTTGCTAAAAGGCTGACTGATGTAGGGGTAGGCTTTCAAGCAGGCTTATTCTATTTAAAATTTACGCTCCTCAGTGACTTGGATATTTTTAAATACTCTCTTATTGGTGTCTATTAATCAGTGCCACAATGTTTAATAAGTCTTTTCAATATGCAAAGAGCTTAGTATTGTTCTTGATCTTTTGGATGGCTTAGAGTTACTATAAGTTACATGTGCGTGTCTGTATATAAAATGCGTCCTGATACTTCAGCCTGGGGCTTACTTTAGGACAATTGGCAACATTGCCTAATAATGTTGCCAGACACTTCCCATGATAAGGTCTTACTGTCCGTGATCTCTAATTTTGAACATCAAGAGACTGAAATTTTCAGTGTAAGGTATTTGCTAAAGGCTGGTTGTTTGATTGTTTGGGGGGATGGGTGGGGTTTTTTCAGGGTGGAGGGGTGGCACAGAGCCAGAAAAGCTTCACTGTTGTCAAGAATGAAGCTGGGACACAACACATTCACCTCTGCTAAAATTCTTCTGACTTTCCCTTTGAGGAGGCCTAATGCTCTGAGTCTTCGAGGCAGGAAATTGAAATTTGGTAGGGATTAACCATTGGGTCAGGGATGTGCCTTTGATTTCCTCCTGAAATTGAAATTAAGCCTGTCTGTTTGGGGATTTTTTTAATTGTTGTGGCCTGCGATATGCCAACTTTGTTAGCCTCTGTCTATACTTCCTTCCAAAATTGCTGCACAACCAGCGAGGTACAGAGAGCATGATCATCTGTGACTTCCTTCTGATCTTTCCTCCGCACTAGATTTGTGTAATTCCCATGAAGGACTCCCTCCTGGTACCTTGCAAAGATAATCCTAGCCTCTGTTTTCTAGCATCATACTCTTTATCGTCTAATTCAGTTCTTTGGCATTCTCGTGGGCTTAACATTTGGCACCCTTTTCTTTAGAAAATTTTAAACAGCTTTCATCAAGAGTTTTATATATCAAGACAAGTTTATAACTTAACCAGAAGTTTTCAAACATGCTTAAGGAAAGTGGGGGTTCTCATCCCTGATGACAAACCTTCAGGAGGTTTTCAAAATGTCAGGCTAGATTATTAGGAAACACCAATGTGTAAAGAGAAACTACATGCCTAAGCAAAGGCCAGAACAGAGATCTGTGAAACCTCTTTATAAAGTTCAGTGGGTTAAAGAATATATATATATATGGTTAGAGTTCAAATTAAGATTGCCAGATTCGCAGTTAGGCTGTGGTGGGCAGTTGTTTATCACAGCATTACCCAAAGTTTTGTCGACAGATCATCACAGTTGCTGGTTTTTAGTTAAGAAATTCATGCCTGGAGCATCTGATGTGAAGTGTATTGGGAGACGTGCAGTGCATCTGTCTGTACGAAGACAGTTACTAGTCCATGCTGATAATCTAATCACTTTCAGATGCCCTAAAAAAACCCAATGTAGTTTTAAAGAAATGTTGGTGTTTTTGAGATGCTTAAATACTACACTTATGGGAGCCAAATGCCTAAGTGATTAAGCAGATATAGCCAACATTTTATAAAGGCGGAGAATCAGAACAAAGTACAATAAATGTTTACTCTATTGTTTTATTTAGGTCTTTCTATTTATTCACTATTACAACGCCTGAGAAAATTAAAAATACTGGCATATTTTCTTTGTTGTGCAGTCATAGGCACGTTCCCACCTTATGGGGAAAGAACAGAATTCAAAATGTCCCCTATAAAACTTATTTCAAGCTAATAGAGGAACTCCTTCCAACTTCAATGGACTTTGGATCCTGCCCTGGGAGATTTTATGGGTTGCCCAAAACCACTTATGCAGTCTGTGAGGGAGACGGAAAGAAATCCAGTCCTAATACGCCTTAGTTCAGTGCCATTTAATCAGCCTCTCTTAAAATTGTGTTGACCAAAATCTGGTGGGAGAGGTGCAAGCTAGCTGAAGAGCTCTTCCACTGCCAGGACTGAAGTCACTGCAGATATGCCAGTGTAACAGATGACCAAATCCTGCTGGGCATGTCTGTGGGGTACGGTGGAGTTGATGACTAGTCCCTGAGCTAATGTCAGTCCTGCCGGTCAGTCCATTTGGTGTAGCACAGTGCCCGTCGCAGCCAACCAGCTGAGGTCCAGCGTGGCAGTGTTGGGCACGAGCCGTTGAGCTCTGCCAGGATGCCTTGCTGATACAGCTTCCCTGGGAGATGCCTGCTGTGGGATGTAGGCCAGGGCAAGAGGAAGGATTGGCAAATAGTATGTAATCCTTATTTCTGTGAAGGGTGTGGAAGATTGAATGGCAGCTGTGTGTGGAGGGAGATTAAGCTAATCTAAGATGTTGGAAATGCTACTCTTCACAGTCCCTGGTGGATTGACAATGCCTGACCCTGGTTTCGTTTGTACTACTTTAATGGAATTACTTTTCTTATAGCCTACAGGAAATGAGATGGGCCTCAAGTTCAAGGCCTGTGGCATGTGCAAGTAATATGAACCAGCATTATTCGTATCTGTACTCAATTTATATAATTTTGAATCAAGAAATAATTTTTGTCCCTAAAGTGCTGGGTGTCCTGGTAATAAGCTGTAGTTGTCTCATTACTGCAGTGAATAGCACCATCTAGGGATCAGGATGGTTTTAAAGTCATCTTTTTAAATTGTGCATGTCAAGAATGGCTTGAATGTCAGATGTACGATGCACATATGCTGTCCATATAGCCATACTTTTTTATATTTATACTATTGCAAGCACAAATATAATATTTTCCTCCGTTTTCTATATATGTAAAAATATAAAAACTGAGGGAAATATTATATGTGTGCCCACCAGCAGTGCAAAGCTTAAATGAAGAGTATATCCATATTAACAAACACAAAGCTTATAGATATATGCATCACATTTACAGAATTCTTTGGCACTGTGGTTATCGGCTGGTATTAATGTGGCAACTAGTCTCTCCTATGCTGTAACAGGCTTTTCCAAATATTTGTAGCAAGAATGCAGCATTTAGTCTATGGTGTGTGATACATTGCACTGCAGAGAAAATTGGCATTACTACCTATCTTGACTATGCAAAAATAGGGACGACAAAGATAATAGTATTAATTTTTATTATAGTGAAGCTGGGTGACTTCGGGAGAGGTCAGAACTGCTATTTCAAGAAAAACTTGCATGTACAATAAAGCCGTTTCTATCCTGGCTTTTAATGAGAGTGTTTTGGCCAGAGCTGGAATTATAATCCTCTTGATTAAAACCTTTTTAGATTTTTTGATTCAGACCAATATTCTGAAAACCGCCTATTGCTCAATAGGTCGGTAAATAAATAAATTTGGAGACAAAAGCAAATAAAATAGACCAGAATCACAACTGAAGTAACTGTAATAAAAAATGTGGATTTCATAAAATGGTCTTTTAAAAGCACAAAACTTATTGTGCCCAATTTAGTTAGTTTGTTTGCTTTAAATTTAAAAGTTTATCTTTGGTATGCTATTGAGGCTACTTGGCCTCCAAGCGGGCTCTGTTGAGGCCTGTTATCAAAAGGTGGTCCAAGTTCCCTGTGTACAGGCAGCACGGAACTGACTTCATTTCAACTGCAATGACCTGCAGGGACAGAAAGGCCTATTACCAAGGCAGGAAGGTGTTCAGACACTGTCACTACAGACTGTGCTACATTTCACAGAGTTTCGGCGTTTGGACCTTGATAGATTTAGAGTACTTTCTTCTGCTGTCATAAACCGCTTAAAGGAATACTGCCAGTCTGGGTGCATTGGTAGGTCCCGAGTAATCACAATCAGTGAATGCATAGAAGTAGGTGTGATCTTCCTTGAGCCATTGTCAGACTAGTTCAGCTTGTCTACTTACATCCATGAATATATCAAAGTTTCAGCAGAAACCCAGTGCGTACAGATTAAGCTAACCATTGAAGTAATACTTATTCGCTGTGAATTTATATTTTAATTGGAGAAGAATGTGTAAACTCCAAATATTTTTTTCAGTGAAGTAGCTACTTTACAGATGCACCTAATTTTTGTTGAGCTGTTTGCACTGGTAAATATTAAAGTTTGACTGTATTTGTAAAATTATATTCATTACTGAAAATTGCATGCAATCTTTAGTATACTCATGTAAACAGTGTTCATATACCATGCTCTTATTATGGGTGCATCTGAAACGTAATGCAACTCATATTGCTGTTTGTTTGAGCACATTTTCGGGAGGGAGAAATGATGGCTATCACACTTGAATATAATGCCTGTGGTTATTTTCTTTGAGGGTACTGCTCTTGAAGAAAAACCGCTGGGTCAGTTTTCCATAAAATTCTCGCAGGCCATGACAGCCTTCTGTTTAAATCAGTGGTACAATCCAAGCTGAGTTAAGAGGCCAAGCAAAATTTTTCTTTTTGCTTTTTTCTGCACTTTTATTTCAAGGAATTGTGATGTAAAATATTCTACCATTAAATGTGAACAATCAGTTTTATGGTTTTACATTACTATTAAGGCACTAGTTTACCACTTCAGTACTACTGTACTAGGTACTTCATTTTGTATTTCTATATTTTTGCACAACGTATAGGAATCACTGATGCAGTAAAAATACTGGCTTTCCAGTCACTCTGCAAATAACAAGAGTTTTTCTTGCAGACTTGGCTTGATTTGAATATTGTTGGTGTTTAATTTTTTCACACCTGCAATGTGTTAGACACAGACTATTCAGTAACCATGTTCTCATCCAAACAATACTCTGTAAGTACGGTGCCAGAACTGTCATGAGTTCACTCCTCATTATAGCTGCCTATAATTCCCCTGTGTTGCAGAATCATGGAGCTGGAAGAAATCTTTTCAATTTCTCTGTAAGATTCCTCTGTTTGAGTAACCTCTACATGATACTGGGAGGTCCAGGACAGAGAAGCTGAGGTGTATTAGAGGGTTGGATAGAGTCGAGTTAGAGCTCAGAGTAGTGCAAAGACCTCATCGGAAACACGGAACACAGTATGTTTTCTGAGAGGCTATATAGACAGAGACAACTGAAGAAGTGTGAGGATGAAGTTAGGACAGAGGTCTCCATTGTCACAAGTGCTGTGGAGAAGGTGAATGGGGAGATTATGTTACAGAAATCAGAAAGCGCCTCTGATGCAATAAAATGAGTATGCTTGAAACAAACCAAGAGGAGGTATTTTTTCATACATTGCATAGTAATAGTTGTGGAACATTGCCAGAGGCCATAAAGGAGACTGGAAATGGATTTAGAAAAATAACTGACAAGTTCAGGGATGAGAGTTTCCATCAGTGATGGGAAGCCTGAGGGTCCGGATGCAGCTTCTAGAAATCCCTCAGCTGCTGATTCCTGGAGTGTATAGCAGGGAAATGAACATCCTATAAGGAATTTTCCTTAAGGGAAGAGTAAGTAAAAATTTTCTATAAGCCACCGAAAAGTAAAGTTTACAAGGTCAGATAAATCCATAGTCATACCCTGAGTGTCTCTTCTTGCATTTGCTGCATCCTTTGTATTCCTGCAGTAGCAGGAATTCCGGCTTGTAGCAGGACAAAGCTTAACTAACTACGTTCTTTCCGTTTAGAATTCCTGGCAATATTACCTAAGATAATGACTGCACACTAACTTAGGTTATCCTATTAAATGGAGTTACAATGGTTTCAAAGGTACTCTGTGATATTTGTTACTTTATATTGCCTCTTTACTTAAAAGCTGACTGACTGTTGGAGAATGAGCAGCAGTATTTTGTTAAATGTGGCTGCCCCACTCTTGTTCTGCATTATTATGCTTTAGAAGGGATTATTGTGCCTTTCCATGCCAGAGTAATGGCTTGGAGCATAGTAGGCATGTCTCATTTGTGTCACAGGGCTGCTTATTCCTGCAGCAGATGCAAGAGAAATTCAAGGGTTGCTTGCAAAAATAGTACCTTTTCATTGCTTCCACAAGCTCTTTTCTCCATTTCTTATGAGCTTCCTCACCGAAGGACAGGGCAAACAAGTGATTGTAGTCCTGCTGTTCCTCACTGGCCTGCTAAATGGGGCTGCCATGAAGCAGAGTAGCTCCTCTTGATTCAGATCATGGAGCCCTGGGATGATCTTTATGCAGAGTGGAACAGGGAGTTACAGAATGTGTACCTCTAAGAGATGTATTGCCTCTGCAGTGACCTCTCCTTAGCAATGGAACATAAAAAACGTTATTTAGCCCTAATCAAAACAGCTTCATTAGTCTGACAAACTCTTCTTGGGAACCGTAACTCTGATTTGGCTATTAAAAGTAGAACTAAAAGATCGGTCTCAAAAATTGGTCTAGACCTACTATGATAAGTCAGAATTTTCTGCCTTTTTTGTAGCTCAGGGTGGAGCTTGATCGTTAACTGATTCCTTCAGTCTTTGAGAAATGTGACAGCTGCTATGAGATCCCCTTCCATCATTGCATCTTTTCTATAGAAACACGTTAACAGCTGTATTTTCAAAGCAGTATGCAGGGATTCAACCATGTGACTTGTGCTAATAGCAGCAGAAAATGCACAGCTAAAGCTCCACTTACTCCTTTAAAACTTGCCTTTTGCTTTCCCAGGGTTATCTTTTGAAAAATAATACTTATTTTTAAGTGTTCAAATTACTATCTTTAAACTACGGCTGCTTCATCAAGAAAAGGGTAAGCCTGCTCTTTTTGTATGCCTCCGCTTGGATGAGCAATGCCTGTGAAATACCACTTACAGCAATGCCAGTTTTAAAACTTGCATCCATGCATTAACTACATGTTCTTGGCTGAATGTGTCTTATTATAGTTACTAACAGTCCGCAGAAAATAGATAATTGCGAAATGAAAATGAAAGATTGCTTCTTTGTGTAAGCAAAATAGGAAAGGTGGCTCTACAGGCACCTTTAAAAAACATGCAGAGAGGAGTGGCTGTGAAAGAGCCTTATACAGTTAATGTTTTTTATTGGTTAGGAATTGTAAATCATTGCAGTGGTTTAACCCCAGCTGGCAGATAGAACCACACAGCCGCTCACTCACTCCCCCCCCAGTTTGGATGGGGGACAGAATTGGAAAAGTAAGTGAGAAAAAACTTGTTTGTTGAGATAAAGGCAGTTTAATAGGTAGAGCAAAGGCTGCACATGCAAGCAAAGCAACACAAGAAATTCATTTACTGCTTCCCATCAGCAGGCAGGTGTTTGGCCATCCCCAGGAAAGCAGGGCTCCATCACGCGTAATGGTTACTTGGGAAGACAAACGCCGTAACTCCGAATGTCCTCCCCTTCCTTCTTCTTCCCCCAGCTTTAGATGCTGGGTATGACATCATTTGGCATGGAAATAGCCCTTTGGCCAGTTGGGGTCAGCTGTCCTGGCTGTGTCTCCTCCCAACTTCTTGTGCACCCCCGGCCTGCGCACTGGTGGGGTAGTATGAAGAGCAGAAGAGGCTTTGACTGCTCAGCAACAACTAAAAACACAAGTGTGTTATCACACTATTCCCATCCCTAATCCAAAACATAGCATTACACCAGCTGCTAGCAAAAAAGTTAACTCCATCCTAGCTGAAACCACCACAATCATTTGAAAACTTCCTTGGCCAGAATCTGTTGGTGGACATGTGCCTTGTACAGTAAAGCTTTTAACTGCAGAAAGGTAGAGAGGAAGACATGTAGGAGGGAAGAGTGAGGAAGAGAGTGTTAGGTTTGTTCAGCAGGACTACTCAGGGTAAGGATATAAATGGCTTTAGGAGGTTGGGCCAAAGTCTGTCTCACCCAATGCTTTACCTCTGGCTATGGCCAGTGGCTGCAGTCTGTAAGATAATGTGAAAACATGCCAATGATGCACTACTCAGACTTTCACTGAACAGTCTCCCAGCCTCCAGAATTTTCAAGCTCAGGGTCTTCCTGAACCAGAGATGATCTTTCTGGTTTTTATAATCCACATTAGATCGCTTTTCTGTTGATACACTCAGTTAGTTTTGAACCCTGGTAAGCTTTATGGCATTTGCAGTGTCCTGTAGCAGGGAATTCCATACTTGAGAGTGTTCAAGGAGGAAAGCCTGGTTTGTTTGGTTTTGAGTTTGCTTTTTGCTAATTTAATCTGATTACTTAAAGGTACTAAGAGTTGGTAGTGACTCTGAGTCCTTAATCATGTATGTAAAGTTAGGATTGTTTTCTGCCATGTGTATGACTTCGTGTTTCATTACATGTAATTTAATTTCGTAATTGTTTTCATACTTGTTCAGTCTGGGAAGGTCCTTTTGCAACATTTGGTCTTTACCTTTAATATCCCAGATAGCTTTGTGTCATCACCAGATTTCACCATTATTCACTTCATTTCCAAATCAGTTATGAGTATGCTGAACAGTGTGCACCCAGGATTGACAGCACACTGTATCCTGAAGAGAACCAGGCAGTGGAAGGAAATGGACACCAAATTGCCATTGCAGTCGAGCAATGGTGGGTGCAAAGCAGGATAGTAAAAGCAACATAGAGCCCAGGTACCTGTGACATGGGACCTTGTAGGTCCCAGCAACTCTAATGGCTGGATAGAGAAGGCCATGGGAATGGCTCAACAGAGTGACTTTGTGGCCTTGCACCTCTCTCCCACACCAGCAGAAAATGCCAAGCACATTCTTCGTCTCGAGTACCTTAAGACAACAGTTCCAAACTTAGAGGCTGCAACCTTAACGATGTCGTGGATGTTTTGAGGTATTGATGATGAAGTTGAAAGATCTTTTTTTGCTTCATGGTCTGCTTTCAAGGTAGGAATTTTAGCTTTTCTTTTGCTTGGAGCATTGCCATTACTCCTAGGTAGATGGCAGGTATGTTAGGGCAGCACGTCTCCTCTCTTAACCAGACATAAGAGAGCTGCCTATGCTGGGGGTGGAGGTGGGCACCATCTGAGTTAGCTGTATCATTTCTCCCTCATTCAGAGCTGCTGCTTGACAACTTTCTCCCCTATATCCCCACCCATCCAGAACTGCTCTTTACAATGTGTGCAGCAAATCAGGGAACTGAGAGGTGAGCAGGTGTGAAAGCTTAGGGCTGGCGAATCTCTCTGAGCAATCTGTGTTCATTTGTCATGTGTGGACGTTGTAGTAAAGACAAGGACAATGAGATTTATTACCAGAAGTAATAGAAACTTCAGAAGCACAACCCCAAATTGTTTCTAATATACTTCCAGATTAGATACAATCAGAACTGGAATGCAACCTGTGTCAATATGTCATTTTTGTGAATAAGAAAAAAATCTTGAATACAAATGTTGCTTATGGATCAGCTGTTACCATGCAACTAAACTTTGGAAGCAGATTATTTAGACCTCAGGCAATTTATGTTTTGTGTACTTACTGAAAGCTTCATCTTTAAATGCTAGTGACAGTAGATAGATGTTCATACACAGCAGCTCTTTCCCCTAAATTCCCTTTCACACAGTTTGACTGAATAAGTCAAAACGTATTCTCCTCTAACCTTCAAATGCAGGACGCTATTGTATAACAAATTTTGCTCTCTGGTCAGAGTAGGAGAAAGTCGTGTCCTTCTCCAGGGCAGCAGGGGAATAGCTAACCAATGCATGTGTCCAGTGCTGTCAGTCTCACACTTACAGTATGTCAGTGTCTTCTGGGAGGTCTCCAAACCACATCAGGTTGGATAACTTGTGGAATAGGACCTGAATATAACTTCAAAAAATGTTCTGAGGATAAATACTTAGGTTCTGCTTTTCTTGTGATTGAAACACAGTGTGCCTACAGATACCTAAATAAAGACGGCTTTCTCTGTACCTGTCTATCTTCCTTGCTCAAAACTGACAGTGTTCTTATTGATGAAGTGTTAGTCTGTGTTTTTGTCAATTTTGTTTTAAATTATGAACTTGCCTGAAATACACAGCTATAAATACTTCTCTACTCTGCATTATTGACAAAATATGTCATGGAAATATGAGTCCCTGCTCCTAAATTTAGCAATAGTAGCTTGCTACTAATTTCAGAGATCAGCAGTAGAATCTGCAGGGGACTATTGCACAAACATCCTGCAAAATCAGTATGCCTTACATAAATTTGCCAAATCCAAATAAACAGATGTGTATCTTTTGCCTTTGTTATGGCCACATTTGTATGTATCTGCTTGTGTTGCACCTATTTGAACACTTATAATTATGCATGTATTATAATGAATGTTAATAATCTGTGTCACAGGTTAAAGGCTTTCAACAATGCTACTCAGCCTTTTTACTCTGCAGCTACAGTCAGAGGTTGTAGCTGATTTTGAGAATTTGGTTTGTGTCGGTTACCACTGAAACCTGCCTGTGACCTTGTGTCTTATTGCATCACGTTCTTGAAATGTATTGGAGAAAATAGTGAAGTTACTCATTAGTAAGGATTTTTCAAGGCATTGAAATATAGTTCAGAGATTGTTATTTGAGTCTTCATGATAATCACAGGGTGTTTATATGTTCCATCTAAAGTTCTTTTGCAGTAAGAATTTAAGTTAATATGAGAACGGTATGTGTGAAATCAAATATATGCCCACTTGTTGAAGATGCTTGTAAACAGCATGAGTATGATTGCTTGAAGGAATGACAATTAGTGTCCAGCAAAAAGGAGTTGGTGTATTAAGAGTAGCTTCGTTGTTAAGCTAGAGAGATCATAAGTTGATCGTGCTGTGTTCATTAATTTTGTAGTTTCCCCTTATAGGGAAATACTCAGTTTTTGAAGTAAAACGAGATATGAAAGTGATTGAGGGATACAAGTTTCTGGTACAGAAGAGAGTCCTTTTCAGTGTGTATAGTAATAGGGTGGTTCTCTGTTGTAGGCACTCTTTAAATGTGACCAGGTAGCCTGCTTCACTGCTGCCTTACATTTCTCTCATCTTCTTGTGAAAGGTACAGTAATTGGCAAAGTTACTTTCAGAAAGTGTTTGGTGCAGTTATTACTTCTGTGCTTCGCAGTAGCTGGAAAGCAGGGATTGCCATCATCAGATGGACAAAAACTTTTGTGGCCTGGACTGTTTCATGGTTGTGCTGTTTGAGCTATGGTACTAAGAGGAGGTAGTTGCGGTAGGGGGCAATATTTACAACAGGTGACATTTCATTTGAAATGTCTTTTTCCTCAGTTTTCATTTGTAGTTTCTTGTTGTTTGGCTGCCATCCCATTGTAAATTTGCCTTTCCCACCTTCTGACTCAGAACAATGCCAAGTGTTCCAGTGATTTCCTGCAGTGCTTCTGGTTCCTGCTTTGTTCCCTTTAACTGGGAACATCTTGTAGAATTTTCTGGCAGGATAGGTGGAGGAAAGAGGCTGCTGCTGCAGAAGCAAGAGTGCGAATGTGAAGGACAGAGAGATAAGACTTTGCAACAGAGTTCAAACTTAATTGTTTCTCTGGTTTCTCCTGACTGACGTGAGGTGAGGAGGGGGATCAGTTCAAGCAATTTGTTCATACATCCTTTACGTTGCTGTCTGATGTAGTAGCACAGATATGCTGATGGTCATTTGAGGGGAAAAAACTGGTAGCTTCATCTTCTTTTGTGCATTATTGGAAATGTGACTATTTGAAAGAGCCTCTTGAGAAACATCATTCTTGTGAGAGACCCAGGAAAGCAACAGTCAGACAACTCTATTCACCATATTTCAGACAACACAAACAATACATTGCGAGATACCACAGCAGGATTCATATTGTATTAGTTATTCATTAGTTAGGATTTAGAAATGATGAGGACCTGTGCCCTGGAATGAGTCCATTTTAGTCATTCATGGGATGTGGATTTACATTCTTCTGTCAGTCAGGATAGGACTGCCATGCACTGATTTCTGTCACAATGTACAGTGGTATCCCACTCTTCTGCAGTTCTCTGTTGGAAAGGACTGGTGGGAGCAGAAAACTTCAAGTTGCATCAATTGCATTTGAAAGCATAGTAAGTATGTAACTGCCTCTCGGGAATCCACAGAAAAAAGAGATAAAATGCAACAACATTTTGGCTCACTCTCTTTTTTCTACACCCCCCCCCTTTTTTTTTTCCTTCCCTCCTTGCAGCTATTTAGCATCTGTATTGCTGTATCGTTCTGTAGCCAGGCCTCTAGGCCTCTGGTTAGGGATCCAAGTATGAAAGGACTCTAATAGTGCTCAGACAAGCAGTGATTTGCATGTACATTTCACAAAAGAACAGCCATGGGACTTCACCTGATACAAGTTCAACATACCCTATTGTGAGTATGGAAAATACTGTACTGCAGGAGTAGGATTGTTTAAGAGGAGGAGTGGATCTTGCAGCACGGCTAATTTTTCACCTTTGTGCACTCAGCCCAGTTGTACTAGCAATGTCTCTGCCATTTGCATTAGTGTAAGGCATACTGGAGTGGACAAGGTATCAGGAAACACCAGTTGCTTTCAAATAATTCTACAGTACAAGTGCACAGGGAGATTTTTAGAACCTGAGATACACATTCTACCAGTGCAGCTTCAAAGTCCCTAAACCTTTCTCCAAAAAGTTCAGAGTACAGCACAGTATAAGGACACTGTCAGTTCTTCATATTAATTTTAGGGAGTTTCTGCATTGTCTCAAAGTTATGGAAGATTTTATCGGCTTAGGACAGTTGTGCATAATGTGACATTTAAGTGTCTTTTTATGGAGATATGATGCAGTTTTCCTCTAAGTTCTCATTCTTGTGCAGGACTTTTTAATACTAAATGCAAAAGTTCCACCCATTACTAATTTTCTTAAATGCAGAGTTGGAGTACTCGGGTTTCCTAAACTCTGTCATTTCAGTACCTGCCCAGTTACGAAGTCTGAATTCCAGTTATTTAGTGCTTGTGCTCTTCTATCAAACTGATATAAAGTACTTTTTGTCCCTTCTTCCTTCCTTCTTTCCTCTGCCTCTCCTATCAGTGCAGCAGAGGGCTGTGACCATGTTACCAATAAAAACTGTAAGAAATTACATGATAAAAGCAATTCAACATGAAATACTGTACACTAAAACACTTTTTGTCACTCCCTACTATGAAGTAATGTCCACTCCTAAATAATTGGGGCAAAAATAGCAGTAATTCTAAACTGCCTTAATTTTTAACTAATGCATAGATTTCAGTAAGGTTTAATTGGGAGAAGTGTGATACATCTGAGGTCTGTTACCTTTGGGAGTAATTTGTCCTAAATTTCAGAGCCTGTTTTCTGTTTGATGCAGAAATTATTTATTCTGTAAAATCTGGATACTCTTGGGGAGATCTTGATACCCTTGTGGGTTGATACCTTCAGAACAAATAAGGACATCCTTTATTCTTAGCATGGGAAAAAAAGCCAAACGTCCCTCAAATTACAAAGTTCTTTTTTGTTTTCCGGGGTTTCAAGCAGCACTACAACACTTAATATTTTTACATGGAGGTGTCTAGGATGGAGGAGGATGTCAGAATATCCTTTCCCACTTATTTAGAGGTTTCTTCGTAAAAGCAAAGGCTTGGAGCTTGGTCCATAACTTTTTTCTTTTTTTTTTTAAATTTTGGGGGGATAATCTCAACTGTGACAGGTCCATTCCCTTCTCTGTGAAACTCATCAGTGATGTGATGATATTACCACACAGTGTGCCACACTGGTTCAGCACATGTGAGTGAACTTGTGCCAACATGGTGCATAATTGTCATGTTTTCCAGTAAGGAATTGCTATCGGAAACAGCATTCTTGTTAGTAGGTAGGGTGCCCTTTCCAGTGGAAGAGGAGGAAAGGAGTCTTTCTGTTGCTTCCCTGTTCTGTGGGAGAACAAGTTCTTTGCTCCTCACTGGATGGCTTGTGCTGGTTCCAGTCACAAGAGTGGCAGTCTGAATCCTTTTGTGAGAAACTCTTACCATTTTCTGCCAGGACAGAAAGTACATTGTACTAATGGGTTGCCAGTAGACCCCAACTGCTCAGTACTTCACACTGAGCATGGCGTTTGTAATTGTAATGCATCACACTTTTATCTTTGGCACAACGTCACTCACAACACTTTGAATATTGCAGCTGATCCTCATGAAAATAAGTGTTAATCCAGGATATTCTGTGAGATCAAGAAACTTATTTCCAAGAAAAGCTGCTGAGCTAGTACCCCAGGGGGATTATTGAGTGAGAAACTGTTGATGAAGTTAGACAGTGGGTTGGTTTTTTTTTTACTGGAGGTGGAATTCCTCTAATTGTCTCTTTCAGCCCTGCAATTGACTCAGTTTACTTTTCCATCCACTCAGTGGATAGGGAGATGCTACAAGAAGATTGTTTTGCTCATTTGTTACACTCTCTCTGCCCCTTGCTATAGCAGAGCTGTCAGAAGATAGTAGCCCTGAGTTGCTTTCTTTGAGTGACAATGTAACATATCAGGCCAGGCATAGCTTCTCTAGGTTTTTGCTCTTTGCTGATCCTCCTGCTGTGTTTTGACTGTTGTGTTTATTTATTAATATTTTTATGAAATTGTTCTATATATCATTCTCCTGTGGCAATGGATTCATCTACTAAAACCCATCAACTGTATTCCTGTACAGTCTCCATCTGACGGAACATAGCCCTTTGCAGGTGAGAAGACGCTTTAAATTAAACTCCTGGTTTTGTGCCTGGTAGATCATTTTGCTGTGAGATTCAGGGTGAGGTTGAACAGAAGATGGGGAGATTTGATGACATCTCTAATCTCTCCCATGATGTTCTGTGCAACATGAGTCTGCCAGAGTAGAGGACTGAGAAAGTGCCAAGCCATCATCTAAGCAGTAGGTATCAGATGTATTTTCAGACCCAGCCAATATGGTAGTGCCCCACCCATCAAAGTATCTCCATGTGTTTGAACCCATACAAGATCATGCGAAATACAGCCCTGTGCAATCCTCCTTCATCTGTACCTGTGGGACTGTGCTTTTGTTGGGAGGGTTGGCATCTGGACGCCTTCTGCAATATTTTTGCTATATATCTAAATATATATATATGTATTTCAAGTACTTAGGCAGCTGGGCTGATTTTCTTATATACTTCAGGAGAGAAAAATATGCCAAAGAATACAGCTAAATTGTTTCCTACCATCACCTCTTTTTTCCGTCGTTTGCTCAGGGTAGCAGACTGTAAGAGTTCCCCCCTTCATGAAGAGAATTAGCCAGTTTTGGGAGATGAAGGACATTATATTGGAATATATCCCTAAAGACAGTAACAATCTAACAAGCTACAAATTGAAATAATGGGAAAGTGTTGTACTACTATTAGCAATGGAGACAGTTTCACTGTCTGTCATATTTTCTTATCATTTTTTCAGACATCTAAAAAAAAAAATATAATCTAAAGTATGGATGGAATTGGAGCATGGATGGAGATTCAAGAATGGCACGCTGCAGGATCATTTTAGAAAATTATTATTCCCTGTTGCAGTCTGAGGATGGGGGAGAGTGGAATCAAATTTCCATTGCATTGCCTTTTCTAAGATAATTAATCACCGTGCTTTCCCATGAGAACATCCAGCCTGTTAGTAGCCAGGCATTGAGAGGCTGCTATAACAATAGGTCTGCTTTCAGGAATTGGTCCTAAGGCAGCCCCAATCCTGCGCAGTGACTATACCTCCAATAACATCTTAAGGTAGTATTAGGTATACTTCCAAGAATCAACCATGTTCCTCAGAAGGATTACAGCACTAATGAATAAAAAAACAGAAAGGAAAATCTGTTTTGATATTGTACGTAGCTTTAGAAATTACTAGCTTGGGTTTGTATTATTTTGGGACCTCATCATAACGTCAGTGGTTACCTCTGCACTTATGGTCATGGGAGATGCTTTNCTTTTTGTTGTTGGGTTTTTTTTTTTTTTTTTTTTTTTTGTATTGTGAAGAGTGTAGCTGAAGAGAGCCTCTTGATGGGGAGTGCCTGTGCAGTTCTGCTCTTCACCAGTTTTAGTTCTTAATTGTGCATAAATGTTGGAGACGCCAAGCTCTTACACATCACTTATCATCAGCTCTTAAAACACTTAACCAAGAAGATGAATATCCCATCATTGTGGAGAGACATGAAACTGACACGCCAGCAACTTGCTTAAGATGTTTTAGCAGTACTTGCAAAGCTGGGCGCAGAGTTCTGGCACTGTCCTGGCCCAGTGCCCTGTGCAAAGGATGACTTAAGATAAAAGTGGGATTTTGTGACTGTGGTCACAAGTGTCTAAGGGGAATAAAAATCCCTTTGTGCGAGCAACAGAAATTTTAAAGGCGACTTATGGATGAACCTAACTTTTTGAGGCTTAGAGTTATTCCCTCTGATCAAAGAAGAGATCTGCTAATTGTCAGTATGTGGGATTTGTCCAGCAGACTTCCCAGCTGAGGAATGAAGTTGATAGGGCAAAGCACATGGGAGAGTGTTCAGTCCCAGGGAAATGGCTGTAGCAGAGGTGTGACTTAGTGCATTGCAATTATTTCTCTTTCTGGGCCCTGCTTTATTTTTCCAAAACTGAGTTTTCTGGTATTCCTTATTCTTTTATGTGTGGTTTGCCTTGCTACTTTGGGTTACTAGGCACCTATGTTTAAATCCATCGGGGAATATTTTGAATACACTTTGCACAGTGCACATCTTTTCAAAGAAACTACATCAATTAATCTTTGCCACAAAAGCCATTCATATGGATTATATGCTACCACTAACTTTAGTTTTGACAGAAACGCTTGGCACAGTATTTCTGCAAAGGCCCTAAAGTTGCCATTTTCTCTGCTTTCATCAACTGGAGCAGATGACTGTTTCCAGCATTAAAAGCAATGTAGGAGTAAGCTGGTACTTTTTCCATCTAAAAAAGCAAATGGATTTCAAATTTCACTCTGCTTACAATGATGGCTAAGATAGGCAGCCTGGGGAGGATTCAGTACAGTTTCTTTTGTACTAAGCTGTCAGGCTATATCCTCAGGACTCTGGTAGTAAATTGTCCAGAGAATTATGGGTGAGATTATGAAAGACACTTCTAAAGGGCACACGTGGATCTTTCAACTAGCAGGAATGAGGAAAATAGGATGCTATGAAACCATTTTTGTGTTACCCTAATAATGGATTTGTTCTCTGTCTCTGGTGTCTTTAGACCACCTTGAGGATCTGTTTTTTCATGGCTGCCTGGCACAGCCACTGTGATTTCTCGTATCTGAGTATAACCCTGACGCATTCATGGCTTGGAGTGGGATTTTTGAAAACAGACTTGGGTCTGTCTTCCCCCAAGACCGTGCCAAAGGTGCACTGGCATTTTATAATGAAGCTAGACTGGATGTAGGCATCTTACATTAACCATTGAGGAAAACTTAGTACTGGCTATCTTGGAGACTTCAAAATAAGGAGATGGATGCCAGTATTGTGAGATGAGATCTTTCTTAATCTTTCTTTGCATGTTTAAACTACTGCTGCAGGAGGTATATTTTGTATGGAAACTATGCAATTCCCTACTCTGGAGGCTTCAGGAGCTGTACCTCCGTTCTTCTAGATCTTGGATTCTTTCTTAAATTTGATATGGTGAATTTTCCTGAGTGCTCTGTATGTGTAGCATTAGATGTCAGAGTGACCTTTCTGAAATGTAAAACTTGCCCAGCATCCGCTGGATTCACTGGGAGTCCCTGCTGGATACTAATGTTGTTTGTAGGTTATCTGAAATAGCTAATAATAATAATATTTAATAAAATATTGCTCTGTTCCAAACAGTCTTGCATTTTCTCAGCCAAGTATCTTTGCTTAAATATTCCATTTCCCTAAATCTCTCTGATGTCCCTTTGACAGTTGTTATGCTATTCATGTCATGTATTAACGCTGTAAGTGCTGTGCAGTCCTCTCTCTTTCAGGTCTTTGCTAGCCAAAATAGGTGTCTGAAATGTTATGGATGTGTTTTTCCAGAAGGTTTCAAAAATTTTCTCTATTTTGTCCATTTTTTAGTTAAAATTTTAAGTCTTGAATTAATCATGCACAGCATGACAGCTCTGACAGTTCCGTTCACACCATGCAGCCTTAGATTTTTCTTTCTCCGGACCTTTGCTTTTACCACACCACCTTTGCCCATAAGTACTCTTCTCTTTGGAGATGTTGATGGCCACCACTGTAGTTGCTGGTAGTTCTCTGAACTGCATTTAAGCATCAGTCATTTCAAAGGTCCAGTACTAATGCTGTCTGTAATAATTGTCATGTTGTCCTCTTGAATGACTGCAGCAGAACTACTGTTATTATAACCAATCATAGAGAAACTAGAGGTGCTGTCTGCTTGCTTGAGGCAAGAACTGTTCTCACCAGGTTCAGAAAAAGGCACTCTAAAACCAGCAGAAATACCATCGATTTTAATGCCAACTATTTAGCTTCCGTCTGGCAATCTTTGCCTCCTGCTTTGAAAGGAGATGTCTGCTTTTCACTCCATGATGTTAGCATTGCAAAGAGTCATGCAGATAGCTCAACCTTTTCCCAGACTATTTATTTCTAGTTGGGGAAGGGATGTTCCCAAAGAGTTTGCCTGTTCGATACAACAGAAGTTGAGCTGGGACTCAAAGTGCAAAGAGTAACTTCAGTCATCACTATAGAAAAGACAGTAGTTATAACTACTACATCATGTTGAATGACAACAGTAATTTTTTATTGTAGGTAAGTTGGTGTAGCTGTAGATGTTTTATTAGATTTGTGTTGCTCTGACTGGAGAATAATTTTTTTAAATTGTTTTTCAATGAATTTCCTGTTGTTAACCATCTGATTTATTAAATAAGAGATTTTCTGGCAGCCACATCCTGTTTATCCAGGGAACTGATTTTCAGCATATTCTAGAGCAAGGTTTTATAAAGGGCCAAGTCCTATACGCATACAGGTATGTAGGCAGATTCATGGCTTTTCCAAAAATTGAAGTGGAGGGTTAAGACATAGACATAACTGTTCACCTTTTCCATGAGACGATGTGTTGTTATTAAAGCAGTGGCTATATAAAGGGTTCCATTCTGTTAGTGTGTCTCAGTGGATTTTCTTGGGTTGGGCTCAGAAGAAGCAGAAATAGGAAAAGGCAAGGAAGGCCAAGTGCCACAAAAACTAAAATGTGCAGACAATGTAGCCTCCTAGAAACTGAACAGGCACCAGCAGGGCAGCCTGCTTTCAAATTCAGTTTGACAGACTGAATTGAGCAATTTTTCTGCTGAAGCTCTTTTCTTGGGGCTCAGAAGAAATGGCTAGTCATTTCCAGGTTGTGATTTACTGAGAATAGAAAAGTAAACTGATCTGCAGGGCTTCTACTTCAATACCAGAAGCAGAGCACTAAATAGTCTCAGGCTGAGTTTTCTGTAGACTGGAATGACATGAGCGAGTCTGGATCCTGGAGCAACAGAGATCTAGTATGGAAATACAAACACTAATTCCAGAAGCTCAGGGAAGGATAGCGCGGGGAAATTTTCCTACTCACTGGCTTGTGGTCTGGATGTCCCAGTGTCGTCTAATACATGCTCAATGTATATATTGCAATTTGTGCTGTCATATTACCCTTGTGTTTTGGAAGTAAATGTAATTATCTGAACTCTCAAATTTTTTGCTGTTCTGAACTACTGATATGTTGCTGGTTTTAAAGGTACTTGGTAGAGGGTTAATTGGATTTGTGAATGAGACTAATTTCTAAATCTAAATGAGAAAATAGGATATGAGAAAAGAATAAATGAACTTGGCTTGTTTAAAGACTAAGGGGAAATCTATCAGAAACATGAGTAACGTTGTTTTCAGTGTTCATTGGATGTAGAGAAGAGTTAAAGAAATTGGAATTATGTATGTTTAAGCAGTGGTATATAATGTAGACTCAAAATCACCAGATGTTACTAAGGACAGGTTAGGCACATTGTTTAGGGATGATGTAAGATGGCTGAACTTCTGTTGGAGCACAAGAGGCAGGATATGATGCACTTTCAACCAAATTTTCTCTTGTTTCCTGGTGTGCATGATTTTCTATTGGAAGGTCATGGATGGCTTTAATATTCTGACACATAAGCAGAGAGGAAAAAGTGTGGAAGCTGAACTGATACATCCTCTGAAAAGATGGAGAATTTCTAGAGCCACAAATATTTAAGGACAGCAGTTAAGAGAAACGGGGGAAAAAGCCCTGTTGTTGAAGTAGTTTTTCTACTCTAGGAAGTTGGGGAGCAAGCACTTAATCAAAGATAAACTTCAATGAAGTGGAAATTCTGATGCACTCTGCTTTTTATTTATTTTACTCTGCTTTCTATTCTTTTTTTTATTTAAATATATATAAAGATGTCGGAAATTGCCTCCCATGAGTAACTTATTCCAGTCAGACTCCCTAAAAACTGTCGGGCTGCACTGAATGCTTATTTTAATCTTCACCCCTTTATTCGTAATGATTTTGCTACGAACAAGGAAACCCCGTCTCATTGCTCAGCTGCAGCAAAGACCTTTTCTGTTCTGGTGATAAAGCTGTAATGCTTTGGTCCACACTTAATCTGGGAAGTTAGCAGCAGTAAGTATGGACCACCTCTGCTCTCTTACAGGCTTTCTTCGAAATGAAACTTGCTTTAAGGGCTCTGCTGAGGGTCAGACCTCCGCTCATTATCTCATAGGAAAGAGCTGTCAGGTACACAATTAATCTGACAGCCAAACTCCTGAAATGTCTGGCTGTTTCATGAAGCTATAGCTATGGCTGTAAAAATCTGTACTCAAATAAGGAGAAAGAGCCGAGCTTGTTTAACGTAGAGGGACTCTTAAAGAAAAGGGATTTCCCACTCTGACTGTGGTAGACAGTTTTGGTTTGAAGTGAGTGGGAGACTGTGAAGAGGTAGATGAGGGAGGACTCGGAACTGGCTTCTGTGATGGGGAAACAGTAGTAGGGAACAGAGTGATGTGTTGAAAGCCCAGGGCTCATTAGGGGCAAAACCTGACCCTGACCAGTGGGAGGACAAATTGTTCCCTGTGCCTTCTGGCAATCAGTGGTAGGCTCTCTTTCTGTCCTTGCTCTATGATCTAACTTGTGTGCGTGAAACACTGAGAAGATTCAGATTATGGATGCAAAATATGAGCATGCCAGGAGCTATCTGCATGCAGAGAATGTGTGCTCAGAAAAGCTCGTCTGTACTTGTATGAACAGATGTGGGGTTTTGTCTGATCAGTGAGGATCAAGCAAGTGAGCTGCAAGCAGATAGTTGTATATGAAAGAGAGCAGGAGTTAGACATCATCCAGCCTTGCACCTGAGGTCTCTTGCTGGAGCTGCAAGAGCAGTCTTTTATTTTGCGCCTGTATTGATGTTGTGGGCCATAAAGGGCAATGTCGTTTTTATGTATGTCAGTATATTACTCTGTCTGATACCATGCTTTATTTCCTTATCAATGCTGAAAATCAAGCCCTATCTGTGAAGTGTTTTGCTTCTTGAGAGCTGTGCAGCTGTTTGTGAGCTGGTCTGTAAAAAAAACATCATTATCTGGAGAGAGAAGGAGAGAGGGAGGCAGCTATACCCTGTAGTTCTGAAACTGGAGCCCTATACCAATAAGGTGAAAAAAGTTTACTGCTGCAAGTGTTGTGCAAAGCTAATGATTCGTGTAGTTTGTTCTAAGTAAACAGGAGCCCCCCCAGGGAAGCAGCGGTGTACTAAGTAATCCATCTGTAACAAAACGAACGAAAGCTTCCTGTAGCTTTGCAGTGATGAGCGTAACGCTTACTCATTAGACCTCTTTCCCTTCCCCTTGTGTGTATACACATGCATTCTTTCATCCATATGCTCTTTAAAGGTGTCATTTCTTCTTTTCCCCTAAAGTTTGCTGCAGCAATATTTCTTTCTTTTCTGCTCCTCAGAGTGTGTATGTATGGAGGAAGGCAAGTTAATAGTCGGAAACTGTAAAATTCACACCTGAATAATTGTATATGGCTATTCAGGTTGCACCATGAGGAAGTCTTTGGGGAAGAAAGAATGTTCCTGCTGACTCTGAGTCGGTTCCTGTTAGTATGTTCAGCAACTTTGGTGCCAGGTTAACTGTTGATGCTGCCCAAATGAACATCATCCTTTATTTTCCCCCAAACTCTGTAAATGATAACTCACAATCACAATAAACNGCTAAAAAAAAAAAAAAAAAAAAAAGCTGTATTTATGGTTTTTTTTTCTGCACAGTCTAGTAATCTCAGTTACTAGGTTGGACAGCTGTCAAACACACCCTAAGTCTTTCAAACTACAAAAATCCTTAAGATTCTGTGAAAAAGCTGATAAGACATTTTCTGAGATTTTTAAGCTTTAACATCTATAAGGATTCCACAGAAAACATGGGATGAAAACAGACTTCCAATTTTTCTGAGATTTTTCTTGATAAAATGATTTTTCTGACCACGTTTATTTCAGCATTTGGCCAGGTAAAGTGGAGAAAATATTTACCACTGTGCCACATGCAGCCATCAAAACTTTGTGGTAGATCCTTGAGGGTCTGGGCCATACCAGAAGCTAAGGGTGGCTCAAACAACAAAGGCTGACTGTCACGGTTCTTCAGCCTTCTGCTAAAGGAGATGGAGTAGGGACAGAGAGGGAGAAGAAAACCCTCTTCTTTGTTGGGGCAAAGGCAGGACTTAACCCAGCTCAGAGCGAGCAACGTCATTGCTGAAAAATAAATAAGTATGTGAGCAGGGGTTGCTGTCTGTTCTTCAGCTGAAGTTCAGGACAGTGACAACAAACCTGTGCTTTAGTTTGCCCTGGAAATAAGGATAAATTGCGTACATTCCAGCTGTAGCTTAAAGGGGGTTTTTGCCTGGGGAACTTTTGCTCCATTCCTACAAGTACTTGCCCACGTGTTTCTTTTTAATGGAAGCCCACTCATCCTTTGACATGGATTGGACCTGTCACATGTTTAAGATGGAAGCGTGCGTGTGTAGATGTGTGCAGGATTGGATTCTGTATGAGTGAGTGACATTTGTAAACTTCTTGGACATATTTCATAGGGCAGTATAATAAAACTTATTTTAACTGTACGATTCTTTTTGTAATTTCAATACATTTCTTGGAGAATAAAAAGGTAAGGAAATGTAAGAAAGCATTTTAAACAATTTTCATAGTTTAACAAATTACCAACTATTTATAAAGTGCAAATGCAGCCAGAATTACCTTATTCTCTGATTATATGAGCTTCTAATTAACTTAATCAATGAAATTCATATCCCAAACAATTTATCTTGGTAAGAAAGACAATCCATCAGTTTTATCTTAAAAAAACCCCACCATAATTAAGTGAATGTCAGTATAGCCATTTTTTATATAGAGAATCTATTCTAATTTCTGTCTAATGAGTCTGTTTCCCCATGCATCTACCAGAGCTCAGACCTACTCCTACAAAGGCCACTTCACACGACGGGGGTCCCCTTGAGGCCTGATCCCTCACGTTTCTTACAGTGGTGAGAGTGGCGTGGCTTGGGCTGCTTAATTATATCCCCTTCAAAGTGTGCATCTGTGCTGTATTTATTCTCCTTGGGTGCAGAAGTTAAGTATCAATCTAGAAAGAAAAAAAAATTGTCTCTGCTTGTTGAAGCTCTGACTTAACAAGAGCTGCTTTCTGGAGTGGAGGGGTCTTTCAATTGTACACCTTGTACTGACCCTCACAGTTGACTTGGGCAGTCTCTCACATGACTCTGAAATTCTCAGTTCTTTCTGATTGCTCTCTTTTCTTCTATCTCGAGGTCTTTTTGAATTGTGTTACACTCTATTCTTCTCATGTTGGTGTTGTTTTTTTGAATACAAATACAATTGAACTCAGGCTAGTTATCAAGAAGTACCAGGTAAAACAGTCGGAAGGATTGCCAGTTTTGATTTTAGCATCTCGAGGTCTTTTTGAATTGTGTTACACTCTATTCTTCTCATGTTGGTGTTGTTTTTTTGAATACAAATACAATTGAACTCAGGCTAGTTATCAAGAAGTACCAGGTAAAACAGTCGGAAGGATTGCCAGTTTTGATTTTAGCATCTCGAGGTCTTTTTGAATTGTGTTACACTCTATTCTTCTCATGTTGGTGTTGTTTTTTTGAATACAAATACAATTGAACTCAGGCTAGTTATCAAGAAGTACCAGGTAAAACAGTCGGAAGGATTGCCAGTTTTGATTTTAGCATCTCGAGGTCTTTTTGAATTGTGTTACACTCTATTCTTCTCATGTTGGTGTTGTTTTTTTGAATACAAATACAATTGAACTCAGGCTAGTTATCAAGAAGTACCAGGTAAAACAGTCGGAAGGATTGCCAGTTTTGATTTTAGCTTCCATCCACAAGTCTTTGGAAGAGTTTTGGATGCTGGGCTTTAATAAGTGCTTAAAAAAGAAAACATCTAAAATGGGAGCTACAAGTAGGTGGTTACAGTACTTGAGAGAACATCCTGTCGCAAAACTGCTAGAGAATCGGATGTCCTCGATATCACAATGACTCAACTGATCTGGATAGTCTCACCAGTTACAAGTGGGTGATGCAGGACTGTGGGCTGCAGCAGAGCAGAGATTTCCTCTAACAGGGTTTTTTGAGCTGTATGCCATGGCAAACAAGCACTCGTCTGCCAAACAGGAAGGACGAGAAGGAATTTGTGCTCCAAGCAGTACGTTGCCTTCTGGCACCTCTACAGCTTTTCCTACACAAATCTTTTGGCAAAGCCACAAACCTAGCTGACAACTGGGAATTTACAATTAGCTGAATGCACGATTTATAATAATGATCATCCTCTTTCATACTGTTTTATGAATGAGTGATTTTATGAAATGGAATTTGATATTAGGATATGTTCTTCTAATTGACCTTTTCAGCTGTCTCAGCATTAGATTGCAAAATCCAGTAATGAGATGAACAATGCTGCTAAAATAAGTACCAGAGCAGAGGAGAGGAAAGTATGGTAGTGACAAACTGGATGGGGATCCTGCTTTGCCTTGTGAACATCTCCAAGCAGTTTTTACAGCTTCTTTAGTAAAGAAACAAGCTACGTCACCTACAGCCTGGAGAAAGGGCCACAAACTCTGCAGTAGACCATTAATATGTTAATACTGAAAGCAGTAAAGAATTTGCAATACAACTTTGGTGTTAACCAGTCTGCAGCTGACAACGGGTCTAAGTGAAGCTTCTGGGTACCAGCAATGACAACGTACCAGCAGGCCCATCTGGGACGTTGTTGTGCCTGTCCAAGATTGTGGTTCTGCCTGTAATTTATACCTATGTTTGCTTGNTTGCTGGCAAAATTAAACTGAGACTGCATGGAGGGGCTGCCTGTGTTTTCAGGGAATCTGATGGCTTTTCTGGTTCATTTTGGAAGGCGTGGCTGCCCCATTTTTTTGCTTGATTCTACAGTTCAGCCTAATTTTGCCCGTCTTTGATAGGCAGTTTCTCCAGGTCCCAAGTTTTCTCTGTGATCTCAGGCCTAAGTCTACAAATCAGCCCCCTGTTAATTGCAGGTCCCTGCTGCCATAAGAACAGGCCTAACTTGCAGGTGCTGCATCTTGTTGCCACAGTCCCCGTCAAAGCTCAGTTAGCGGTTTTAGTTACACTAAGGGGCAAATCTGCCATTTCTTGCTACAGTGTACGTATGTTATCTTGTTGGTCACCAGTTTGCATCTTCTGCAAGTCCTTCTGGGTGCATTTAGGTGCTACATCAAAGCTTGATACAGTGGTTTGTGCTGCCTAAGGGGGCAGTGCCAGGCCTCCCTTCTTCCTTGTGTGTTCATAGCCACAAGTTCAAACAAGTTCTGCTGCTGCTTTGACTGCACCATGGAGTGACTCACCTTGATGGTCCTGCAGAAGCTATTCACTGCTCTTTTTGACTGCCTGATTAGCATGTTGGCTTTGCTCACCTGAAGTCACGTGAAATGTGATTGCAGGATGCGAAGAGTGTAGTGTCCTTCAGGAGATTATGTCAGCCAAGGGATGTGACTGTATCCTACACATTAGAGCAGGGATCTCAACCTTCCCTGGTCGTCTACATCTCTAGAAACATACGGCAGGGAGACCTCACTGAACCTTCCCTCAGAGATACTTAGGAGGGAAGGCAGTGAAAGCTAGCGCCCGGACCTTCGCATGTCCCGTATTCTGTTCCTTTGTATAACCTGTACAGCATCTTTTAGCCTGCACAGCTCCTTCAAAGCATCTTTGCTTTTGATTTATTCACAGATGATCCTGAATAAAACTGCTCACTGTGGTGGTGGTGTTGGATCCAGGAGCAAGAAGCACAAGTGAAAGTGATACACCTTGTTGCACAGATAGAGGTAAGTCCTTCAGCACTTTGATCTTTGCTGCAGAAACTTTGATCTTTCTTACAGGAATCCCTTCATTTTATCTTTAATTCTTCATTCCACCCTTTGGAATAGTTATTCTTTTAACAACCTTTTCTACATGGATTTGCTGAGAGATGGTTATTTCATTCTGAGAGGAATATAGAGTAGATAAAATTTCTTCCTTGTAGCTGCACCAATCACAGTGCTTTAGTTAGGAGTCTGATGGTGTTTTCATTATAAACCTCTGGTTTCAAGGATTTATATAATGTTCTGAAAAGGCTTGGCTTAAAAACAGTCATTTGGAAGAAATGTATGTATGTACCTAACTTTTGAAAATCAGTGGTGTGTTTTGCAAGTCTGTGAGGTGTGAAAAAAAAAAAAAGTATCAGCTTATGATATGCCTTTTTATGTGTTCCTAGTAACTCTAAACTTTTATAGTTGTTTATGCTAAAGACCCATCTTTGTCATCTTGATGCAGATGCTGAAAAACATTATCTTGTTTGACAAATACCTTTTCTGTTTAGTTCAGTACTCCCATCCCAACTGTAAGTAGTACCACAGAGATCTCCATCCCCGCACATCCACATGTGTTCTTTGTTTACAATGTTTCCTTTCTTTTGACATGTCTTTCACCTTCATTCTACTTATTTACAGTGTAACCATTGGCAGATTAAAAATTGATGGCCATCAAAGGATTAAATCATTGTAGAAAGCAATGCAACATAATGCAACATATTATTTTGTTCAGGTCATGTTGATGGCATATGTTTTAACAAAACAGCGCATATAAATCTTGTAGGAGCTTCAGTGTACTCTAAGCATGGACTGCTTAGATGGTAAGATCTTGATGTGTCTGCTTGAGGAGGCAAGCATCAAGCCTACAGCGTTTCAGACTTGAAAACAATTTTTTCTTTAAGCGGCATACTGCTGGGAAAACCAGTAAGGATAACTTAAGAAATGTAGTGAGAGCTCTGCGAGGGAATTTTTGAAGTGTGAACTTAACTACTTTGGACTGGTTGTCATGTCCTACATACTTAAATGTGAAACAATGCTTTTTTTCAACCCCTGTAGTGTTAGAAAATGGGACAAAGCTTTTCTTCACAGCAGCTGAGCAGCAGAGCTAGTGCTGATAGGGGTATCAGCCTTTCACTATTACATGCAGATCGGAATTGATTTGAGTTCTAAGAGTTTTAATTGAATTCTAAGATTTTTAAGATGTTATGCCAAAAAGGGATTCTTGATTTTGAGATAGTAACAGAGAAACTGAGGGAAAAAAATAAATGAAAGGTAGATTAAGAGCAGTGCTACTACATAAGGTCAGTTTCTGATTCACCAAAGTTCATGTGCATTATCCTCTAGTCACCATTTCTAGATTGGACTTGATTAATTTATGTCTGTTCTTTACGCTAAGCCCCTGTTGCTGAGAAAATATTTCTATTAATTTAGAACAGTTTTGTAGCAGATCCCTCCAAATGTTTGGGTTTGAAAGTATAAGCTTCGTGCATGTATTAAGTCTTTTTCAGATCACTCCAGTAAATACACTGAGCTATATGTTCTAAACCTGAGACCAGAGAAGTGTTTTCAAAAGAACTCTATGACATAAATGTGATCCCTTTGTTTGGAACAGAAAAGATAAATGAAAGAGCTAATTCAGAACCTGATTTAAAAAAATAAAATGGAAGAAGAAAGAAAACCTGGTAGAAATTCAGGCTGTAAAAATGAGACTGCAGTTAGGGAAAGGTTCATGTACTTTCACTCTTTTTGGATCTTGGTACTGTTACATGCGTCTTTTGAATTAAATAGTACTTCCCACTCCAAGTGAATTTAGATTTTTAGCTTATTCAGGAAAGCAGTAATGGATTTGATGGCTGAAAATTTTTGATGGAAATGAATACAAATCTTAATAGAGTCATTTTAAAAAGTCATACCAAGAAAACACAAGCTCAGTTTAGTTCCATATGTCCCTGTAGAAAACTACCATATTGCTACCAGGATGATAAACAGCCTTAACATCTCGTACAGAGCTGGGGAAAAAAACCCTCCAAGTTTCTATCATAAATAAAATTACGGAGATTCCTTTGGCACTGTATTTTATCATGTTTTAATTATTACCCAACAAATGCAACTACATGTGGTATAGCTTTTAAGATGAGATATTTCTGAACCATGTGTTCTCTCTGCAAATTTAATTTTTAGCAGTTGTTCCTGTCTATACACAAATTCTGCAACACTTTCTTAAATTATTTTGGTCTTTTAAGTCCAAGACAACTGGTAAGGCTTCAGGTGCACGCTAGACTTCGGTTACTCCTTTCATGCCTTTTTGCAGGAAGGATATAGGCTGTTTGTTCCAGCACTGGTACTCTCACCTAGCTTTTCTGTGTGGCTGTATATGCATCAGCTAAACTACTCCAAGTTCGCAGAGCCCGGTGGTAATTAGCTCCACAGTGAAAACACACCTTAAAAATAAACAGATTAGATGGATAAATGAACCAAATGTATAATGGCTATTACAAGATTTACATAATGCTTAAAATCAAATTATTCAGAATTATGGAGAGTGGTAGCTCTGTGCAAGAGGTATTATTTTAGTATATTTGAATTCCGTGTGATTGTAGGTTTTTTGAATGATGGACTTGGTCTGAAAAGGTCATATGAAATTGTCTCTATTGTTGGTTAGTTACATGTGCCCTCTCATCAGAAAAGAGAACTAAGGCAACACAGACTGTATAAAAAAACCATTGGAGGCCAGTGATGTCAGGAATTTGAGCTAGAAATGTGGTTAATAATTACCTTGTTTAACTTCGATTTTGAACCTGCTGTGTGTGTAGGGCTGCATTTGGGAAATCATCTGTGTTACTCATGGGATTAAATTATACTCTTTTCAGTGTTTTGTGAGCTTTATGGACCTCCTTTTCCTTTTTTGTGGTAATTCACAAAATCTGGCTGAATGACACGTTGGTAATATGTATGTGCTTGCATTTAATAGAGTCATTTAGAGCCAAGGTTGGTGGGATGTCCCTCCTTATTTCTACTGTTATATGAGGGTAAAGGCACTTCAGAATTGCACTTAAAAAATATGTTTAAATTTAGCATGTCTGTGTTTGCTTTCTTTGAATTGGAGCCCAAATTTACAAATTGTATATTTATTTGTTGATAGCAGTTAAGCCCTGCTACATGATGAATGTCTGAGGTTTTTTTTAAACCTGCGACAATGCTGGAAACACTGAGCTGTTTCATCCGTAATAATAAAACCATTTTTAGCCCAGGAGCAGCAGATACCTTTTTTTTTCAAGGCAGCAAGCTTGACATTCTGGTGTTAACACATTATTTTCAATTCTATGTTAGGCTGAGCATTAAATGTAATGGTTTATGAGTATTCTTTTTCCCAGATGCATGCTATGTTTGAGACTGCAATCAGAGTTTAAAGTCAGGGCCAGAGTCCTTCCGCTGGATTTTTTCTCAGCTGCTGCATGTCAGAGGAATATCAGTTCAATTTCATCAGACTATCCTCACTAAAGAAATGGTTAAGATTCTGGGGATTTTTTGCTAATTTGGCCTAACAAAGGTGAGGGCTGGAACTTTGTCCAAATCACCTGGATGCAGTGGCTGAACAGCTGCAACCCAGAGCAGCGCACATCAGAGTCTCACAAATATTAAGTGTGTGAAAAATCAAAACAAGGAAATTCCTGAAGATCAGGAAATGGTGCAAGTTGTGCTCTGTGCCAGGCTTTTATCAGCTGAGATATTTTTTTTTCAATAATAATGTGTGCATGCTTTTCAGTAAACTAACCAGAATTGGAATAGCATGGGGCTGTAGCAACTCCTGCTTTGCAAATCCAAAACTAAAGCACATTTATTCCATTTGGAGTTCTTAGAAGTGTAGCAAAGCCATGATGTTAGTATTGTATCAAAAAGAAAGGTTTATGTGTGATACTAAATCTGGAATTGTGAAACTCAAATGTAGTAAGTAAATGACATCATATAAATAATTCAGTAGGCTCTCAAACTATCTTCTCAGTATGCACACCAGAGACTAAAAAATACAGTGTATCGTATATGACAATCCTTGGACTTGCATGACAAATTGGAATCTTCAGACAGATACTATATAATTGTTTTTCTTTCAGGAAAGAATCCAATGACTGTATTGTCAGTGCTGAGTTTTTTCACTTGGTCTTTCTCTTGTAACCTGGAGCATCTGGGTCAATGATTTAAGCAGAATAATTGTATTAGGTTTTATTATTAAATAACCAGAAATTAATAAAGCCAAAATCAAATCTTTACCTTACATTTACTTATGAGGGGGCTTACAGAAGGGATTTTATAGTCAGAATTTACAAACTTTCTTCTTTTTCAAAATGTTCTTAATCATGTAATATTTTTCACCCTGAAGAAAGGATAACAGTGGTTTTCAGTATTATAAATTACTCAGTCAAAAAAGAAGTACTTCATTCTTCTAGGCAATTTTATTCCCCTCCTAACACCAGTTTTAATACTGTTTTAAACTCTCTTACTTTAAGATTTAGATCATATGTAGTCAGCAAAATACAAGTTTATAGTTGTCCAATGGTGGGTTAAGAGACATAGAAGACCAGGATACTGCAGTAGAGCTGCCAATTTTTCAAGGTAATGTTTTGGTTTTTTTTTCCTCCCAGAGTTCTTTATGAATTTTTGCCTCCATGCAGGATTGTGTGATGCTGTACAGATGGTACGCTGAAATTTTTTTATGGCTTGGTCTTCCCAGTGCTGGCTAACCTCATTAAAAGGAACAGTTTATTGCAAGCAGTGCCCAGTATGTCTGCACAGAGGACTAGGTCTCACCTTAGTAATGTGCTGTGCTAGGGAGCATAGTGGCTTAGGGCAGCGACTTTTTGAAAGGTTAAGATTGATAGTGCTGTTATCTTTTTGAACGTACTTGAAGAGATTTTAAAAGCCTTCTTCAAAGTCTGCGGTCTGGTGGAAAGATTGTACTAGTTTTGGACATTAGTGATCGGAGCACCTATTACCTCAGAGTTGTATATCTTGTGTGCTTGTTCTAATTTAGGAATCAAATTTGGCTCAGAAGCTTGTATTAGGAATTTGCTGGTTTTTTAAGAGATTATAATTGAGGGTTTTAAGTTCAAAGGTTGCTGTGTTAAGAAAATGGTGCCTGTTCTACTTATTAAAGGAATGACCATTCCTGAGGAAGCTGCTCCTGGAATCTGGCAATACAGATTCTCATGCTCCTGCTGGGAATTTACATGATTGACTGCCTGCATCTCTAATGCGTGTTTGACTCTCTTTTCTCTTTTACTACCCTTATGAGTGTTGTGGTTTACAGTCCCTCACCAGAGCATGGCACATCCTCTTTGGGGCAGAGGAGGGGCGTCTGACGCTCTGGGGGAGGAATGTAATGCTGGTATGGGAAGAGTAGTGCAGACCACAGTTGCTCGCTCTAGAAATAGTGCATAAAACCACAATCTGGCCAGAAGTCCCACAGCCCCATTGGTCTGAACTACCTGTCACCATACAATAAAAGCCACAGGGTAGAAAGGGGAAAGTACCAAGTCACACAAAAAGGAAGAGCATACCATTTGCAAAGAGAATATGCTCTGCTGCAATAAGTGACTTGCAGGAGCAGTGACTTCATAGCAGTCATCAAAATGACACTTTGATTACAAAACAGGAAATCAAATGAATAAAGTTGGATTCTGTCTCTTACTTATCTTAACTGGTAGCTCAATTTGTGGCTATCCTCACTGATTTTAGTGTGCCTGTTTGCAGTAGAATGGAAAAAAAAATTGGTAGTCTTGCATCCTTTCTGTCTTTGCGTGATGGCTGTTCTGCAGCCCCTGGAGACATCCATGAGTCTTCCTCCCCTAACACATAGGCCAGAGCCACTGGAACAGCGTCCTGGGGAAAGCAGGCTGTGCACTTAAGGAGCTGGGGCAAGCACCTTCCCTTGCCTGGGGTGGGAAGGGCCGTGGGTTAGAAGGCAAATAGTGATGTTTTGCTTCACTGTTTAGTTCCTTGTTTGCTCCCAGGTTGGAACAATATTTCATTGTCCTTTTCCTGGGGTTCTGTAGCAAATAAATAGCTGAGTGCAAAGCCCTTAAACCCTATGTGTTTTGGAAAGATGCCACAAGAGTGCAAAGAAGGTGAATCAAAATTTCATGCATACACCAAAGAAAAGTTAAATGAAAAATGAAGGCAAATTTTTATTATGATTAAAAATAAAAAAGGAAACATGACTTTAAACATCCTTCATATCAACAGAAAATAGTGCTTGCTGTAGAACACAACAGCAGGTAGGCTTCTTTTTTTTTCCCCCAAGTAAGTGAGTTGAGCCAAATTGTGTTCTTGGCAGAGGGGACAATGAACTACCGAAGATGAAAGCGCTGGAATCAAATACCATTGTACTCTGCCATTGAGGCTATTATTTGAGTCAAGCACATGAAATTAACTTCTGTCTTCCATGCATGTAAACAGCAGATTGGATGTTAATTGGAAAGTACTGGAGTAGTGGGAAAACCTGGTTGGAATTGTGCTTTCGGTATTTTCTTCTGTTTACTTTCTGAACAAGCCCTGATAATTTTACAGGCTATTGAATTGCTGGACAGATAAGATATTTTAACAGTGTGCTATAATTCTGTACTTAAAGGTTTTTCCTCCAGAGTGCATAAGGTTGGAGAAAAGGAGAAATACTTCACCAGTGATTTCTTTTTTTTTTTCCCCTTAAGTTGATTTAAAATTTATCTTTTCCAGACAGGTCAAATCTTCAATGGATAGAAAATGGCAAAGTTCCATTGAAGCAAGGATATTCTATGGTTTTACAGCAGTTGAGGATTTTTTCCAAGAAACATCCAGTGAATAAAGATAGAGGAACTAGCCAACTGGCTTAACACTGAATTGGAAACCTTAACATCAAACCTCTTTTTTAAAGACCCTGAAGGCTGCAAAGAAAATGTTGCTTAGGTGATGGAATGTGGCCTCCCATCGCAGACAAGATGCTGGCTCAAGGAAAGCCAAGCAGAGTTGCTGGTACAAAGAAAACTGCTTAGCTCAGGATGAAAGGCTTGTCCCATGAGTTACTGGGTACCTTTGCCTCTTGGGGGAAGTGAGTGAAAGCTGCATATTGGTGTTCTGAGCTTGGAAAAATGATTCATGCGTGTGTCTGTCCTCTCCTGTATCATTAAGCAATCTTTTATAAAATAGAATGAAGCAGAAATTTGAAGGCAGATTTTTCGTTAGCTGAGAATCTGGCCTGGCATTATCTAATGAATTCCTGGAAAGTGTTGATGTGATTTCAGCTACAATAGCATCAGCAGAACTGATGAATAGAGTCCAGTGAAAGAGAAATGAAATGGGCTGAGAAGCATAGCCGTGTTTTACTCATTTTTTCAAGGAGTTAGAAATGAGGCCTTTATTAGGGATATAACAGGAACAAATGTTGCTTATACCTTCAGCTGATGAGGCCTGGAATTTTTACATGTAACATGCCATACGCTTGGAAGGAAGAATAGCCTCTGTAGCACAGATTCTGGACTGTCAATAAATGGTGTTGCTCCTGAATGGAGAGTTTTTTGACTCTCCGTGTAGTGTGCTCAGCAGTTCCTGTAGTGATCCTTGCATGATGCGAAATGTTTTATGGCAGAAATAACTGGGAAGCTCTTCATGATTCTGGCAAGGATCGAGGAGATGACAATATGAAAATGATAAATAAGAGAACATTTTCAAGAAGTGGTAGCAATGGGTTCACAAATAGGGCTTGCATGCAACTTGTACTGTCTTTATGGTAAGCAAAACTTCTTCATATGCAATTGGACAAAACTTTGAGAGCTGGTGAAGTTGCACTCTTTTGCTACGGCAAAGCCCACACGTTCACAATTTCACATTTGAATGCAGAAAGGTAAGAGTCTGCACTATGAAAAATGAGCATGTGAAAACATGACAAACAGAAGAATCCCACCACAGTCACTCTGCTTCCAATTTTGTTGAACTGTGGATTCTCTCGTCTTGACTATACGGTCACTGTTGAGCAGTGATTTACACTTCCAAGCAGAGATCAACCATCTCTGTTCTAAGTAGGTCTATTCTGTGGCTACATCTTCCAGGCCAAGGGTTACAGGTTTTATCAAGTGTGTAATGCAAGTCTTGTTTTCCAGTCAACGGTGGTAGTAAATCCCACAGTAAACTGCACAGAATGATAGTACACAAAGCACTAGAAAACATAACAGTGGAGTCACAGTTGCATCAGAATTCTGTGACAGGGCCTTAAAATACCAGCAAAGTCTTCCTGGAGACAGGGATTTCAGAGGAATCGCAATGAGGCATTTCAGCCTAGTGTTCATTGCCAAGGTTCCCTTGGGACGCTCAAGAATGACACCGTGATAGGTTCCTGCCTATCACTTCGTAAATCGGAATCATTATTTCCATGGCAACGGCAAGTGTATAATGTACCGGAGGCCTTAGGGCACTCTGGCATATCTGATGGTTATGTAATGTTGTGTCTCGTCACAACTAAATTTCACTTAGCAGATAAAAAGCAAGAGGTAATTTATGGCTCCAGTTTTTGATTCTTTGATAAATGAATGACCTTTCCAAGTTGTGATTGTGTAGTGACTCAATAAGTATCTTGATGCCAGGATGCCTCATGCTGCTTTGAAGTTTACAGTAAGCACTGACAAAATACTTGCGTTTGTTCTGGTAATCCTTTGCTCTGCTCTTGCAGTGGCAGGGTGCGTTGTGAGGCAACCCCCTTATGGCTGAGGCAGGAGGAACTGCCCTAAGAAGTTAATTAAGTTTTCTTCCCCATAACTGGCTACTTTTGTCTTTGCAGAGATTTCTATTGATGGGCTTTACTTATTCAAAAAAACAGTGTGACACGTTAAACTTTCTGTATAATAACTTTATGGTTCTGTGTTTTGTAATTTCTGCCCAGATCTGTCTGACTGACAGTGATTCTGCTTTGCCAAAGTCAGATGAGAAACTTAGGCTCATCTTACTGATAGTTTCTACCTGGAAGGGATGGTTTCAGTTAGCATTCGAGATAGAAGAACTGTTCANTTCTAAGGTACAAAAAAATTGATTTTTTTTTCCTTTGGTTTCATATTAGCAAAGTAAATTGCCTTCCCAGTTAAATTACGATGTTATATTTAAACCAGAGGGCTAAGAGGGGGAAAAAAGAAGTCTCTAGAGATGTCTGCAGTTCCATAAATCATGAGAGTGAAGCTGGTGTGTTTGAATGAAATCCAAGCAAGCAACAGCTTTCTGGTAATGTGTAATGTGATTACCTGCAAGCTCAGAGCTTAATTTTATTTCTCCTAAGCATTCATCTGGGCAGGCGACAGTTTTGAATTAGTATCTGTGGAGCAGTTCTGGATTTTCTGGTGCTGAAATAATTTTTCCTTCCTACCACAACACGTTCACTGAAATGTAGCCGTGATTGCAGCTTATCTGCCTTCGAGGCAGAATCAGATAGGAACATATAATAAAACCTATGGTATGCTTGTCTTAGACTCTTAGAGTCTCTCAAACTGGTCTGTATTGGATATTTCAGAGGCAGCTGAGAGCACATCCTCGTGTCCCTCAGCTATGAGGGAATGGGCTAGACAAGGAGTCCAGAGATCAGAGTTGCACATTAGGGCTTTTACATGTCCCTAAGTTATGAAGTATTGAAGAATGGTATTTTTCATTTCTTTCTTTTTCCTTTTTGCCTTTCATCTATGAGTGGCTCTTATTTCATTAAATGATGGTATCTGTGTCTGAACAAAGAAAGACCATTGTTTTAAATGAGGGGAAGGAAGCAGTTAATGAAGAACAAGTTTTATTTTCTAGCTTAAAACAATAATTTACAACTCATAGTAAGTTGACAGTATTTGCTGCTTTATTCTCCATGTGGCAGTATTTCCGTTCTAAATTAAATGCCACAATAAAAAGCAAATTACAGGTGTTGCAAATGCCCTATTTTACGGCAGTCCACTGTGCCCATTGTGGAGGAGATTTGATACTGCTTTGGCAAAAGTCAACAAGTGTATGTTGCAGCATAGTCTTAAAAATTTCTTGTTGCGTATGAGAGTATTCAATCTTCAAGGAGATACTACTACATTGTTCATTACTATTGCATTAATTTTGGTTGTGGTGGAGAGAGAATAAGCAAGCAGCAAGACTCTGTTTTAGTCTCTGTGAAGTTCTGTTCTTTCCTGTGCATTTATTTTGTGTGTGTAGGGGGGAAAAAGAATCAGAAATATATTCGAAAAACCTCCAGTACAGAGAGGTCTGTGACACCATTCAAACACGTTATCACATGGCTGGTTTAGACTTCTTGAGATCAGATAAAGTAAGAGTTCATTCAAGTAGGACGTAGACAGCCTCTATCAGTCATTAGGGCAGCTGGCTAGAAGTTTGTGGTAACATTCATTAAATGTAGGTCTTTGCAGCAGTATTTAGGTTGCACGTCCAACAATCACTATCCTAGTGCACTTTAAATATCCACTCATGTCTATCAAATGGCTATTAAGAAATTTCAAATAATTTGAAATTTGACAAAAGAGTGGTAATTTGAGCTTGCACTGCTCTCTGGCTGCTGCTGGGTGATACTTGGATTCAGTAGTGATGATGAGTGACAGTATTTTGCCCTTGGTGCTCTGAGAGGGTAGGGAAAAAAGCTGAAGAAAGTGTGTGTGTGCACACTGAAGTGCTCAGCAGCACGCAAAAAGCACAGGTAAAAAGCTTCTAACCTGTCCTACAGGAAACGGGACTGTGTCTGTCAAAAACATTTCAAAGAAGGCTGGCACTGTCAGGTTCTGCATTTGTTCTGTTCTCATGGCTACTGAAGAGTGATTAACAGTGGGCTGGGAAGTGGGTGTGTTTGTTGTTTTGTTATTTTTTTCATATACCATTCGACACCAATACCTTTTTACTTTTTTCTGCTGAAGAAGTGACTAGGGTTACACCTACGGTGCCTTGCTCTCTTCTGTACCTGTTTGTATCCTTCCAGGGACTGAGAATGGCTTGCTGTAAAATCCATTTGACGCTTGGACATCAAGTCAGAAGTTCCTGAGTGGTCACCAGTATAAAGTGTAAATACAGGAATATTTCATTTGTTACTGTTAAAATCTCACTAGATAAATTTTTATGACTTCTGCTGTTGAAGGACAGGTTAGATATCACATAGGTCCTTTTTTGGCTTTCAAATCTATTCAATTTATTACCCTTATGGTATTACCTAGGACTTCTGGGATTCCTGAGCCACAAAATCTTGTGTTGTTCTCTGTGTCTGTATTCAGTTCTAGTTTTTGCAGCTGGGAATTCTCTTAGTTTTGCCATCCTCAGTGCAACTGCAAAGTGTAAGCTTGACAATTTGTGTTACAGTATTGCTCTAACTTGTAGGTATTTTATTCTGCATTTTTGATCGATTTCTTAACTGAACTAGACTTCCAGGAGGTTTCTTTCTTGTACCTGGCATTTTCCAAGCCCTCCATGTTGTCTTAAATGGGAGGAGAGTTAGAACAAGTGCCTTTTGGGAGCACAGAGTCAAACCAGTGCTTAGCAGGCTGAGGTGCCTGCTTGAACGTGTTCTGGAAGCAATTGAGCACTTTTTACTCTCCTGCCTGAGAAAACAACATCACCTGCAGGGTAAAGAGGTCTGCACAGCAAATCTGCTCTTGTAGCAGCTCATTCATATGTCCTTGCATTGATTGTGTAGTCTTGGCAACATTCCTCAAACTTGCTCGTATGTATTTGTGAAAGTTTCTAAGATATTAAAGATACCAGTCAATCATCACTAGTGGACTAAGAGTATGTGCTATGCAGTTTCTACACTGTAAAAGCCCATTAAAATGGCTTTTCCTATAGCATCTTGAAGTGTATAAAACATTCAGTACTGTTAAGGTTCCTGCGTTCTTTCTACACTAGAATTCACCACGTATGATAGCTGGAGGAGCACTCGTGGCTGTAGGTGTGTCACTGTGATACCTGTTGACCAGATATGTTTTCTGTGTAGATGACAGCTAGTTACGGTTAACTGCCTGTACTTACTTAATAACCAAGAGGATTTATTGTGTCTGTCAGATGTAGTTATGTGGTATGAAGAACACTGATCACAAAATGTTGCCATCAGAATCCTTTTTGGACTGAAGATGACTTTCACATTTCCATAATACGTGCTATTACTCTTCTCCAGATGGCGCTTCCACTGTTAGTGTCACTGACTTGCCGTCACAGATTAATGGGGCACACTAACCTTTCTGGTCTCGTAAATTGAAACCTGACTTCTCCATATTTCTTGTGCATAGTACATTGTCATTAACATTAGCGCCATTAACATCAAGGAGCAGCCACTCTTCATCTCTCTGCTTTGAGTACCTGCGTGTCCTGCTGAAACAGCCATTCGTTACTTTGAGGAAGGGCCACGTGATGATCTTTGTGTAGTTTGTGAGGCCTATAGGGAAGCAACACGTAACAGGCTGGTTAAATAGCAGATAGATTTTGTTACATAATTACTTTGCTTTTTTTGTGAACAGAGTGATTTTTTTAATTAAAATTTACATTCCATAACTTATCATTTTGACTCAATTGCTCCTTATCCTCTATGGACATTCTGAGTGCAGATAACTTTAATTAAAAAAAGCCAACAGATGCCTAACATGAAAAATATGAAGGAATGATATTGTATTCCTTTTTAAACATAATAATTGCTATGCTAATATTTTGTACTAATAGTTCATGCTAGACTGTTTTAAAATATTCCTTACAGAGAAAAAGATTTTTGAAGAGAGAAAAATTAGCTGCCGCTTCTAAAGTCTGATACACAAATTCACTGACAAAAAAATCCTATTGACTTCAAGGGCTTTGGATCAGACCCACACGAATAAATTCAGCAAAGCATGTGAAGTACATGATTAACCTTCAGAATGTGCTCAAATCACTCTCCTCAACAAAGCACGTAAGCACTTGCTTAAATTTGAGTATTTGATTAGCTGTCTGAAGTATTCACTGAAGAAAGACCAAAGCACTACCACTTTCAGCTAATGTTATCTACTTAATGCTGTCTCCTCTATTGCATCCACATGTGAATCTGTTTTGTGCAAAATGCCAAAATGTCAATTTTTACTTTCAGTCTTCACTGGGCTTCTAATGCAGTGACAATTTAAAAGAGCAGGGGGTCACCACAGTTAATACATTTTAATCAAAGCTATTAATTTTGAATTTGATTTCTAACAAATTTTTCTTTATGAGAAAGAAAAGAAAAGTAAGCTTGGGTCAAAATATTGAAATTGAATTTTAAAAGTTAATGTTATCAGATCTCTACATTTTATTAAAAAGCAAATCCACATCACAACACAAAGTCAAAATAAATTTATTTCTCTGGAAAATTTATACTCATTGAAACATTTTTCAGCTGGAGAAGTGCTTTACTGGGAAATGTCTATTTGACTCTAATGCTGATATATCACAAAACTGTTTTGAAATGAGAGCAGGCAATCAATGTTATTCTGATTCACTGTATTAAAACCGGAACAAAGCAATTGCATTTAGTCTTGCTTGTGACATTTGGCATTCGCTTTGTAGGGCTTTAAACATTTCTACTTAAGAAATGTTTACAGTAATAAGAAGGAAAATATAATTACATATTTTTTCCCCTTGCTTTTTTAAAGGATTGGTATTCATTTAGAGTTCTGGAAATGATTCTGTGACTGTAAATGCAGAAAAGAATGACAGTTTATGCCCAAAGGGACCTCCCAGATCACAGTGACACAATGTGAACTAAGCTGCCTGTAGTGAGCAGCTCTAGCCCAATCCAGAATACATCTGATCTCCCAAGCCATAATTTACATTCTAGTGTCTTCATCAAGGCAGTACTTCTGCCAGTAATATTTGAGATGGGTTCAGGCACCAACCTGCAGGTTGATGTGGTGCAGCGTAGTTTCACCTTTGTGTTTTCTTAGTGAACAAATGGGAGGAAAAAACCTGCAAGTGGATGTGGACTTGCTAAAGAAGAAAAAAGTCACTTGCCTTCTAACTCTTCCATCTCCTTGTAATGCCTGCAGATATATCCATGCATGCTGCCTCTGCGTGATGCTCCCCACTGTCCTACAGCAAAGATCTAACTTTCATGAGTGAAAGCAAAGCATGCGTGTTCTTTTGCTGGAGGAGAAGGCAGCCAAGCAGCAGTGCATTTGTTCACCGTAGGTATCCACTCCAGCACTTTATTTGCATTTCCCTGCTCTAGACAGCATTTGCATCTGCTCCAGAGGCACCATGCTGTGTTTAAAGTATTCAACAGACAGATGTTTGTAATAATTAGCAGATTTTGACTGCTATCCGTTAGGCACGCAGCAGGCGAGGTATCTAACACTGATGTTCAATAACCCACTAAGCTTGCTCTAATAACCCCTGCTGAGGAAACTTATATAGTCTGTTATCAGGTAAGACAGGACAGCAGTCCTACAGCCAGTACTTTACTGCCGGCAATCATATGGAAGACTGTGTCCCTCGATTACAGTCTCTGCCTGGTTCTGAGCGTTCCTTTCCCTGGTCCCTGTGAACCAGCCTTTCTTCTCGTTGCTGATATCAGTGCGTGCAAAGGGTGTTACAGAAGTTGCACCTGAGTGAGTGCTCCTGAGCATGGACACCAGGAGTCCCTGAGCTGTATTGAACGCAGCGATGTGCCCGTCCTTCTGGAGAGGAGCATGCCTGGCCATGAGGCTGGGTCCTGGGTCTATAGGTTTTCTATTGTCAGGGATTGCTGTGGAGCTAGGAACAAGTGACATGAAGGGCGTATTGACCTGATTGCTGGCAGCATTTTAAGTAATTTGTTGTATTTTGCAGTGTGTCTTTTAATACTATTGTGCTGTTCAGGGATGTAAGAGATTAGGCAATCAGGCCTTTATACTCTTACAGAAGCACTTAAAAAAAATCACAGATACCAAATTGTTCTTTCTCTGGCTTAAACTTCTCCTTTTTCACTCTCAACTTGTCCTATTGGCATAGAAACCACATTTTCACTTTTGTTGCCTGCCTTTCTCTTCCCTCTGGCCCTTATTAATCATTTCGTAAATGTTCAGTCTGATGTTCCAGGTAAGTATGGCAGACAGAATGACTTGTTGCAATCTCAGCCACCTAGAAATCCTACTTTCCCTGTGTCTTCTGAAAGAGAAAATTTTCTTCCCTCCTTTCAAGGGAAATTTAATGCAGTATGACAATATAAATTAAGTTTCTCCATCTCAGTAAATGGAAAAGCCTCGGTTTTGGGCCATTTCAGATAGACGTGACTTGGTCCCACTAGTCAAGATACTGGGTTGCACAGAATGAGTCACTGATGTACTGATACTCCCATGCCAAAAAAGGGCTTGTCTGGTACTGAGTGGAAAGCTTCAGCCATGGAATTTCAGTTTGATACATAATATACATGTTTTGATAAAAGGCATGAGGAGCTGTAATTGTTTCTCAGCAACTTCTACTCGCCCCCTCTTGTAGAAAATCAAGATTAAAGAATTATGTATTAATAGGTTTAAAGGTTCTCTCTATTGTCACCTGCTAGTGCAGAATTATATTTTCTGTGCTTTTAAATGCATGGAAATTGTTACAGAGATCCCTAAGGCTCTTTACCAAGGATGCAGACTGGCAAATGAGTATCCTTTAGTGCAGAAACTCTTGTGAACCCTTTTGTCTTTTGGACCTGAAATGAAATAGAAGTCTGAAAAACTGCTGATACTGCTACATTAATTTCAACTGTTTATCTGTGAGACCAGCCTGGAGGAGAGAGGAGGGAAAAATGACTTTGTAAAATGTTTGACAGAACAGATTTAAATATGGCTTCTTGTTTGGTTGGATGGTTGGTTTTTTTCCTAGAAGATTTTTTTTCTGTTGCCTTTAATTACATCTCCATGGGTTCATTTCCTTGGCAAGCTTTGAAAGAGAAAGAGTGAGGAGAGCTTTCATGCCAAGATGGTTTCTCCAAGTTCTTACTAATCCATACTTCATAGTAGCTTTATCAGTAATTGGTTTGGGTATGTTGGCAGTGGTTGATAGCTTTCAGCTGGGTTTGTACAGTCAAACACATTTTCATAATCTACAGAATATTGTTCTCTTAGATCTTGTTTGTTGTTCTTCTCCAAAATAACTTTTTTTTTTTCAAACAGTGCAATGTCTGATGTTTGCTATTCCATTGTAATAAAATTTATGGCATAGTGTAGGTAGAGTTTAGAAGAGTAAACCCCATGTACATGTACTGTCCTCCTTACTAATTACAGAAGACTCAACTTGGTAGTTGTGGGACAAAACAGAAGAACCTAATTAAGAAAGGGGAAGTAATCATGAAGAGGGTCTGTGCCTGTGAATATTATCCTTATAAACTGACATTTGATGAATATATTTCTGGATCCAAAACCCAGTGTAATGTCAATGAATCATGTCATCAGACATATTTCGTCCTCACTGCTGGTAAGGTGCTTAGCCAGCAGGTCTAAAAAGTGCTGTGGCACACAGCAGTAATTGAATTTTTGGTAATTTCCCATTACCTGTATGTGTCAGCCTCTTTCAGTACTCTGAAAATTCTGCAGCTCAGCAGGAGGAAGTGGCATGGCAAAATGCCGTTTGCCTCTGCTGAACTTGATGATATGATGGTTTGGGAGTGGACATTTCTCTCTCTTGCAGGTCAGGCTGTGACCATGAAAATTACTTTGCATAGAGCCAGCGATAGAACTATAGAATTGTTTAGGTTGGAAAAGACCTTTAAGATCATCAAGT
>RSEF01000009.1:2675046-2717663 GCA_003993805.1 Himantopus leucocephalus | reverse complement strand
TCCAGCCTGTCCAGATCCCTCTGTAGAACCTTCCTACCCTCAATGCAAAGCTGGTATAAGCTGATGAGGATAGATTTGGCAATTGAAAATCCAGGAAAGGTAAAACTGAAGGTAGCCACTAATCTTTATGTATGTAAAGATTCTGAATACAAAAGATAAATAAACCGCCCTGTGTATTGACTGCACTAGGGATAAAATGTCCAAGGATTAGAGCAGGGGAGAGCTAGGACAAAGCATTAAGCAGGAGAGTTGTGTGCTGCAATAGATTGTATATGAAGGCAATAGAGTCTTCAGTCAACTGAGGTTTGTAAGAACAGGCTGGACGTGAGGTTTTAAATCCTCTTTCTGCTGACAGAAAGAGCAGATTACAAGTTCTGGTGACAGGAACACAAGTACCAGCCTATGTGCTGGTTTTCTAGGGTTTCTTAAGTCCCTTCAGCTTCTCTCTATAAAACCATATTTTCAGACTTTTTGTGGGATTAAAATATTGCAAAAGGCATGTTGGTGAGAGGCAGTGGCTCTCTTCCCGAGGACCTGTGAATCTGAGCAGGGCACTGTGGCTGTGAGGGTCATTACCACCAGGGGCTCTGGTACAGGGTGCAGTGTTAAGTGCCATGTTCAATGTCCCCAGGTCTCTTGGGCTGTGCCACAAATGTGATGGGTTGGTGACCACAGCACACTGANACTGTGAAATGCACCAAGCTTCCTAGAGAACCAGCAGCTACCATTTCTGGTTGCCCCTCTTGGATACCAGAGCCCTCAGATCCTCTCAAAGATATTCAGAGGCTAGAGGTGGATCAGTGAGAAATTCAGAGGTACAGGAAGGCCTGGCTCTGGGCTGCGCCCTGCCATTAGCTCAGGCTATGGGTGTTAGCTCACACTGGAGCTGTACCCCCAAGCTGTCAATTGTGTAAAAGGAAAGAAACATACACACCCTGAAAAAAAAAAACCTTTTAGCTGTCTTTGTGTTTTACAGGCCAAAGTCTATTTTTCTTCCTAGTTTTGTCATTCCTCTTTAAATTTGATCATTACTATGAATAATGTAAATGAGCATTTGCCACCGGGGGTTAGGCTACCTAAAATGTTAAATGTGACTTTAAATGGCCTGTCTACTGCTGCGTCGTCATGTTACATATTACAGCCATCACTTGTTTAACTGGAAGGCCGCTTCCTGCTGCTGGGGATGTGAGCTGCATGCCGCAGTTAGCAGTGATTAATGGATGCAGTTATAAATAAGTGTGTACATGTGTATAGTAATCTTTGAAGAAGATTATAAAGTGCAATGTCAAAGTGAAAAATCTAACACTGGGGCGTCTCTGAAGAGGTAGCGACCCCCTTTGGATCCTTTCACTGTCGCTCCTTCGTATTGTCAGCTTCTGCTGCTTTGCTGCTTCTTCTGCTGCTTTTAGCTGCTAATGCATTTATAGGAAAACGATGCTCAGTGGGAGAGGCTCTAAAATGGTGCTTAGTGTTTATGTGTAGAAGAAGATTCATGTCTCTTCAAAGGGAATTGTGAAAATGTGTTTGTCAATATGCATGAAGTAAATGAAGAAGCAGATATGTTTAATGGGTTGCTTGTAGAATGAGAATATGGTTCCCCTCTGAGACAGGCTTTATCAAGGCTGTGCCTGCGTGACTTTTTTTTCTCCTGCCATAAGAGCAGTGCAGTGATACCAGTACCCCTGCAGACTCTGAGGGCAAGCACAGGGTGCTGAAGGGGACTAACTGTGGGGAGGGTTTGCCATTAGGGAGACTTTGCACAATCCCCCAAGTCTTTTGTCCTGTTCCTGCCATCCCTCCTCCATTCCCCATCTCACTTTGAATTTTACAGCCACACACACAGAGATCCATTCACAGTCGTGTGTGGCAGGCAAGAGACAACAGGCATAAACAAGAGAGGGTCCAATTGGATATAAGGAGGAACTTTTTCCCCACAAGGACAGTCAGGCATTGGGACCTGTTGTCCAGGGAGGGTGGACCGTCTCCATTTTTGGAGGTTCTCAAGCCCAGTTTGGGTACAGCACTGTGCAACCTTATCTGGTCTCACTGTGGACCCTGCTTTGAAGCAGGAGGTTCTTCCATCCTGGATTACTGTGTGACACTAAACCNATTGGGACCTGTTGTCCAGGGAGGGTGGACCGTCTCCATTTTTGGAGGTTCTCAAGCCCAGTTTGGGTAAAGCACTGTGCAACCTTATCTGGTCTCATTGTGGACCCTGCTTTGAAGCAGGAGGTCCTTCCATCCTGGATTACTGTGTGACACTAAACTCTTCCCTGCCTTGGAGGCTGCAGGGACTCTTAGGAGGGGTTGGGCAGGAGGTTTCTGTTGCACAAAGGGACTAGGCAGGATCATTCTGGTCACAGGTGTAAAGATTAGTGTTGACTGTGGGGTATGAAACCAACAGTAATCAGCAAAAGAAGTGAAAGACAACATAGGATGGAGAATCCCCTTGGAAGGAGACTGGGTATGGAGCTTCTCCACTGAGAACTATTTTAACAGCTCAATGAACCCATCCCTTGCTGGTCAGCCTTGTCTTTGCATAACAGCTGAGCAGATCATCCTGTTTCTGTGTGCATGCTGAGCAAACCCTGCTGTAACGTGCAGAGGAAGCACAGGCTCACTATGGGAACAACTGCTATGATGTACTTCCTGCTCATCTGTAAATCTGCCTGGCCCATTTGTAGCACGGAGACACCACAGAATGGGGTGTTTCTGTGAATGGAGGAAGGGCTGCAGCAACAAAACCCGGTCTCCCACCTTCATCCAGTCTGTAAAATAATTGAGGTTCACAAAGGAGAGAGCTGATCTGTACCCTGAAGAACATGGTCAGTGCAGTGGGAACAGGAGGAATTCCTGTCGTGGGTCAGGGCCTTACAGGACGCTGGCACTGAAGGAAGCCAGCGTGTCTGTGCAGGCTTCTTGCCTGTTCTGCTGTTGGAGTGGGGTTTTCCTCCTCTGCTGCACATACCCCTCTGAGGGCAGATACTGTGTTCCTTCACTATGCAATGAGCCAGAGACTTTTAAGAGAGCCTGAGTGACGTAGATATCTCACATAATTGAATTGGGTTTCTTGAAAATTCCGTATTGCTCAGGTCTCCATTTAATACAGTTGCTTAGCTGATATATACTTGAATTCCTGGCTGTAGAGTGGCATGCAGGCAGTAATGTGGTACACTAGACACATTACCCCCAGGTGACTTTGGCTGCTGAGGCTCCCATCCTTTTTCTGTTTAGAAAGGACTCAACGGGCAAAAGGGAAGGAGGAGCAGTGCTCGGTATGGAAATTACCCTCCCTGTTAGTGAGTCATCAAGACCTCAAAAGAAATTATCATGGATGCTAGTAAATCAATATCCTAACAGAGGGAGCAGAAGATGGAGTACTAGTTAATGGCTGCTACAGCCCACCTACTGGCATTAGAAAACAAGTTGGCCGGTTCTCAAGCAGCCATCTGTCATTTTGGTGGTGAAAAAGACTGTGCACTCCTAGCAGACTTCAGTGTGAGTGGTGCTCGTGCTGCTGGTGCTAAGACACTTTAGCCACTTCTGACTATTCTAACTGACAGACTGAAAATCAGAAAGCCTGGCGTCCAGTGGGGAGGCACTTGTAAAAATGAGGGGATTGTAAAACAGGTATTTTCAGTGTAAGTAACTGTGATTGGATCATGCTTCTTTTCTGCAAGTCCGAAATCAGAGGATATTCCCTGGGTGGTTTAACATTGCATGTTTCATAGCATTGCAGGTAATTTCAAGGCATAGTGGTAAGGAGTTGGAACTAAAATTGCAGAGCACATAAGGGGTTTGGAACTGTTTTAGTTCCTCTTACAGGCTCCCCAAAATGTCACAGTCAAAAAGAGAGCCACTGTCACTGGGAAACCAGGAACCTGATTCAGGGGGAGTGTAAGGCAACAAGGAAAGAAAGAAGTTTTAAAGCGTGTGACACATAGAAAATGGAAAAAAGGGGAAGATGGTGGGACAGAAGCAGTAACTGGAAATTCAGGGAGAGGAGGAGTAACAAAAGTTAAAATCTAGGTCATCAGCAAGACAATTGGAAGACCTGGCAGGGGCAGGGGGCGGGTACTGCCAGTATATCGAAACACAAGAAATATGTACCAGTTGCAACAGTCCATTCTTAGGAAATGGTAACGCTGCCAGTGAAAGCATAAGAGGCAATTTTCAGTTGATGTTTCTGTCTTCTTGTTGAGGAAAGGCAAGATGTTGTATCCCTTTCATATGAGAATGCAACGTTTTCAGCTGTCACAATGAAGAGTGTGTTAAACCTCAGGTACAGAAGTTACACTTCTTCAGTTTGGCAAATGTAGATTAACTTGCATCCTGTTGTTGTGAAAGAGCTGCCCAGGGACTGATGTTATGTTTTTTTTTTGTTTGGTTTCTGTTGTTTTGTTTTTCAAAACTCCTAGAACCCTGGGAGAGTTTCAAGGCTCTAAAGGGATATTAATGTTTCAGAATTTGAAAAGCAGAAATGGACTGATCCATGTAAATAAAATTCAGGTAAATGTAAGTCAACTTGATATCAGACTCAGACAAAACAAAAGGAGGACAAATACATGAATCTTGTAATAAATGGTAATAAATCTCATAATAAATGTAAGTTCTTTAATTAATTCTGCTTGGTATTGGCTTTTGGAAAAATGGATTCTGCAAGATTAGCTTTTTGATAGTATTATAAACTTACTTGATTAAATTAGTACTGTTTGTATAATGTACTTTTGCTTGGTACCTTGGAATATTTTGACTGAGAAACAGTACCAGATGACCTTCATTCCTATTAAGTTTTATTTTTGGCTGATAGGTGTTGAACTCTAAGAGCAGCGAAGTCATTACCATGCTGGTGTGCTTGTAGGGAGATCCTGCAATATCTTTTCAGTGACCTGAGAGACAACCTGAAGTTACTGAACAAAGCTTGTGGGTGTCACGGCAGCTCTGGACTTATAAATAATTAAAAAGACAGATCACTGTTGCAGGTGTGAGAGAGAGAGACATGTTGTAACATGGCAAAATGTAAATTTCTGTGCCTAGGAACAAAGGCAGCATACCAATTTGAATATGGTCAGAAGCATTCTGTCTGTGTCGTCCACCCCACCCCCCAAATTTCAAAGTTTAAAATAAGTGCTTAGTATTTGGGAATCCCACTCTCAAGAAAGAGTTCCCTGTTCAAGTCCCAGAAGCTTCCTTGGCTGGCTGGAGCAGGCAGGCACAGCCTCCAGAACCAGCCCTCTGCTGGGCTGTGGGCCTGTGCAGGCAGGACACGCTGTGCACAGCCCTTAGGACTTGCATTAGGAAGAATCTGAACTGCCAGTAAATCCAGAGTGTTGAGCTGACATAGCTCTGAGGGAGGAACATTAGATGTGGGCCCTACATTGAGCAGGTCAGAGCCACAGTGATATTCTGGGTACGCTTGATGCCTCACTTCTCTTTGGACGCCTCTCTTAGGCCAATGCCCCTCACCATCATGGGCAGCTGCAATGAGCAGGGGTTGNCTCACCATCATGGGCAGCTGCAATAAGCAGGGGTTGCTCCTCTGCTGCCTCCAGGGCTTTGTTCTGGCAGGGAAAGGTAGGATGGGGGAGACAGCATTGAAACATCGCTGAAAGGACCGCAAATTGTGCCATTGTATTGTGACTCTGGTATGAACTGCTCCAGACAAGAATTGAGTAAACACTAAGGCCTGTGTTATGCAGGAGAACGTCTCCGTGACTGCAACAGTCCTTCTTGGCTGTACTATCTGTGATGTGAAGGGTAGCGTGAAGCCAGGCAGATGCAGTAGTAAATGAGCTGATCATCTGAATGAATCTCCTTTACCCACTTGAATTACGAGGATAGGATGCTTCTCACTGTAATGACACTCAAACCTGGCTCATCCTCATCAGTGTGTCTGATGTACTGTATGCCTATTTGCAGAATCTCAAGGGATGCTAATCAAGTTGTCTTTTTATCTCCTAGCTAGCAGCACTTTTAAGGAGGCACTAAGGCAATATGTCAACACACCATTTCTTTTCATTTTTTGGGGACGTGATGGGGGACACTTTAAATCACCAGTTAGTACACAGCAGTAGATTTTGAAGACAGTTTTCTTCCCTGTCCCGGTAAAAGTAATAGTAGAATGCCAACTCCTATGGGACCTAAATGAAAACTAAATAAGAAATTCATCCTTTTCTTAATTCCCAGAAAATTTAATTAACACAAGCTGAATCAATGTCTCCTGAGCAAAGGACTTAGTCATTGCTTATTGTCTAGAGAGCCAAAATAGTGAGGCAATACTCCCCGTGTGATCAGTGTTCTCAGACATTACCAATCTGCTTGTGTTTCTTGGCTCTGTAAATCCATAACAAGGTAAATATCTAGCTCCCAATTTTTACCAGCTGTCACCACTGCTATTTTGCAAATCAAGGTTAGCTTCTTCAGTGCATTATTTCAATGTAACACTGGATTCAGCTCTGGCCTGCCTCCTTCCACCCTCCATGGGGGCAAGCTTTTAACGGGTAGGGCGTCTGGAAAATTCTTGAGCTTGGTGTTTGCTCGTGGAAAGTTTATGTATAGTGTGGGTATTAGGGAGAGAGGAGAACACTTCTGGTGTTGGAAAGTAAGGGGATAAGAAATGATCTGTAGTTTTCTTAGGATGACAGTCAGTAGAAATAAAGAATATGTTAAACAAAACAAGTATTGTGGAATCTCAAACTGCTTATACACAGCTGTGTGCAGTGCAACTAGTAACACCTGCAGTGTGTTTGGTTGCACAATAAATACGTATATAATAACCTAGCCCTTCCTTCCTTATTACCAAGCTTTAATGAAAGTACTGCAGCAAAATATGACCCTGACCTGGCCATCCCGACCCCACGTTATCCCGCCCCCCCGGTGGATTCAGTGGTTGGTGTCTGTCATATAGATTTGTCAGAACTGATCATTAGATTCACTCCTCAGTTGTGGGCCCCGCTTCTGCAAATTTGGGGTTGGGCTTAAGGCTGTTTTTGCAGCAGTAGGGAGAGTCTCCTAGGAAAAGCTGAGCATCTGCATGACTTTTTGCAGTGTTGGGAGGAACCCAGAGAGCCTCTCAGCAGCACAGGCTCAAATGTGCTGCTGCTGCATTTTAGGGCGTGCATTTGTAAATTGCATTATGAGTTGTTATAATTTGACCCCAAGGTCAAATGATAAGGCATCATCTAAATAACCTTGAAGAACTGGGAACGGTCACTGCGGCTACTTCTGCACATCTCAGATTCTGCTGGGAAAGGCTTCTTCCTGCATGCTTTAGGATACTGTGCTGAGTCCGGGTACTGTTATGTCTAAGAGATAAGGAGCTCCCCAGCTGTGTACTTAGTGTTTCACAGTGCTCCTTGCTCTCTTCCAGTTTATTTCTCCGTTAGATACCATGCAAAGACACATGAACTCAACTAGACCTGGGAACCATGAGACAAAAGCTTGAAGCGTTGTCTGTCAAATATGGCAGCCCCTGTATCTTTGCTCTGTATGTCATTAACAAAGCACCCCTGTCATCCCATCCCTCCGCTAAGAAGTGGGGGCTGGGGAAAGGGGAAGATCAATAGCTGAGCTTCCGTGCACAGTGCCAGATGCAATATATTGAGAGCATACGCCAGATTAGTGTTTTGCAATGATGGCCTATTTGCAAAGTGGATAGAACAGTACTAAAACCCTTTATTTGCCCTTTCAAGAAAATACAGGTTGAAAAACTGAAAACTCAGCTTTTCATCAAACTTCTTTATTCATCAAGGGTGCACAAATGAAGGCAAAAACATAGGTGGTCCATTCAGCTGAGGCAGACAATACAGAAGAGAAGACGTTCCTTTACTTCTCTGTGACACACAGCCACATAGAGTGGCCTTATCACAAGGGTGAGAGGGGAAGAGAGAAAGCCCCCGAGTCCACTACTTTCTTGTCAGAGAAGTGGACAGCAAAGTGTCATGGAGGAGAAGGCAAGCAGGAGACAAGCATTTGAACTCTTATACCATCTCGCTCAGCCCACACAGGTTAGCTGAAAGCACAGGGGAGTGACTCCCTATTTGACAGGCACCAATTGCTGCTGCTTCTCCTTCTGGGACGGGTAGAAACCACGATGGCTGAGATGCCAGTCCTTCCCAGGCAGGAGTGCAGCAGCATATTGCTCTTTGTGATGGGCCCTGGCTGGATTCTTAATCTTGCCATTAAATTTTAACACTGTGTCTTCTTTTCTTTCTAATTTTTGTTTCATTATATTTGCTGGGCTTTTCCTCTAGTAAGTTCACATAACTTCCAGTGGGGTTTCTGGACCACATCCTGCTGCCTCCTGAATTTGGATGAAGCGGATTAGTTTCAGTGCAGGTTAACATGTGTAATGTGGAATTGAGGGGAGCCTCTAACCCTTCTGAATTGCACCATTGTTCCTTAACAGCATTATGTGCTGTAGCCAGCCATTAATCACTCCCGATTCTTAAATTATGAATTGTTAATGAGAGTGCAGAAGAAACAGAATACAAATGAAAAGTGGATTTAATTATTAAAGCAATTTTAACTTCATCTCTGAAGATAAGCAAATAAAGTCTGATTTTCTATAATAGAAAATAATTATGAATCTTAATCATTAACCTGAAATTATAAATTTACATACATCATTCTGGCAAAGAGCAAAAAATATTCAAGGTTTGCTTTTCTTCTTATGTTATATTTTAAACACAAGCAAAACCAATGCAAGTGTTTTCAGAAATTGATCAGTGAGCCAACATTTGATGGGCCTACTGACCTGAAGTAGCAGTTTAGTCTTTGAGTTGTCTCCATGATATCAGTGGAGGTTTTTTTCCTGGAAGGGTACTAGTTGATCAGTATAAAAGTATCAGACTTCAAACATAAATGGCTTGATACACTTGAAATAGCATAGGTCATGCTATGAGTTCCCTTTGGCCATGTATGAGAATCGGTCTCAGCATATTCCTTAGATGCTTTGTATGAGTAATCATACTGTAAAAGAACAACCAACCTTCTTTCAGAGCATGATTAAACTTCTGTACAGTGTACACTACTTCTTAAAGCACCTAAAATATTTTCCTTCTTACAGTGGTAAAGGATTTGTTATAATCACAGCAGTAATTTCAGTGTTTGCAACGGGAGGGAAAACAACCCAGCAAATATGCACTTCCATTGCATTGCATAGACATTCACATGTGCGGAGGGCACATTCATCACAGCAGCTGCTCCTGCACTTCCACTGCTCTAAACCAGAGCCTGTGGAAAAGAGAAGATTCAATAGGAAAGGAGGAGTAACAGCAATGCGTGCGCGTGGGAGTAGGTCTACAGTAAAAACAGATTAGGCAGACTTCGCTGCTCTAATAAAGAGAACTGGAAGGAAAAAAATAAAAATGATGGAAAAAGATAAGGGGAGCTTATAATAGACCTGCAGGATAGAAAGTGAGGGCAGAGCACCCAGTGTTTTTGCAGGTTTGTAAAGAGCCTAGCGCAGTCGTCATGGGAGGGTTTTAACAACCCTGCTATTGACTAGAATAAGAATTACAGAATGGCTGGGGAAGGTTGAATGTTTCTGGTGGTTATTTCAGGACTGTTTTCTTGCTGCTTTTTCTTAAGCAATCAATAAGATCAGAAGCTGTAGTGGTTGGAAATGAACACTAAGTGACAAAAGATACAGCCTTCATCTGGGTGAAAATGGTCATTATACCATTGGATTTGTTTGAGGTATGTTCAAAGGCAGCAGCACAGAATTATTGGATTTTTAAAAGGTAGATATGAGGGAACGTGAAAAGGCTGGGATGAAAGTGACTGAAAGAACTATTGTCCAAAAATTCCACTTGGGAGCAGTCAGATCTAGGGCCTGTGAAGAGGAACCTCTTTGTTACAGAAGTCCTTTTACAGTTAATGATGGCAAAGGAAGCCACCTTTTTGAGCAGGAAAATTAGTGTTTAATCAGGTGCTAGGTAAGAAGGGTGGAAATTGAGTGAAGAGGGTGAGGGAGGGTATTTCACCACAGAATATCATCAGGGACACTTTGGGTGGTCCTTGTCCATTCTCACAGAATAGAAGTGATTTCAGGCTGCATGGATCCTCCAGCAAATGTGAAAATGGTGGAGCATCTACAAGAAATCAGGGTCACTAATGCTAATCTGCTGCTCCCTGTGCCTCTACTCACTTTGAGGACTTCAACTGCCACCACCTGCCCCCAAATCCCCATCGAGTGGAGATTTTGTAGTCCACAAGGCACAGCCTTGGCCTTTATTACCTTTTCAGCAGATTCTCACCCTTGCCTGCAGCACTCTGCCTGCCTTTTCCAGCTGTCTCCCAACACAGGCCTCTGGGACGAGCTGTTTTCTCTCCATGAGGAGAGCAGTGAGAAAGAACAATTCCCTCAGCGAGTGCTGTCCCTAATGCGCTGTGCTATATCCTGCTTTGCACCGCTGCGCAGGAAGGAAGATATAGCTGAATGTTTCTCAGTGCGCAAAAGAAATGGGGCAAAATAGATAATGTCCTTTTTATTAAAATAAGTAGTGGTTAAAAAAGCAAAGTGAAAATCAAGCTTGCAGACTTGAATAAGTACAGCATTCTGTTTTATGCAAGATTTCCATTTATAATCAGTTAATAAATGAGAAAGAAATGTCTAATGTTTTTATAATATGAGTAGTGTGTATTTATAGACCGTTAAAAGATGATCAGGAAAACATGTTATAGATGGTTACCTGCTGAGGTTATGATCAAGCTGTGTGACTCTTAACAGCTGATAATTTTTTAAACATCTATTCCTTTTCTGAATCCCCTTTACAAACCCCGTGCAGAAACTTTCACATGAAATAAGACCAAATAGTGAGTGAGGTACAGATGTGCCACTTGCTGCTGGTGATTGTGTGCTGCAGCCTGCCGTGCCCCTGGTTCCTGCCAAGTGGAGCTGCTACTGGAGGCAGACTGGGGATGGGGCAGTTTTTCATTTGGAGTAGCTTCGTGGGGATTTGGAGTGCTGGCAGGGGACGAGGGACAAGAGTAAGCTACACTGATTCATTAGCTAAAATACCGTGTTTGCAACTTACACCTTGAGGGGCTGTCAGCATGCTTGAGGACTGATTGTGCTCGTTTGGGCACACTGCAGCTTCTCCACCACTGTTCTGCTAGCAGTTTTCTCTCAAACAGAGAAAATACACAAAAAGGTTTACATGGATAAAACTCACTTTCTAATTATCTCACCTCAGAAGTCTGGCTTCTAAAGGAGTAGGAAGAGGGAAGGAGATTGCTTCTCTTCCTTTTCAGGATCAAAACACTTCATGCTGGTCTCACTGACTTCTACCAACACATGTTCTCTTTTATCTTCCTGAGCTGTGTCCACATCACACTCCCTGCTCTTTTCATAGTTGTCTTAATGAGCTGCAAACTCTTCCCCACCCTCAGAGCTTTGGCTATTTCTAATCAAGGCGAGCTCTGATATGGTGCAGCTGTAGCCTGGGAGCTGGCTGCTGGGGCAAAGCTGTGTGAGACCAAGCTAGGATGTGCCTCGGTGGGGGCTCAGGAGCTATATTTAAGCACAGGCCCTTGCCCCAGGTCCTTGCCTGTACTCACACCTCAAGCTGATCCCAGCTTTATCTTGCTAAATTAACTTCCTGACTTGACCTTGGACCTGCCTCCTCCCTGCAGGCTGACTGCTGCTGCTGGGCCTCTTCTCCGTTCAGTGCTGTACAACTGTTCCCTGTGCTGCAGAGGATACTGCCCTGTGTCTGCCGCCTTGTGTCATCCTTGGCTCACCTTCCCTTGCTGAGCAGCCTACTCATGATGCTTTTGGAGATGCTCCAGGTAGGAAAAATCTGTCTGACGTTTCATTTTTTTTTTCATCTCCATAATTTTCAGTGCTTTATTTGATTTGTCATAAGATACTGGGAAATAGAGAGGGCTACCTATGTAACTTCTTGATTGTATTTTAAGGTGCTTTTGTGGTATGGGATGACTTTTCTTACTGTTTGCATCTTCATGGTTCTCTTTAAAAAAAGTATGCCAGTTGCAGACTTTGTCTCTCTAGTTGTTCTGAATTTTTTTCTTTCTTTCCCAAAAGAGAAAGTGGGAGATATTTTTGGACCAATCTTGTAGAACAAACAGTCTTTTGTGCACCAGCAGACAGTCCCGCCATCTGCCAAGCAATTAGCTGTTCTCATTTAAGCACCTCTGCTCTTGTGCTCTCCAGGAGGAGACTCAGGAGTCTGCTCTTCACTCACACTTGGGCGAGAGATGTTTCTCCCATGGTCCTCAGTTGGTTGATAGCAACTGTTTGCGCAGCCAGTTTTAGTAAAGGCAACTGACTGTGTAGCACCTGCTCGTTGCTTCAGATCCCTGCTTCTCTGGCTCGGTCCTGCTCTGTGTGTGTTGGTGTTCCTCAGCTGCTTCTGGATGCCAGTTCAGGATTCAGTGCAGTGCTTTCCAGGCTCTACCCAAGAGAAAATCCATCAGATTTCCCTGGGAGCTGTTGTAAAGAGAGACGAGCTACAGCCAGTGTGTCCCGAAGAGGCTCAGCCCGAGCTGGGGGTACTTGTAATGACGATAGGAAGGAAGGGAAAGGCAGAGGCAATTTTGCAGCCTCTTCTCTTTTTCACAACAGGCAATATGTATGTAATGAGGAGGGACTACTGGTGGGTGGAATGACAACTCCATCTGTCATTGGCCTTCATCCTCTGCCCCAATAAGTCTGCAGCGAGTCTCTTACGGTGCATAGGTTTCTGCCCACTGCCTTCTCTCATCTGCCATTCTCAGCAGTCTTGACAGCTTTCCACTTGGAAGGTTTAGTGGAGAGGGCTGCATTTTGTGGCTGGTAGGGCAGCAAGTCAAGCACCACTCTTAATTACAGATGCTGTTTTGGAAAGCGACTTAATTGTTAAGCAGATTTTCAGGAAAGAAATCTCTCCAAATCAGCTCATCTGATTTAGACTCAAGAGTGATTGTAGGCAGGTAGCTAATACTTGGCCTTGCAGAGTTGTGGGGTTTGTTGTTTTTTTGGTGTGTGTATTTGTTTTAATATATAACAGGAACAGTTGTTTTAACATGTAAAATGAAACTGTAGCTTGGCAAAGTAAACCCCTATAAAATGCTAACCTTCTATGTATGTAGTCCTTCCGTTGGGTGTTTCTTTGTTCATTATATTTTGTGATATGGAGTGGAAAGTGAGTGGCTTCAGACAAATAATGGTCTTTTAACCCCCATAATCTCATATGGTAAATTTCTTCTTGTCTCCACATATTTCCCTGAGACCAATTCTAGGCTTAATGTGCCAAAGATTTTTAAAAGTAGTAATAGTTGATAAGGGCAACTTGTGCAGATTTAGGTTAGCAGGGAATACTTGTTTTGAATGTAGCCATTTCATACTGGTACCACACCAGTTTATAAAACCACATTTTTTATGAAGAATGGTGTAAACAGGAAAGCAGTAATAATTATATGAGAAGAGCTTTGGCTTATTTAACCAAGAGGAGGAAGCCTTACCCAGATACTGCCAACTCTTGTCCTTCTCTGAAAGGAGAGATAAATTTTTCAAGAGGCAGAAGTCTGTATGGCATCATGGAAATCAGTTTGCACAATCCAGCTTGTATTTCCCACCTGTTTGGGCACATAGGTGGACAACAGGGTTTGAAAAATCTTATTTGAAAATTTGTTCTCTGTTTCACTGCGGTGTCATCACAGGATATGAACTGCTGTCTCAGTCTGGGAAGTGAACTTGTGAACTGGCTTACTAACAAAAATGCTTCCCAGAAGAATCTGGACAAAATTGCAGAGCATGATTTAATGCAAGAAAGAGGGTGGGCACTGAAAGGTCAGTGTGATGACAGATGATATTTCACTCTGCTTAGAGTTCTGCAGCTGTTTGCTGTTGCGGGAGGGTGATGGGGGGGGAAGGACAAATCCCAGTGGTAGTATATCAAGAGACCATATCAGTATGTCATGTGGAAGTGCTTGTGGATGGGGGTGTCCACCTGGTACCTAATGATGCTTGCAGGAACGCTTCCGCTGGCTCTGCAACCCTGGGGAATCAATGGATTTATGATCTCCCAAGCTGCAGGTACTGTAGTGTGGACTTACGGAGAGTTGGGGAAGCCAAAACCAGGCTAAAAGCCCTCTTCCTCCCTCCTTTACCATTCTTCAAAATGATTCCCACACCACGTGATGGAGGAGACAACTTGCAGCCCTTTATTGCAACTGTAGCTGTATGGCATAAGAGGTACAAGGCATACAGAGCTAGCTGTAGTGGGAGCAACTGGGGGCTCCCTCCTAGGAGCTGACATGAGGGGAAAGAGCACCAGGTTTACCCACTACCAACCAGCTTTCTTATTTTGGGGAGGCAAGAAGCAAGCATATTGTCCTGCACGCCATGTCTTTATACCTGCTCCAAGGTTTAGGAAGGCATAAAAAAGATGTGGCCGGGAGAGGTGATCTCTTACTTCTTTGCAGAAGCCCATGCTTCAGCCTGCTCTGTGTCCTGTGGAGGTCTCCTGCAGCTTTGTCCCAAACTCTGCTGTGCTCTAGAATAAACTGGTTTCATTGTTCCTTCAGGGTCAGGGAACCACGCCAACCTACAGCACCTGGGGTCTGCCTCCAGCAGCCGTTGTGACCCAGCAAGGTGCACAGGGGTTTCAGAGGACTGTTAATGGAAGAAGTTTGTGCTTGGCAGTGTCTCTGTTCCACCGTTTTATACGCAGCTTGCTTGACATATATTTTCTTAGTGAAGAACAAATAACTGTGCATTTGGGTGAGGCTGCACAAGTGATTCTTTTTGCAATTATCAGTGTCTATCTTAGTCGGCAAAATCTGGTGATTATCATCTTCATCAAAACAAATGACATCTTTTTTGGACAGATTAATTAAGGGGAAAGGCATAAGTTGGTGTGGTAAATCACGCTTACAAAAATGTGACTTTCCTGGAATTATACCTTAGTAAAATATATATGCTGCCTTTTCTTATGCAGCTTTTATCATTATCATAATTGCAAATGCAGAAGACGTTAACCCTTGAATACCCTCAGAAGTTTTTAAGCAAAGAGGACACAAATTATTCTAAATTCCTCCGATTCCTGTTTGTACAACCACGGAATTTCATTCTTTGGAATGAAAAAAAAAAAAAAAAGGGACATACACTACAGATAATTCAACCAAAAAAAATATATTGTGAATTAGTACATTTTAGAAGAGAAAATAAAAGCCCCTGTCAGTGGTTGAAGATCTAATCATGCTCAAATGTTATTACTAAGTAACTCTAAAAGTGTGTGATTTGTGGAAAGAAAGCTCTGAAGGCTTATCTTGAGATTCTTGGTTTATTCTTAGTGTTCAGCACAATGCTCATGTAAACTTCATAGTTTTCTTAGTGCTCATGGTCTTATGCACAAGCAACATCGTAGCATAAAGGAAATTAGTATCTTTATGTTTAAAGGTAGTTTCCTCTCTTTAATTGGTGTAGTATTTGATTGCTGTGGTACGAAAACTAGGGAATGCCCTTGAACAGGGAGTAAAAGGAAGTTAGCTGACAAAGATGAGTAAGTTGATGCGCAAAATACAAATACAGAGCTCAGACTGGCACAAGGAATACAGACTTTCAGCTGCTGTCACCCACCTGCCTGTCTAGTAAAGGCATCTGCGTATCATATGACCTCATGTCGTACGGTAGGAGCTGAAAGGCACATAGGGCTGTATGGTGTCCTGGGATGGGGCTATTTCACTTCTCTCTCTTGAAGCTCTTCTATATGATGCCATTACATAGTCTTTGGGCTGTAGGAAAGGCCAAGACAGAAACTGCCACCATAGTCTAGCATTACGGTGCTCACCTGAGATTTGGGGTGGGAAGGTTCCCCGTGCCCCATCTCCTCTGCTTGGTATGGGAAATGACAGGCTGAACCCACGTGTTCGTGGCATGAGGTGCCTGATCCTCTGAAAGGAGCGGGCTTCGCGTCTCTCGTGAGCAGCTCCATCAGGTAACGTAGCTCCCTCCACAAGAGAACACAAAAACTGGTCCTCCTCTTCCGCTTGTGTTTTGATGTGGGTGTTGCAACTGCTTTCTGTGTGTGTGTGAGAGCCTCTCCACCAGGGTTGGTGCCACAGGAGGTGCCAACTCTGCATCTGACAAGTCATAGGCCAGGTCCTGAACCGCTTGGGCTGTCAAGACTGAACAGGCAATTGGATGTGACCAAAGCAAAGAATTGTTGGTGTCTGGGGAAAGCCAGGGTCTTAAACATACCCATACGTAGCCAGGGTGCAGCAAAAGCTCTCAGAATTCCGATTTTGGACTGGAGTTTAATGTAGATGCCAGATGTGCCTCTCTCCCTTTTTCCTTTCTGAACAGTCTCCAAGTCTTTTTCCTGGATGTAGTCTTTGGCCTTCCCTGGTTATTTTCTCTTGTTCTCTTCTAGGTTGGCGTGTCCGTTTAGAAAGGCATATTCCCGCATACTACCATGTGTGTTGCTCTAAGGAAAATACTGTCATAACAATTGCATGTATTTTTTCACTCAGATGTATTCACATATAGGACCACTAAAAAACTATAGCTCAGAGTGCTGAGACTCACCTTCCTATGTGTATCAGTGATCCTAAATAAGTAATGAAGCAAATGTAGTTAAGATGCAAATGTAGAGTATCTTATTTTCAGCTTGGCTTGCATTAAGCTGTTAATTTCCATTAACATTAATGAGCAAATGCACCCAAAGGTTTTCCCCAGGCAAAAGTTCTGATCTCCTAACAATAATTTCCCTTTTACAGTGTCTTTCAATCAAGGATATTTGTATTTTGCAAACTTAATTAAGAATTAATTCATTAACAATATCCCTGGAAGGAAAAGCAAATGGCGTTTCCCCTTTTTCGCAGTGAGTGGATGGAGGTTGCCGAGTGGGATGTAGGACTCCTGGCTCTGATGTTGAAATCTGAACCACCTGTGCCACCATCTTCAACTTACCGGGCACATTCACAAGTTTGTCCAATGTACATCTATAGTTACGATTTAATGTATTGCTTCTTTTACACTTGTTTAATTGGTGTATGAGAAAGCTGTCTTTCCTAGCCAAGCCTTACTTGCGATTATGAAAATCTCACTTGCATGCAGCACTTCTCTCTCTTGTTTGTTATGATCGCCAGATCTGTTAAGACTTTCATATCTGCATTTGTAGAAATAGCAGACAATTTCAATAGTTATCTATAGAAACAAATTACGTTTTCAGTCTAAACCATGGCTGATGCTCTTAAACAGTGCACCGGGATATCTACCCTGTGATTTCCTACCGGATATTCTCTGTCTGTATGAACAGCCTTAGCGTTGTGCATGGTGGCTAGCTAATTTCTACATATTCATTTTATGTAATATTTATTCCTATCACTCAATCAGATTTGTAAACCAAATTCACAAATGATGGGGAGTATGTTCTTCTTTGCAATTAGGATGATTCATCAGTGGCATAACTAATAGAAGAACAGGAAACTGAGAAATTATACCCTTCTGCTTGAGACTGGGAATGGAGCTTGGGAACAGAGACAGTAGGAAACAGAAAGAATGAGAAAGAAGGGGAGAGGATCAAAATACTGAAAAGAGGCAAGGAGATGGGGAGATGAGAGACAGTACATTGGAACAAGAGAAGTGATTACAGTACACAAGAAAGGCTGGGGAATCTGCTTTCCAAAAAGAAAGATACAATAATGAAGAAAAGTATTTAACTTCCCACAGAGGAAAGAATGAAAAATGCGTTAGGACAGTTTAATTCTGAGGGCTGCAGAAAGTAATAGATGATGGAGAGGGCTAGCAGAGTTGGGCACATCTGTGTGGTCCAGGTGAGGACCTGTGTGTGGAGAAAGTATTTCGGTACCACCTGGAAAGAAGGGAAGTCCAATCTGAGCCCTGGTGGGTATGCAAAGTTGAAATTTGCAAAATGGATGAACACAGTATGTTGATAGACGACTGCTGCAGTATATTGCTGGCGTTCCTCTGGCTTCCTTAATAAGCGTGTTACAGGCTGACTGTGTGAGTGTGGTGTCGGTAGGTTTCCCCATAACAAAACCCAAAGTGCTGCAAATGCCTTATAAGGCTATTCCCACAAAGTGAATCTGTGTTATCACCACCAAAGGCAACAGGGAGAGCTGGAGTGTTAGGAAACCATTGTAATCCACTTTTCTTGTAATTAAGTCTAGACATAATAGTTGAGGCTTATTTGTGCACTTCTTGATGTTAATAGCTTAGTCTTGTAGTCTCACAGAAGGGAAAAGAAAAAAACCAAAACCAACTATGGACACCTCCTGTTTTGAAATAAGAGCTCAATGGACCTTNTTTTTTTTTTTTTTTTTTTCTTTAAAGCACTTGCCATAGGACAATATCCCCGGTTTTGAGTGCAGAAGCAGCTGCCTGTTCAAAGGTGAGGGTTTGGTCCACCTTACTCTTCCAAGATTTCTTAGCTTGTGCGTTGATTTCAGATATATCTGAAAGATGGGCTCTGGAAGGTATTTCAGATTGCTGAAAGTTGATGGTGGATTTTCCTCTTTCTCCCCAGAAATATTCAGGTATTGTGTGTCCAACATAACCTCTTGGCTGTTACTGATAAATGCCTTTGGATTTAGGGAAAATAGCATTGGATAAAGGAGTTCCAAGGACAGAAATCTGAGAAGAAAAGAACTTAGTTGGTAAAGTGGTCCTAGAGATATGTGACAAACTGGCGTCCCTAAGCAGGTAATCAATTTATGTGGTTTGGTTTGAAAATGATGATGCAGAGTTGTGAGCAAAATCAGTTGTCTGTCTTTATTTTTTCTAAATCCAAAAAGAGAAACAAATTCTATTTTTCCTGGTCGTTGCAAGTTCAAAAGCATTCTCGATATGCTTTGTGGCTGTCTGTCTCTGATCACACTGTAGGTTGCTTCTTCATTGCTATGCAGCCTGGATGTTGGACAATATCATCTCTTCAGTTGCATTTCTGATCACTTTTTCCTTAGAGTTCCCATTCACAGAACCATATGATCATATGAGTCTCAGCTTTCATTTTAAAGAGTCTAGCTGGCATTGCCTGGTTGGAAACTTGAAAAGTGGACTCTAAGAACTCAAAGCTGAAAGGAGAAGAAAAAAATACTTGAAATTGTCTTCATAAAGGGTGATACAATTATTTATGTTGAACTGAAAAAGAAACAATCTTGTAACTTTTGTGGGATCTTACCCTTTCTATAGCTCTGCATCGACAGTATTAAATTAAATCTCTTAATTTTCATCTCAACTTTGCACCTTAAAAACAGTAGAAAAAATAAAATGCACCCCCTTTTCTACCTGTACCTCTCTTTATTCAACTCATTTGAATTTTAAAATCTTATTTGGAGAAGAAACAATTCCAAACAGTAATAAACATGTCTCTGTGCAGTTTTCTGCTGGTTGGAAATCACTAATCCTTTTATGTCATCCTTTGTGAGGATGATCCTTGTCTAGTCCCATATATTGATTAAAATTAAGCATTACACAAAACCTTTATCATTTCAAAGGATTATCCTGTTATGTTTTTCTCTCCGCCTTCTTTTTGAATTAACGTTTTTTTGTACCCCAGCTGATCTACTAGCTGTCTTGGCTTTTTGTGTTTTTTGGGGTTTTTTTTTTTTTCTTTAACAGAAATGTTGCACAGTGAATGGATTTCTTATTTTGCTTACACTCACCTTTTCTGAAACATGCCAGTGGACACTTCCAGGGCACAGTATTGTGAATAAGTGTGAAAGTGGAACTCTCTAGTTATGTCCTATGTAGCTGTAGGACAGGGAGCCTAAGTCCATTTATGCATATACTGACGAATAGGGATGATCACAAAGAACATTTGAATTGGTTTGTGCCAAACCATTTGTTGCCTTGTATTGGTTTATACCTATGCAGCTTTGCTAGCTGGGGTAGTTGTCCTATACACAGCCATGATGAGTAATCTGCGTTTTGAGATGTGGTTGGGGTTTTTTTGTTTGGTTTGGTTTTGCATTGTTGAAGACACAAATTGATTAACTGCATCATTTTTGAAGAATCACGCTGAGTAGAGTAGGATCTAAGTCATACTTGAACTTGGTCTGTCTGGCCAAAACTGTATGTAATTTATATTCTTTCCTTTAGGACTGGGACATTAATTGCCATTGGTAAAACTGCAGCTCCTAAAACAACCAGTTGCTAGAGGCAGCCCCAGAGAATATAATTTCTAAAACAAACTCCAATGAACTGTCTGGGCACATTTCTTCCCCTGACTCACCAGCCTCTGCAACCCTGGGTTTTGCTTTCAATTCTAAGAGAGTGCTTATCTGAGACCTGCTGACTCCTAAAAGCTAGCATGCTGCCCTAACCTTAAATTTACACCAAACAGTTCTTTCTAGTAGACCTAGTTCCAAATGATGTGCATTACTCCTAGATTCACCCTGCACCATGTTTAAAACATTGGGAAAGGCAATCAAGCCCAAAATAAAATCAGCAGTCCAGCCCTTGAGAGTAACATGTCTGACCGTGGTTCTGTGTAGGTACGGTTGAGGCTCTGAACCCTAACACTAAGCTTGATCCAAGTTGTGATGAAGAGACTGAAGATTTGGGAGTTGATCCTGCCAGGCCACTGGCAGCAGGTGAGGTTGGTAATTTCTGGTGCCAGGTCAGGCAAGGAGCTGTATTTGGCTGGTGGGAGCCAGCACCTACCCTGAAAAGGAGCAGTCATATAGCTGAGATGCTCTGTGGCAAATTCTGAAAAGTCATAGCAACCAAACAAAACGTTTCAGAAAGGCAAGGAAGAAAAGTAGGCTACGGGGACTGTTTGTTATCTATGAGTGTGCTGACTACTGTGTTCTAAATAGAGATCTGTTTATAAGGAAACAATAACACAAGTGAGAAGATGGGAATCCTCCTGCCTGTCAGTGACTCATCATTGCAGGGCAGAACGCAATTATTGGAATAGGCAGGTTGTGTCAGTTAGTCAGTAGGATACTTGCTCAAGATGTTCTGTGTGGCCTAGAGGGTCACTCCTATCCCCTTCTCTGAGGTTTTTGGACGGGACATTTGTCAGACCTGTGAATTTGTATAGCATCTTATCTTGCCTAGGGTCTCAGGGTGCTTCCTTAGCATAAATAAGAGTAGTGCATTCACTGCTGTGCATAGCAATTGTGCCGTGCCAATAATCAACATAAACAAGTTGGCAAAATGTCTTGAGTACTGGGTGAAATTACCACTCTGAGTGCAAGATGAGAAAGTTATTACAAGTTTAATCATCTGCTTAAACATTAGGTTTCTGTTCTGCCCTTAGCAGGATGCTGCTAACAGACTCTCTCTGAGGCTACCACTTAATTACAGTTACTATGGTTACAAGGGTTAAGCAATAAACTCTCATTTGGTCTTTCAGCAGGTCAAATTATTCAGTAACACCCTCTGGGCAAAGCCTAGCCAGCTCATGTGCTTAAAAACCAGTTAGACTTACTCCTGGTTTTACTAAGTCTCTCTTTGCTCTTGAAGCTTCAGCAGCAAAGTTGGAAGGAATTAGATCTGCAGTCAGTCCTTCGAGGCTACATGTTTCCTTTCTTCCTTCTTCAGGGTTAATGCAGCGTTCCTTCTGATACAGGTTCAACTCATTATATTCTTCAGTATGGTTTCTGTCTCTATAATTAAGCATCTGCTGACAAAAATGGCTTCAAAATGACTGTTAATAGCTTTTTAACAGTCCTTTTTCTTCTGGTGTTTCTCCCGTAAAGATTTTTTTTTTAGGTTTTTCACTGAAAATACAAACTGTGAAACTTGAGTTCTCTCTTCTGTCCCTTCCTACCTACTTCTCAGTAGGAAAAATGGTAAAAGGTTATGCATTTATGAGCACTATTCTATTTTAATTTATAAGTCAAAACTTATACCAACTTTTCCATCAAAACTTTTGATTTTAAAAAATAAGTAAAATTCTTCTCACCTGAGTCCTAGACTTCCACTTACTTTGACAGAAGCAAAATATTGGGGGACAGTAACTGAACGCTGATTCTTTTCAGGGCCTCATCCACAAAGAGTTGAGGTTTTTTTCTTTACATCTGGCTGTTGGCAGATGTAAATGCGTTGCTAGCAGAACAGTCATTTCCAATACTCTGGAGTCTAGTGTTGTGATGAGTAAGTCCCAGGGCTTCCAGGTTACTGTCCACAAGCCCAGTATTCTCCCTTCTCCTTGAAGAACTATTTACATTGTTGTTTCTGTTAATTTAGGTCTCCAGTTGAATGGATTTTCTTTACGTGAATTTTGTTGTCTGAATAGAATTTATAAAATATACACAGCCATCAATAATAATATTGCCACAATAATAATACCGCTGCGCCACCAGGTAGAAGCAGCCTTGAGCTTGTCAGGATTGTCTCTTGAAGAGTCTGCAGGCAGCAGTGGCTAGGACATATGCCATGACTCTGGGAATCAAAGAATTTGTAAGGAAACCAAAAGTAAAATTATGTTTTGTGGTTTTACAGGCAAACTGACATTTTAAAAGTAATTTTAACATTATAATGTATGCAAAATGGCAGCTAATTCCCTAAAGCAATGTAGCAACTTCAGATGTTGCAGGCTGTTCAATGTGACAAACAATACTGCTGTAAAAAACCTAGACGGTGAGATATTAGATGCAGTCCCTGTGAGCTAAGAGTGCGCATCGTTCTCAACAGGAGCTGGAAACAAGACGATCGGCACTGCCTTACCTAGGCTCAATGTTGCAGTGTCACCCAGAGCGGAGCTTTCATCTTCCAGGTCTGAAATTGCAGTTAAACAGGGAAAGCAAAATGCCGGTTTTAAAGGGCCACTGGTCTTCTCTATAGGAACAGCCTGTTGATTGTTAACAGTGAGAGCTTGGACTTAGAAAGCTTTCGCTTGTACTATAGAGTGTAGGTAAAATAGAGCATGTCTTTTTTCTGACAATAAGTACAAAGTGAAGAGGAACAGTCTTTAGCACATAACTGCATTTCTAGATAAAATGGAAGAGACACGGGGTACAACATGATTCCTGACAACACATCCTGAGGCATCCACTCAGCAAACATTATGCAGTCTGAAAGAAACCTTTTTAATTCCCCTAAAAAGGAATCTCTTCCTGACTGCACTTTTGTCCATTTATGCTTCAAACACTGTATTTATTTTTTCATTCTTGCTTGGGAATTGGTCAGAGCTCTGTCTTGTTTCCTAAACCCACATGTTCTGTTTGTCTTGTGCCTCCCAAAGTGAACCGGTTGTGTTGGCTGGCAGACTTGGAGACAGAACCACCTCCTTCGCTCTTTCTCTGGACGGCAGCGTTGAACCCAGAAATTATTTTTCTGTCTCCCATGTCATAAAGTTCCTCCCCTGTCTTTCAGGTATTCCCTCACTGGTGTTATTGACAGAAAGCACAACTCTATTGCCTGTGCCCTAAGGACCCCTGACCTCTCCTCTGTGACTGGTTCTCTGCATCAGCAAGCAGTACAGCGCAGGAGGAGTAGATCTGTACAGGGAAGCAACTGAAACTGAGAAGTGGCCATCCACATTTGTTCGGGGGCTGAGGGAAGTAACTGCCAATTTTCTCAGAGTTTTTAGGGCCTGAATGCTCACTGGAGGTTGGAGCACATTAAAAGCACACCTGGAGCACAACTTATACTTTACTGTCACCTAAAGTGCTCCCCTTAGCACAGCCTGAGACAGCTGCGTGGTGCAAACCAAAGCAGAGTAAGCAGGGATCTCGAGAGGTTTGCTTCAATAGCGCTCTTCTCATCCAGACTGAAATGCTAATGCAGATGTGCCCCTCCAGCTCCTCTGCAGAGCTAAATGCCCACCTTCCCTTCCTTTCCCTGTGCAGCAGGCTGGTTAGCGCTCCCTTTTAGCTCATAGGGATGGGATGGACCGGCTGGTGTGGAGGTTGGATAAGTAAGTTTGTGGCAGTTATGGAAAGAAAGGCTTTGGAGGAAGCACTAGGATGTTTAACTTTGATACAGTTGCAACACACTTTAAATAGTTCTTTTAGTAAAGGTAGGTGTAAAAATACCTCACGTAATTATCAAAATGAAATATTGAAGATGGGTAGTAGACAGGGAAGTATTTAGGTCTCTCTATTATTAGGTTATCAGCTGCATGTTTTCAGAGGAACCCAAGCAGCTTTCTTGGTCATTTCTTGCTACGACAGCATGCAGGAGGAATTCTGCCTCCTTGGAGTCAGAATATGAAACTTTCCCATAAAGCAAAAATTCTGCCAACATTCTGTTCACAAATACAGGAAGATTCCATTTGATTTGTCTAAACAAAAGGTTTCCATTTTACTAAAGCAGTAAGAGACAATCAAGCTATATACTATGACAATTCCCTGGTGAAAACATGACCAGCGTTGTCATATTCTGGCAAAACAATGTGATTCTATCTAAACTATATTTTATGACAGGAAAATTTTCCCCGTTGATACATTCCAGCCAGTTCTGGCCCTACATCCCGACAAGATGTGCCTTCTCTATCATACTGGCAATGATACAGAAGCTGGAGAAAGGCAAGTGAGACTGAGCAACCCTGTTGGAAGGCCCGTGAGCAACCTGTGAGGAAGGCTTACCGCAGCTTGCCACTGAATGTCGTTGGACCTTTTGCTTTCTCCACAATGTCAGTGCTAAATGAAGAAGATCGCTTACTGATTAAACAGTGTAGGTCCTACCCGCTTCTACAGGAAAGCTCTTTTTGTAAAAACAACTTTACGGATGGGGCATCCCTAGAGCGTTTAGATTTAGGCTGTCAAGCGCTTGTGTTGAATGGATGGAAAGATGTGATGGAAACGGAGCTTCAATGTGGGTATGTTCCCTAAGGAAAGCCTTCATCATGGTTTTGATCCCTGAGCCTCCTGAAGGCCTTAACTTACAGCTTCTCATGGCAAATGAGCCTGAAGGATGCACGAGGAAGTGCTTTTACTTACTTTTCTATTCTTACTGGCTATCTTCCCAGAACTTTGTGGTACTGTGACTTTAATTTGCCTCTTACTCTCTTTAACAGCACCTTTGTGCTTTTAATATTCTGGATTTACACAATTTGCTGGTGTGAGTTAAAAGCCCATTTGCCACTGCTGTTGTATTAAATAGGCTTATAGCTGCCTTCTGCGCGTGAGTTTCTTTGCTGCAAACCAGACGTCTGTTGTACAGTGAGAGGCAGGGGAGGCTGTAGTTACCCCGTGGTTTGTATATTCAGCCATAGGTCAGGTGAAGACTTGAGGTCGAAAGGCCTAGTTCTGTCATGTCCACAGCATTTAAAAATGATGGCTTTAATAAGGCTGGCAAGATAGAGGGAAAATGTTGCTGTAGGACAGTCAACTGTCCAGGAGCTGAGGAGCTGACAGTTCCCCACTAGTGATGGCAGAAGAGTGCATCTGTGGTCAGGGTGACGGACCTGACGGGCTCCCTGTGCTTATGGGCCTGGCACGTGCTTTGATTCTGCAAACATCATCCCAGCACAGACAGAAGTAAACACCTCACAGAATAGGGCCTGTTGACTGCGCTGTGCTGCAGGTGTCACTTATTTCACCTTAACTTTTGCTGTCAGTGTTCAGTGTCTTTGCTTTTTTGGCATGTGAGCACCACAGTGCTCATGTCTGGTGCTTTACAGGGACAGCCTGAGACTTGAGGGCTTTGAAACCACCAGTAATTTAGGAAGTACTGTCCTGGTTGTTGTGTTATCGGTACACGTTAACTGAGTTAATTCAGCAGTTCAGGGTGAGGAAATGCACACGGGGATGGAGGGCAGGGAAAGGTACAGGTCGACACTTCTCTGCAAACAGTGCTTGTATGTTAGGGAGGAAGAAAAGAGAAAGAAGACTAAAGTGTACTTTAGCAACTTTTAAGAACATTTGATGGTGTGAATTACTTCAGTGCATTTTTTTATCTCATCTCACATTGGTGCTTACTGAAGGGAGAGCCCAAAATAGTACAGACCATTTTTACCCTCTGGGCCAAACACTTTCTGAGGGCCGGAAGAAATCTTGTGCATGTGTTATAATAAACAAGCTAGGGAGACTTCTGGTAACACACATTAAATGCACATTACGCTACGTGTAAGTGAGCAAGGCTGAAGCACAGAAAAGGAAAACTCTCAATGCCCAGGCAGGTGCAAGAAGCTTCTGTTGCACTGTGGGGTGAGTCTGGGAGTTGTGGGAACCACTTCTGCAAAGGTCTGCAGCAGATGTCTGGCTGCTTATTGCTTCAGAAGCACAATTAGGCAATTGAGTGAAGTGCTGCTGCTGCCAACCTTTAGAGGATGCAGGCAAGGAATAGAAGTTGAAGTCATATAGTGCAGTAACAGCTTAAAACTAAAGAAAAAAAAAAGAGGACTCTCCCCAGCTGGATTCTTACACTGGTTTGAGCCCAGTGGTATTTCAAAAATAGCTGACAGACACAACTATGACTTTCTGCACTCTTAGTTGAAAGAAAACTCATTTGGAAATTAAGTATTGCTCTTAATGCTTATGATTTTGATATGTTGGTTTACAGAAGGGAGGCATATATTAAAAATAATGAAGTAGCACTGGCATTTCAATGCCGCTCAATTACAGCATGTGTCTCTCTTGAGGATGACAGTTATTAGACTGCAGGTGTGACTATAACCAGCATTTCTCTGGAGATGACTTTTTTGTTCATGTTTGAAAAAAATGTCATAAACCTTGTTGCCTTTGTCTTCCATTTTTTAGCTCTTAGTTCTATGGGAGGGAGGAGGACAAAGGGAAGACAATAAATAAAAAGAGAGATGTTTGTTATTGCAGGAAGGTAAAGTAGAAGGAAGGCCATTACTGGCAGCATCCCAAGGAAGTGCCACTCAGCCGTGGCTGAGTCTCCTGGGGAGAGTTGCTTCCCTTCTAAAGTAGTCCCAGAAGACTGCTTTGAGAACTTGCATTCACAAGTTATTTCAAGGCTGTTCCTTATCCAAGATGTAATCAGGGCTGCACATCAGAAACTATATAAATTAACACTCTCATTAGGGCCCATGAATAGCTACAGTTTGTCTCTTAAAAGTCACCTGGAAAAAAAAAAATCCCTGTTTAAATGTAAATGCAGCCATCCCACCCGGTAACAGGGATTTCTTCCACAGAAAGCACAGAAAAGAAGTAGACAACTGAAAGGGAACTCTTTTGCAGACCAGATCTGAAAGGTGGGCACTTTTTTTCTCTCCAGGTAAATCTTGTTACTTGTGCATTTTATGCCGTGTTGAGCCAGTAAAAGAAAATCCAAACCCAAAACCACGGGGTTTTATGCTGGTCAAGTAAAATTATTTCCTCAGTTCCAGAAAAGTCCTTTCTCAGCAGCAATCACAGTGCCTGTTTTGATACTGTATTACCCCTAAAAGGAAAAACAGTCCTTCAGGAGCAAAGGGCATATGTAAAAGCAGAGTCAAAATTCTGGGATCTGCTGGCCAGAAAACACAATGATCAGAAGTTCATCTCTGTCATATTTTTGGATTTGCGTCCCTTTCTGCTGGCCCATTCATGTTCACATGCTGCTGTGCTCCCACACATAGCAGCAGCTGAAGCTTGCTCTGCTGCCAGGCTCTGAAACCGAACTTGGCACGTGTTTGCCAGTTGCATGAAAAATAGAGGCTCTTTATTTGGATGTTGCAGAAAACATGCCACAACCAGGGCTGGGCAGCACTGTAGAGCAAGGAGGAAGGACCTGAAGGAGTCCTATCAGAAAGTTTGTGGGAGACCACGACGGTAAATGTGCCTCACTACCAGGGGTGTTGCACCACAAAAAGGGCCCATGTGCAAGAATGCAGTTGCATGAGGCAGCACGTGCTCTGCAGAATTTAAATTTGTCTGGTTTTTTATCAGTTATTGAGCAGTTGGTGTCACAGGCTTTCAAAAACAAATGCAGGTCTCCCTTTGAATAAACTAAATTCATTGTGTCATTGGGCTGAAGCTAAGGGAAAAGTTGCACCAAAATTAGCTGTGCTGGTGATCAACTACCAGGTGAGGTAAATATGACATAAACGTTTTCATGTGCTTCTGCTAGAGATATCCTTTCCAACTTCTTTCTGAGCTTGAGGAACTGATAAGTATTTTGAAACCAGTTCGGTCATAGATACTTGGCTGTTTTTTCCAGAACGTCAGGGTTGTGTTTAACAGGTGGCCTCTGGGATTTGGGTCTCTTCTTCACTGTCCTCATCCTTCTTTATGTCATTGAGCAACTTTATGACATTGAACAACATTTATTGCAAGGGCTTGATCCAAAGCCTGTTAGTCTTTCCGCTGCCTTCAGTGGATTTTAGTTTGTACACCTCAGCTCAGGCTTGAGGAATCCCTTATTCTGTTAGAACCTCTAAAAATTATTTTAAGCCCACTGACAATTGGCACAGCTGTTCGTTGTGTCTGTTCAAGACCATTAGAAACAGCCCTCCATGGATCTGAAAACTATAGATTAAGAACCACTGAACTAAGTACAATTCAAATAATGCCTCAAGCACTAATAGATACTTTTATTTGCTTTTCCCTCTCCCAACTCTGATCAAATCTGGCCTTTTCTGTTTTACCTTAAGGGGTAGAAAGCAGTTCAAGCAGTGCACTGACAAATGGATGACTATAGGAAAGCACAATTGCTTCGAGGAAGTTACCCTTCACATAAGCTGTTTAAGGGGAAAAAATAAAATTGCTTCACATAAAATTGTATAAACTCCATGGTTTATTGCCTAATCTAGGAAAGGGTAGTAAAATAGTACAAAGTAGGAAAATTTTTAATTAAACCTGTGCTTGTTGACTTAGAGTTTGTTTATGAATTCTAACAAAGATTAATGTACAATACCAAACTAAACAATTTATTATTGCAGAGCTTGTTGTCATGTCATTTGTAGAACTGAGTGAAAGAGAGATTATTACATTTAAACAAATTTATTGTTCTGTAGCTTGAGGATTTTCTTTTGGTTCTTTTGGTGGTTGGGTTTTGGCTTTTGTTTCATAAAGTAAGAGTAAATAAATTAAATAAAGTACTGAAGCTCCTCTTGGAATTTCCCCAGAGAAGTGGGATACTCACACAGGCTCCAGACCAGCAGCTCTGGACTCTATCGATCAAGGCAGAGGCTTGGGTTTCCTCAAAGCCACAGTCGTATATTGTTACAGATGTAGAATGGAAGTGGATAAATCATTGGTCTAATCTTTTGAAATAGCCTGTTATATTAAGTGAGAGATCCAGCATATAAAATCACATGAGAATGTGTACCTTTATATTGGTCTTGGGTTCTCAAAACCTTATGGAAGAGGGTCAGCTACAGAACTGCTCACAGGAAACAGTATTAAGTGTCAGAAAAGTGCAGAATCCTCGCTGCCGACTTCATTTTCTCTAATGGATTAGCTACAACCACCTTGTTAAGGAGACTGTTCTTGATCAAACTTTTCTGTCAGTTTTCTTAATGACCGAATTGAATTTAACCTCTCTCAACTTGAGAACTATTATTCTTCACCTTAATGACAGGACTTGATTTAAACTATTCATTTTCATTCACTACATTATTACAGTAAGTATTAAATGTTAAAAAGAAGCCATCCCAAAACCTCGCTATGCTAAAATAGAAATCTTAATTTCACTAAAATTAAATGACTCAAAAATTCTCAGGGTATGGCTGGATGAACAACCTCTCACCTTGTCTCAAAGCCACTTACGTGTTTCCTCCAGTCGTTTGTTCCCGACCTTGTATGACATTGGTTCAAGAGCCCCTCAGTTGTGGAGGGGGTGTGCAGGCTGGGACTTCACTTTGAGCCCCAAAATCAGTGCTTTGGCACAACAGAGGGAGCAGTTAAGAGCAAGAGACAGGGGTGGGGAGGAATGGGAGCAGGATGAAGAAACTCTTACCCTAGCATTTGGACAGCTGTACATTGCCACAGTGCTGCACAGAAGGAATGCTCTTATGTTACGGTGCATGATGTTTTCCATAGTCTCTCCTTGCTGCAGGAAGCACTGAACACAATGTGCTGTCGTACAGCAACGAGACCTGGTTTTTCGGCTGCGAGCAGGATTTTATCCTTAATGATTCTACATCATAATTTGATGATAGTAAATGATGACTAACTCTTTGGATGTCCTGAGTGAGACACCTGGGGAAGTGTTGGGCTAGGCTCTCTGAATTTGGATGTCCCTACGGAGAAGTTAGGTTGACACTGGCTGTGGGATCTTTTAGAGTTGTAGCATGCTTACTTCACTCAATTGAAATTTTTCAGGAAAAATCTGGAATCACCCTGAGAGCTTTCCCTTTGAAAAGTAGATGCCATCCTCAGCACAGCAACGGTTCTTGGGCTGAGTGCTGCTATTGAAATCTCAGATTTTGGACACTCAGAGCTCTCTTAAAAATATTTACTCTGCAAAACCCTGCCTTTATTGGGACACAATGCAATATCAGAAAGAGGATTTCATGAGGCAATGAATATAATCTTTTGTTTGTATTATGGTTTATTGTTTCTACCTCTCTTTGTCATAAAGCAGAAGTAATGTTCATGGCATTGGAAGACACATGCACAATAAACAGCTCGGTGGTTCTCAAACACCTCAACTTTGCTTTGGTACTTAATCACCCAGCGAAAAGGTTTATTGCCATGCACACTCCTCTGCTGTGAACATTATCCTTTTAATTATAAAAGGTTGCATTGTACAAGATATACAGCACAGTATAGAGAATAAAATCTGATATCTGTTTCTCAGGCGGGAAGAATTCCATGGTGGGGTCCTTGTCCCTTTGGTCTGCTTATCTTAACTTGACGTAATATGGATCTAACATATCTTCTCTGGCTCCTGTGAGCTTTGGGCTGGCATCCTCTTTTAAATGTGGGGTCCTCCTGTGGAAGCTCAGCTCAGCTTCCCCCTTTGGGGTCAAGCCCTGAAAAAGCAAGTTCTCAAGGGCCAGATTTTACTGCCTTTGTTCAATGAAGAAAAGGGAATGTTTGCAAAGTAAGTGACAGTACAAAGTAAAAGTCTGACAGAATTGGACTTTGTCACTACTATGGTGAGCGATAACCCTTGCTTAAAACCTTCTTTTTCTTGGACTTGCCGAACACCACTGTCTTGTTTAACTGTTGCCTTTTATGTTGGAAAAGAGAAAAAATTCAGGAATTTAAAGAGCAAGTTTGACTTTAAAGGATGTTGCGGTAAGTATTTTTATAGATTCTCTGTACCAGGGGAAAAAACCCTGCTGTGTCTTTTTCCCCCTTACATTGATGCATAGCAGAGGCGTAGCAGGAACACAGCAGGCAGCTCAGGGAGGGGCTGTGCAGAGGGCGTGCGGCCACCCCAGCCACTGAGTCCGTGTCACCCCTGGCTTCCTGGGAACAGGCAGCAGCAGCCTGACTCATGTACATCCCCCTCTGCAGTAGTTGGCTCCCTTGTCACAGACTAAACATGGAGGAAAATGCCATGTGAAAGCAGCTCAGCACTTCCCTCATGCCTCCCGCTCCCACGTGTGAAGGTACATCTGTATAAGCGGGAATATATCTTGTACCTACCCAGCCCCACAGACAGCGGCACAGTGCAACCCCCAGCTCTCTGAGCCTTTCACAGTCAAGCCTGGAGCAGAGATGATATTCCTATATTTTAAAGGAAATGTGAGCGTCTACTGTCAGTCTGTCCCTATACAGACCCCAGAGCAGTATACCAAAACCCTGCTCGCATATTCCTGCCTGCTGTGGTTTGAGTGCAAACATGCAGAGTGCCACATATTTTATTTAACCTCTTCTGTGCCGCCGCAGATTGTGGGACACGGAGTGAGTGGTGGGAGGTTATGCCTGATGTAAGGTCTTTTGCTGTTCAGCTCCTTAAATCACAGGCTTTCGCGGCTCCCCTGACAGAGTGTAAAGCGCCAGCCATGTTCCAAGGCTCATATGCCAGACAGCTCTGCTGGGAGCTCCTGGGGTCTTCGAGCAGGGGAGAGGCTATAGCAGTGTAGTGACCGTCTATGAGATGTGGTAGTTGTGTTGGGCAACAGTTGTTGCCCCCAGTTCCGTGCATAACCAGGGAGAGCTGACAACTTTCTGAAGAGCCAGAACAGCCTTCAGCTGCCGTTTCCCGTGGACTCTTTCTGGGTTCCTTCTTCTGTCCTCCCCTCCTGCAGAGGATTGTGGGGCAAAGGGGATTTATCCATAGCCACGTCTCCTTTGCTGGAAGACCTTCCTCATGTTATTTCTGACGTCCTCAATCTGACCCAGTGCTATTTCTCCTTCTTGTGCTCATTCTACATCCTCAGGGCTTAGGGCGCTCTCCTTGAAATTATTAGCTGTCACCTCCACTTTGTTTCCCCAGCTCTTTTTCACAAAGCCGGTGGAGTAATAGGACATCAGAGTTTTCTTCTGAAGTGTTTTCATCTAAAATTCCAGCATCCCTGGATTTCTCCCTCCCTCCTTTCTGTTTTTGTGCTAGAGGAGAGATTTTTACATGATAATGTTGATTCTGAAGCTCAAATAAGAGACATTGGTAGGGGATAAGAAACAATGAATCCATAGGAGTGGAACAGAACTTCATTGTGCATCTGAAAACATACTAGATGCTACATAAGAAAATACTAATGTGTCAAATTACTGTCGTCCTTTAGCAACTAGGAGTCAGACTTACTGCTGTCATTTCATGATAGCTCTTCTGGAAGGCACCCAGCATGCATTACCCACTAATGTAACTTGGTCTGATGTGCCTCTGTTTTATGTATAGGTAGTAGAACAGCTACAGACACCATGTTATATTTAGCAGCAGGTTTAGAAAGATGAAGAAAAATGCCTGCATACCTGTATTGTTCCCATGGCACTTGAGCACTTAAATGTCTTTTTCTGTTTGACATCCTTTGTATTTTAATAATACACAGAGGCATCAACAGAGATTGGAACTCTATTATGTGAAGCACTAAATGAACATGGAGAATGACAGCACCTGCCCCAAGTAACTGACTGTCTAAAATAGACAAAACAGGCACTGAAAGTCCTATTATCTCCATTTATAGGTAAGGCCACAGGATAAATTAAGACTCCTATGGTTATGCACAGTCTATAATAGTCATAGTCATTGAACCCCAATCTCTAGAGCCCCTGACAAGTGTTTTTTTAAGCAGAATAACTGCTGCTTTCTTGGAAACAATTTAACCCTGTTAATAATCAAGATGTAAAATGAAGTAATGCAGGTATTGAGACAGAAAGTTAATATATTCAGATATTACTTCATGGGGATGTCGCCATTTTATTTCCATAGGAACAGACCATACCTTAACTGGAGTTACTTCAGTTTTAAACTACACTAAGAAAAAGCAGCATATTGCCCTAACAGTCCATCCCAGAGACTCAATCATTTAGGGATAAGACCTCAGTGCAGAGGTCACTGCTGGATTACCTGGTTCCCAGCAGAAGCTTTCCCAGCTTTAAAAGAAATCCTCCAATTTTTAAATGTATTTACATTTAATTGCAGTAGTCAAAATACATGAGAAGAAAATACAGTTAGTCTTTCCCATTCATCTTAAAATGCTAAAGCTAATAAACCCACTATTCCTTCAGGACAGTAAGAGAGTCTTTTGAGATTGTCAGATCCACTGCCCACTATTTTTAAGTCAGATCTGCAGCTCTGATGCTCTATTTTCTGCAGTGGATGAGTAACTGCATGTGACAGGTTTATAGAAAATGAATTCCTCACCTTCAGTGATACTTAAGGAGAGCATTGGTACCATCTGCACTGATCCCATTACAGCCAGCTTACGGACAGCTGGGATGTCTAGGCATCCACTCTCCTCATTAATCCCCCATTCCACTACGATAAACTTCTGCAGAGATGGCAACACATTGCAGATGGAATTAATCCACCATGGCAGGAGCTAATTAAGAGAACAAATCTGAAGCAATGCCTTATGGCTTTAATTCCCTTTTTATACCTGCAGGGCAAGGACTGTTAAAAATGAAAAGAAGTTAAGCATAAGCCAATGCTGGCATTAACCATGTCTGCAATCTCAAATACTATTGCTCCTGCTCATTTCAGCAAAGCCTTGGATCAGACTTTAAAAAAAAAAATTAAAAAATTAATGAACTATGAAGAGAACAGAGGGGAAAAAAAAGCAGTTTTCATTAGGAATGTTCAAAAATCAACCTGACCGCTCTCCTAAGAATGCTGATATAATTAATCTCAGCATTAAAGCAGAGTTTTGCAAGGTGGCACGTATTTTTAGGAAACAGCTTTCGGACAAATACAAAAGGTCTTTTCAGAAGCAAGTGGAAGTATAAATTACCTGAGATTGTATCATTTGTAACAAGAAATAGTCCTCTACAAGGTGTTGGTGTGTCACGGTAAAAGCAACCATCTGTGCTTGTGTTTTCCAAAGGGGAACTCTCTTTTCAAAGGTTTTGGAACTCATGATCTTCAACCATTGAAAAGAATAATGATCCTGAAGCCTTTCATTATCTACCAGTGCAACTCTCTGAGCCCCCTGTCTAAAGCCAAGAATGGGGGATGATGAAAATGAAAATCTCTGCACATGGTTTTGCAAGATAGGAGTGCCAGCATATAAATGGCCAATAGCAGAGGAAATGAATGAAATGTGCACAGGAGCATATGGGAAATGTTAGAGCTACTGGTGATCTGTGCAGTATTTACGTGCAAAACCTTGAAGTATGTTTTCTGGATCAGAGCTTTACAAAATGTGTTATTTCAAACTTAAATAGCTCTATTTGTAGTGCACTGAAGCATGTGCTTGGCTTTCAGCATATGCTTAAGACCCTTCTCTGCTTGTCAAAACACTTTGGGCTACATATACAAAAGATATAAACCTGATGATTAGTATTATATGATCTGTCTTGAGGACCGTTGCTATCACAGAGGAATCCGCAGTCCTGACTTTAGGCAGTGAAGTCGCTGGTACCATAGAAACACGGGGGGAGTTGATAAAGCCAGTTGTAGAAAATGTTGAGTAATTGCCATTTTTTTCCAGGAGCTGAGGCATATCCTTCTGCAGAAAAACTTACAGACTTGCGTCCTTTCCTGGAATTAATTCCTTATGCCCTTATGTATGAAACCAGAGTGGTGAAAAAAGGTCAGAACTTGCTTTCATTCCTGGCTAGTGATGGCACTGGAACTTCCTCTCCATCCAGATCAGTGGTCTGAACACATCAGGTGAAATAAAAGTAGCTGTAGACCTACAAGGCACTCTTAATTGCCTTGCAGCATCATCCAGAGGCATGTCTGCCCTGCTGATATTTAGGAGATAGAGATGTTGTTAGTCCGGGAGTCAGCTGCAACTCGGTAGCATTTTTTAAAGACTGTGGTTCTGGCTTGAACATTTGCCAATACATGAGGCTCGGTCACCTTTCCCCTCTTGTGGATCTGGGCAGTGGTTCCCACTGGTAAGGTGGGAAAGCCTGAATAGGGTCACGGCGCTAGGAAGTGGTGCCAAAAGTTCACTGTGGAAATTGGACTTAGAAAGGGAATTTGGAGCCCAAAAGTTAGCAGCCGGGAGGGAAGCTGGGGAGTTGCTGTCCTAGGGGAGAAAGGCAAGTGAGCATCATTGAGCAAAGCACGGTACAAATGGATCCACCCTAGAGGCATCTGAGATAGGGAAGCACAGCTCTGCGTTAGTCTTACTAGGCTTTGTGGGCTCTGGGATACTTCTGCATGCTATGGCTTCATTTGGCTACAGCTCTCCTGCCTGTTGAAGTCAGCGGGACTTCTGTATCCCATCCAAATTCAAGGCTGCTCTTCAGTACAGATATTAATCGGGTTGGTAGCAAGTCTTTTGCTGAGTTAGGGTCAGAAAGACATTCTGATAACCCATGCACAGAGCTTCTCATTAAAAGAATGTGTCTGATCCTAGAAAAATATCAGCTTGGGAGCAGAACATAATACATGCTTTTGGTAGGGGTATTTGTCACTTGCTGTGTCTCTGTTACTTGCAATAAATTAGAATGATGTATTCCTAAATCCAACTGATAGCTGGTTCTGGACAATTAAGATTGATTTTATGTATGGATCCTTGGAGTCTAATAACTTATATAGGATCAGATATCTTAAATAGTAAGAGGCCTCATTATTTTCTACACTGTGCAAATGTCTTAAATTTTACTGCTAGATAATTAATGTCCAGTTGTTTACATATGAAGAGACAGAGTCTGGATATTTGAAAATGTGCCTCCGAGCATTGATGCTACAAAAACATCAAAGTTACTTCAAAACCTTCAGTCACACAGGGCTCCTAGAGGTTTGGATTGTCTCAAAGTGAGCAATTAAGCTTGAACTGCTAGATTGAATTTTTAGAAGAATTGCTATGGGGAAGAGGAAAAAAAAAAATAAGTAACAGAGTTTTCGGCCTGTGCTCTTTGGTTGTAGCTCAAGGAAGACTGTGAGTATTATTGATTGGGTTTTTCAGTTTCAAATTACGAAAAAAGATTGAAGACTTAATTTTACTTGTGGCAGGCAAGCATCAGCCCCCTGCTTCTGTAACTGTGTGTGCTCAGGCAGGCTGCCGGGCCAGGCGCAGCTTCGTTCCCCTCCTTTGGAGTCCACAAGAAGAAATTGCAGAATGCGGTCTCAAAAGATTGGATTTGAAAAAGCACCAGACGTTTGAATACTTACTGAAACTTTACTGAGAGGAAAGGACGTGTTGCCTGTGTTGCAGAATTAGGTTCTTTTTCTAAACTGACAAAGTTCCTTCTTTCCTTCATACACACTAGATTTTTGCTGGGTTTGTATTTTGAAACCTGGAGCTCTGGAGGTGCGTGCAGGTGAGGTACAGGAGGTGATGGGAACTATCCCAGCTCTTTCAAATTCCAGTTTCAGGTCAGACTTAGTTTTGATTTGGGGTGAAGTTTTAATCCTTAGATTAGATGCAGTGTATTCTTTCCTTACTTGCTAATGAAAGTTTGCTCCACAGCTCTGTACGATCATGGAGAAATGGCTTCTAAATAGACATTGGTTAGGAATGATTTAAACAAACAATTCACTATCATTTGTGTAAGTAGTTGGTCAGTTTATATGAGCACCTTTGAATGAATAGGAGATTCAAGTCAAGGGACATTTTGTTCAGACCCTTTTAACCTTTTTAAAAACAGACCCCTCTGTTACAAGGACTTACCGACTCCCTATTCACTGGTGGACAGTAAGGGGTGGAGCACTCAGGGGAAATCCAAAATCAACAAGCATCTGCCTAGGGAAGTCATGTGTCATACTAGGTCCTCCTACACCAACTTCTAGTTGACAGCATATGTGCAAGATGTGGAATCAGAAGCGTGCCAGGGATTCCCGCCGAGAAGTAGAGCCGAGTGGCAAATAATTCCTGCTAATTTGAGAGAAGTTGTTTGATTCATAGGCAGGAGGAGCTGAACTCTGAATTACTCTGAGTAGACAGCTCTGGTGTTGAGGAGATAGGAGTCTTGGAAGACATTTTTAGGCAGAAGATTCCCATATTTATTTGTTCTGTAAGTGAAAAAGGATATTTCTATGACATTTGGCAATTCATGCAAAGGCTTTTAACTTAATTTTTCTCTAATGCTTTTTTTCCGCACTAGTTCAGACGGCAGGCTGCTCTTTCATGTTTCCCGAACCGGTACCTCTTCAGGTCGAATACTTACAAAAAATAGTTCAGTAAAATCACTCTGGCCTTCTGCAGAGAGTCATGGCAAGCACCAGAATCTTTTTGTTTTAACCAGTTTTGGTTTTCAGAGTCTGATGTTTATAAATCATTTGACATGCAACTGTGTTATTTCACTTGGTGACCTTAGCAGTTTTGTTTGGGGATTTTGTGTTTTTTTAAATGAAAATACATGTTTGTAACTGAGCAGAGCAAGTATGAACCATTTGTGGTGTCGTGGATAAATAGCAAACCATGATTTAAAACAATATACGGAAGAGTGATGGGGTTGGGGGGAGGATGGAGAGGCCTCAGGTGCCCTTTTACCTGCTGGTCAGTTCCTCCGTGCCACCATCAGAAGTGAGCATCCCCTGTAAAACATGAGTAACTCTCTTGGACTGTTTCTGCTCTCTTTAGGTGGAGGTTGATGGCAGGAGCTGGAGCAGAGGTCCTGGGAGCACTGGTGGGCAGGTGGGGGGTGCCAGGTCCGGGTCGGTGGTTGCTTGCTCTGTCTGCCTGGCCTGGAGACACAGTGTCCTGAGGGTCCTGGGGGCAGGCATTCGTCCCAGACGCCACCATACCTGGCTGCAACTCTGATAGAGTAAACTTTAGAAACAGCAGAGGCTTTGAACAGACAATTAGGAGTTAAGCTATCCATCAAAAACCTCTAAAAAGCATGCTGGTGAGTTAATTCATACTAGAATTGGGGGGAGGGGGGAGTTTCTAGTTGATTCTTTCTTTTGATGTATCAAGAATAAGGTTTAAGAAGAATTTAAACGCTTTCTTAAAATAATGCATTTAGTTGTGTGGGTGGAAGTAACAAATCTTTGAGCTCATAAAACTGATGCTTCATATAATTTCCTGATGTTCACTTACCTTGGCTGTTAATGGAAGCTTGCATTCCAACATAAACTCTCATCATCCCACTGAAAGCAGCAGGAAAGATTTGTCCCTGGTGACAGCCATGGGCCATTAATGCACTACACACAGCGGATGTACTCTCCCCTTCTGTTCACACGCTTCAAAGCTATCAAGAGCAGTACAGTGCTAACTGTTCAGAAATGTGCAGCGGGGCTGGAGCAGTGTGCTCCTACCCATGGAGAGAGGTGAACCCATCTCTAAGTTAAAACAGACAAATTACCTTGGAGGCCATGCCTGCTCCTGGGGTGTTCGCTTGCGTTCATACCCCAAATCATACTGAAATATGCCAGTAGAGTTCAGTACAAAGGGCTGGCCACCAGGTAGCACCTTAGCTGCTGAGCTAACCGACCCCGAGTGCTGCCATGCATACACATTTTCCAAGACTGCATCTTGCCATGGAAAGATGGGAGAGACAGTACCTCTGGGGTGAGTCGTCTTGACTGTGCATGTGCTGTACAGCCGGTCTGTGCCAGCACCGTGGCTGCTTCACTCAAAAAAAACTACTGCGCGTGCTCCAAGCTGATCTTTGGCGAGCATTTGTGGTATGAACATCAATACTCTGATTATACAGCCCATTCTACACTGATCAATTCACTTGTGGAAGAGTCTTGTATCACTGAACATTAGCCCGGGTATTGGAGTTGGCCATACCCTTTGAAGAGAGGGCACGAGCAGAGGAGAGCTGGGCACGTACTGGCAACCAGGCAGCAGAGAAAGTTGGGAGACACATAAACGATGGTATGGAACTGCAGCAGTCTGTGCCAGGAGAAAAGCTGGTCTTAAATCTGCTCTTGGGAAGGCCAAAGGGAAATGTTAATTAAAGAGTCTGGGAAGCCCTGAGGTTTATCCGTCCAGGTCAGCGTAGAGCCATACCAGTTAGCTAATATCGAGCAACTTGTCATGGTTTCTATTGCAGCTGTAACATCAGGTGGGAGGTTATGTGTGTGTGTATATATATGCAAACGTATGTGTGAGTTATGCATATATGTGCTTAAATCTAATGCAGAGTTTGTGCACAACAGGCCAAAATTTAACTTTCTGGCATGGTTGCTAATTGTACTATGTTGGCCTGAGTCCCCGTATTCTTGCTGTAAACTGCTGCCAGGAATGAAACATTGTTCTTATTTTCTGTTTCTTTTCTTGGAGGCAGTAAATTAAAACAAAGATCAGAGTCACTGAACGCCCAATTTGCAAGAGAGGGCTTAAATGCTTGTTTCCAGGATTTAAAATGTATTTTGCAAACTTTTATCCTGTTCGGATTGAATTTAACTGATTGGAAGTGACGTGGGCAGTCTTGCTCCCTACCAGATCAGTGCAGTAAAGCAGATGGCTGGCTGAGGCGCTGTTCCATTATTAAACAGAACAGCAAGGAGCCTAGAAAGAAGCACACTTACAGCCTTTATGTCTCACAAGGCCATATATTTTCTCTAAGATGAGGGAAAATTAATATGGCCTCTTTATTGGATGGAAAAGGCTTTTCAATTTAACCTTGAGCTATTTCCCTTTACAAAGAAATTGCATAAAAGCAACAATGAAAAATTTTAATCTTCTTACAGGATAATAGGAGAGAGATCATCTGGAGTTTATAAAGCGTCTTAGTTAATGGATTCATTTTAATAATGACAGGTTTTTCCGCCCACGTTGGCAAATCTTGATTTATTTTTTTTTTATTTTTTTTTAGTACGTGCATCCAGATTACTCGTCTTAAAGCACAGAAAGGAAGTGTCATACTAAGAATAATGTAAGCACTCTCCTGTCTGTCCTTTGGCAGTTGAGATGGAAAGTCCCAGCGTTCTTCCTGACATTCGGGTCCATAATTTGGGCACGGTCTCTGACAGCCTTTTTTCTGAATCTTAATGTCCACGCTACAGCTGATCCATACTCCAGCCTGAAGTGTAGCATCTTTCCACTGTACTTCTGGCTCTCATCGGGGCTTCACCAACTGAATTCCTACAGCGTGATCTTCTCTGACTTTAGCAGAGGTTCCTACTTGCAGGTAGCTAAAGGGCTTCCTCCAGTGTCATTTGCCAGCTGGTTTACCTGTGTAACTTCTCTCTGTGTGTCCTTCTGCTGGTTCCTTTATTTACCACCTCCAGCATTAACTGTTTGCCTTTACTTTAAAGGCCCTGCCTGATCTCTTCATTGTCCCCATTGTCACTTCTCTTATGTTTTTAAGACAGTGGAAAGGACCTTCCCACAGGCCGTGCAATTCTCCTGTCTGCCATTCCCTGCTTAAACCTCCTTTTGCTAACATTGTTATGAAATTTCTGACTTCTGCTAACACCACTGCTGTGTTATCTCCTTGCTTCCTTGGCTGCCTTTTTGTCTTCAGGCACGGGTGTCCTGTTGGTCTGGAAGCACGTGGGAGAAGAGCTTGTCTCTGCTCTGTCTGCGCAGCACGTAGCTCTGTGTGTTCCTGGTCTATCACCATGGCTCCTGGGCTCTACAGTAATACGAGTAATTAACTGCTGTTCTTTTCACCATCATCTGGAAATGCTTGTCAGCTTTGTGGCAGTTCTTGTAAAAGTTTAGCAAGCCTTGTGAAGCAAGTCTTGCAATCGGGGAAGAAAGCTGAGTTGATTATCAATCCAGGAATAATACAACACTGTCCTATGTTGAGTGTTCTTTTTTTATTTTATTTTTGCTTGCTGAATACATTAGAATTCTTTAAGTAGATCCTAACTTTGCCTCAGCAGATGCCTTACATGTTGTGAAATTCCTTTCTGTCTCGGATGCAGGTGTTTACCAAGGCTGTTGGAGTCTCTGCTCTTCTGCTCCTTGCTTTCCCTAATCAACAGGCATCCCAAGATGCTTGCTAGTTTAATTGAAAAGTTGCCAGCTGGGAAGCAAGTCTGTGCTTGTGTCTCGCCATTTGGTTGGATCTAATATGAAAACGAAAAAAAAAATATTTCCTCTTTCTGTTTTGGGAAAATTCCCTGCAAAGGCTTTCTGAAGGCTCGGGTCCAACGAGGGTGGCTCTTTTGCTCAACAGCACCTGAGTGGGTATCGGGAGATTTCTGGAAAGATCCCCCATGCCTCCTTCAGGACATTAGGAACCCTTAATGCTTCAAAACAGGATACGCCCTAAGCAAAAAACTTTGTAAATGTTATGTATACTGTAAGTGGTCACAGAAGCTTCTCTCCAGTGCATTTTATTTGTTTCCCCTTCTTAGCAGTGCCATTAGTGGTAAAGCCAGAGCATTTCTGGGGGATTCCACCAGTTCACACCATGCAAATTGCCCTATACCCACCACCCCGTAGCCTTAACTTTCCCCAGTGGTCTGAGAAGACAGAGGTGCTGGACACTGCTCCAGGTCTGCCTGACCTGCTCTTCGGAACCCTGCAGGTCTGGAGGAAATAGGAGATTGACTGAAAGAGCAGCTGGGTCGCTAAATTAAACTTCTGATCATGTTCCCAAACCTCATATAATGCAAATTTCTCAGGAGCAAATGCTCGCTTTGAAAAAACTGCAGCTAGTAATTCCAACTGAATGAAATAAGGATTTTGAAGGTGAATCCTGTGCTGGGAATAATGCTTTAAACTAACAAGCCCAAGAGTGAAGAGCTCAAATTTGCTACTCTTATTTTCACTTTTCTTTTGGCTCAGTTTCTCCATTTTTGCTGCATTTTCTCAATCAAGAGATTCTTTTTAATAGCCTTGATTTTGTGTCTTTCCAAAACTACTTAGGAAACGTAAGGTAAGAAAAGCAGAAACTATCTTTGCAATACCAAAGGCTTGTCTAATTTATTGGTCTATTTATTAACATTATCTTGATTCATCATTATCAAGCTGTGTCTTCCAAAGCTGCAGAGTAGAAGGAGGAAATCTTAACCCTGTTTCCTTCCTCCTGGGAAGTCCAAATGGGCTAATTTTGAGAGCACTATCCTCTCTTTTTGAACAAATTAGCAAGATTCTAGAGTATAAAAAGGTGGGTTGTAAGTGGTTTTGTAACACTTCCAGATCCCCCTGAATCTGATATAGGCAGCACAAGAATGGCTTCTATTAAGTCGTGTATGTGGATATGGAAACTTAAAAGTGCCTTCAGGGATCCTGTGGTGCCCACGTACTCAAAGCAGTAGCTGCATTTTCAGCAGTCTCCGTCAGGTTAAGTGATTCCCACAGGTTTGGCAACAGAATATCTCTCCCTTGTGCATAAACCCCCTGTTGTTTCATCCCCCTGTACTCGGCACTGGTGAGACCCCACCTCGA
>RSEF01000009.1:2652241-2674946 GCA_003993805.1 Himantopus leucocephalus | reverse complement strand
AAGGTCCCTTCCAACCTTAACAATTCTATGATTCTAAGACAAAGGTCAAATTAGAATTCTCTTTGTATGCTTTATATGTTGGACTTTTGGTTTTGTTTCTTTGTAGTCTTAAATAACTGAATTTCTGTTTCTCCTGAGTATTAACAGCTGGCAGCTGTACAGATTATGAGAGTTCAGGCATCTATAAAAATATCAGTTCCTTTTGAAGTGTTTTAAAGCATAAATTATAGTTAGATAATATCCTCAGATGACAATATCGGTCTGTGAAAAAGGATTTTCTTTCCCCACCTCCTTCTGCTTTTAATCTAGAAATTAAAGTCAATAGGGACTGCAATTATCAAAGACGCTAAAAAGTATTCACTTTTGGGGGTTTCGCCTAGAAGTTCTAGTTTCTGCTCAGTGTACTTTGGGAAGCTCAGTTTGTTGCTAATATGCTTTTGTAGAGCTGTCTAACAGTACCCATAAAGCATGGTGAAAACAGAGCTTAAAGGAATGGGTGGACACTTTGTAAGAGTCAGACAAATAAATTGCATGCTTTTTATTCTCCGAAGCACAGATGACTAGAATTGTAACTGACTGAATAATTCGCAGTGATTAATTTGAAGAGATTTTCCTGGTTTTCAGTGTTCTTTCAAAATCTGTACATTAAGCAGAAGTATGGTTTACTTAAACATATTTCAGTGTAATTGTTTGGTCTTGAGACTGCTAGCAGGCAATTGTCATTTGAAATATTCAGTGTATAGACAAATTCCACAAATTCTGTGATATTTTTGCCTTATGTGATAGGGAGTAACATGGAGATGGTTTTATTGCTTAAATTGCAAGTTGCATGTTTGATGATAACATTTGCTGTTCTTGCCATTTTGGCTAACCATATTAGACGGTCAGGGAGAGGCGATGATATATGATTCATCTAAGTAGCAGGCTGAAATGTGAATTTTGCAATTGAATTTATTTATTATTGCTGGTTTTATGGTAGTGGTTCGTATTTACTTTTATGAACAGGGTGAATGACTGTGTGGGTGTTCCAGGCAACTGACATCCAAGAAGGCTTCCCTGCACTACCTCCAATCGTACTTTTCCTGCCATTATCATCTTAACTTCTCTTTAGGAGCAATTTTCTCATTGCAATTAATAATTGTTTTGGATATTGTTTTGTCCTTGTAAGCTGAGATGATTACAGAGAAGAGCAAGACAACTATTATAAGAGAACACGAACCCTACCCTGTGCTTCTGAGAAAAGAAAAGTCACTGATGAGCAGAAGCCATGGGGAAAAAAAACAGCAACATGCTCATGTCTCTAGGTTTATTTGGGATCAAGAGCTGAACTAATGTACTGTGAAGGGCATGGCGAGGGGAAAGCAGTACAGAGGGAGCAGCTCTGGGATTCAGTACATCAGCCCACGTCCGTACTCCTGCTACGCCAACTGAGGGTGTAGGACTTTTAAAGTATTTAACACACTGCAATTTCATGTTGCATATTCAGTTTCAGAACTGAAGATAAGCATTTTCTCCTGAGATCTCTGTGCTGGTTTCCCAGCTGAAGAGGTCCAGAGAGAGTTTGTAGAAGTGGAAATAGGGGAATTCTGAAGCGTGATGAGGCTCATCTCAAACTTAATCACTGTTGGCCCTGATTTTACATTCAGAATCCAAATAGCTGCAAATATGAGTGTGGGAAACAGCAGTGATTCTATCCCATGTCTTTCATCATGAGATCCTAGTGCCCCCCAGAGTCTGACTAATAAAATCACTGAGACCAAGATGCAATGAATGGGCTGTCTTCCCTGAAACAGATGGAAATATTTGATGGCATAGAGCTTGGACTTTCCCAGTTGTCCTATTAGCTGTCCAAAGTAATTTAGTTCAGATGACCAAGACATGGATGTTGCAAATTCTTCCTGAGTGGAAAAAGAACTCGTTGGCCAAAGGAGGGCAGGAATTAATTGGTGAACAGCAAAGGCATAGATCTGCAGAATTGTGAGGAGTGAGGAAGTGATTGCATTGCAGCTGCCTTGTTATTTACTACAGCAGTGCAATTTAGGCCACTAAGGGTAGGAGTGAGGTGAAGAGGGTGTTTATACCATTAGCTTCAGACATCTGACTGAAGTACAGTTTGGTGCAGTTAAAGTTAGCAGCGGATGTTGTCTCTGGAGTCGATGGAGGGACAGGCACTACCTGAAAGCCGTTCAGATCACAGAAGTTACGTGGCACAAATACCTTCTCCATTCCTTTTCATGGTTCTTCATTCACGCAGTTTCCATCTACTCCTTTCTTCAGACTCGCTTTGCAGTCACAACTCGTGTGCCTGAGGCAGCTTCGCTGGGCACTTAGAGCAGGCAGAGGCAGCACTCCGCTTGCTCTTGGTAAGTAGCCCCTTGCTACAGGCTTGCTCTGTGTTTGCCCCTGTGTGCTCCTGGCAATGGTGAGCAGCACCACAGGCTGAGATCGTATCCCCAGGCCTGCTGCACAACCCAAGGGGCTATGCAGCAAAGGGATTGCTTCTTTGCCTCCCTGAATCCTGAGGCTGTATGCCCATGCACTTGCTTCTGCTCAGTTGCACTACCTGCCCAGCAGCTCTTTAGCCAGGAAGGTAGCCCGCTGCTCAGAACGTTTTTGTGTGAGCACGAGGACACTTCCTCTGCTACACCCAGCTAACTTTCTCATTACACTTTATAGCAAATGTTAATGTCTAGAAAAAAAGCAGGTTTTATCTGCTCCCAAGATAGGACATAAAACAAACATCCAAGGCTCTGTAATGCCAAGATGTTTTTAGGATGCTTTTCAGAAAATGTACTTGACTTCAATCATTCCAAATCTATTTTGTAATTACAAAGACAATTTATGTTCCTTTGAAACTGATTCTAAAGCTATTCCACAACCATACTGAAAATATCTTATGTATAGAATTTACACAAACATTTTTTTCAGTCCTGTCTTTTTTTTTTAACTGTAATCTTTACAGTAGAAAAAGGGGTCTTTGCAGAACCCGAGGTACTCTTGAACATCTCACTACGACCTCTATGCTCGAAGGAGTTCCATTCATCTGGACAGCGTTAGTCCAAAAAAAGGAAAAGGAAACCCACCCAGTGCAAAGTTTTAAGGCCAGATGGAGTCATTAACATTTAGTTGCAACTTCCCCTATGGCACAGGCTGTACTGCTTCACCGAGGATTCCTTTGTCAAGGTGAGCAGCAGAGGTTTACTAGACCACGAAGTTTATTACTGGCTCTAAGGTTTCATCAGCTGGCTGCAGGGCATGACAGGCTGGTTCGCTTGCTGAAGAGGAGAAAGGTCTTTTCTCTTGTCATATGGTGATAATAGTAAAGACAAGATTGAAAACCACTAAATAGGCCACACAACTAAGGAATATCAGTGAGGTTTTGATCAGCACGCTTGCCTATTATTATATTACTTCCTCCTTGACAATGCTGTGTGAGGAGCATGATCAGATTTATAAAACTGTTCACTGTGCAGCTGTATGTAACCCCGATACTAAGCAGCTTTTCTTTGACTACAAAATAACATTGGCAAAGCACAGATCATCTTACTTACTAGATGCAGCCTATCTCGGACAAACCGAAGCTTTATGTAGAAGCAGCCATGTTGAAGCACAAATCCGTCATCAATGTGTAGGGCCAGGAACTGAACGATCTGTGTTTAGAGAGCAACCTAGTCATAGCCTATATAATGCCACGTAAGAAAAGTACATAGCAGAGGGGAAGGTGGAGATCTGCTTCTGCAAGTACATGCTATATTCACGGTGTGAGAGTGTATGCACTGAATCAAAATAATATGTAATGAATTATCAAGTGTTATTATGTAAAGTAGCTGGAAATAAAACTGACATTAGATAAAAAGTGATATGATACTCCTACAGTAATCACTCTGAAAGCAGAGGAAGGGATTGTAAACCAATGTGATCTGGTTCTGATTTGAAATCGGTGGAATTTACATCCCCTGAGCATCTTTTTTGGCCCACAAGGAAATAAGCAGGCTTCCCACTCCCTGTGTTTACGGGAAAAGCAGCTGCATAGCTGTTCTCTCACCCCGGTCTCATCAATACCGGCTTTCATGTTATTAGTTCTCAAGATTGCTCTTGCAATGATTCAGCCTTTAAGATGTGGTTATTGTGCTTTTTTATAAGTGAATGGAAAAACCCACAAAGGTTAGCTGTATTTCTTCTCAGTGAATTCCTTAGCAGAAGGAAACATTCAATGATCCCCCTTTCTATGAATGTGGTCTGACAGATCAATGCATTTTCTGGGTTCTGTTACCCTGCTGAGAATTTATAACAGATTTTGAGGCCAGACCACATCTTCCCTTCTAGCCAAGGATAAGTTAATTAGGTAAACACAACCACACAGTCTCACAAAGTTTCTGGATTGTCACTCTGCAGGGAGAGAGGGGCATATTGTTCCCCGTCCCACAGGAGAATCAGTGAAAGTCGCAGAATGTCTGTGCATGGAGGTGCCATCTGCTTATGGACCTTTTTCCCCCATTTGGGAGTACTTTCTGTGCTGGGGGGGCTATAAGCCATTTACCCCCTGCGCAAGAGGGGTGCAAAGTGCCAAGGTGAATATTGACGAATGATAAATGTATTTTTTTTTTATTTTTCTACAAATCTATTCTCTGGGGCGTTTTGTTTCTTTTATGCGAAAGGAAGGTGTGATTTTGCTGATGATTTCTGCCTACTGACATAACTAATTACTTAATCAAGGGCTTCTGCCTTCTGTTTAGAGATAGCTGAGATATTAAGAGATTGAGTTAATGCCCTTAGAAACACAGCAAGACTTGAGAAATCTATAAAGATATATTTAGTGGTAAAAATTATTCCATGATAATTTGTCAATTACAGTGTTCTATCAGATATGAAATGCTCGAGATGAGCTCCAGCTGGGGGAGGGATCCATTTTCTGTGCTTTTAGACGTGTCCGGAAAGAAAATGCCTTTACTTAACAATTTTTTCATGTTTGCTGCATTTGTAGGGTTTGGGTTACGTTTAGCATCAAGGTGGTTTTGTGTAGGGCTAGCAGATGGTTGATAGGTGTTACCAGTTACCAGCATGGTATAGACATAAATTAATGTTTTCTGGATTGGTAAAGGATGCCATAGAAAATGCTTATAAGTAAACCTTCAATACTGGTTCAGAGAGGGATGGAATAACGTAGGTTGCCTGGTCCAAGCCTGGTCCACCCGCCCTGTGTGACAGTGGGGCTAAATTATATTAAAACAATAAACAACCATAATAGAAAGTAACTTACAAGACCCTCACTGTTTTACTCCGTGTTTAATTTCCATGTCACTTCTGTGTACTTTAATGCTCTCTTTAACTGAGAAAAACTGCAAGTGGAGATATTCTAAGTTTTTCCTGCCATTGAGATACTGAAAATTTTCCACAATTGTTACTGTTTTAGAGAAAAGAACATCTGTCCTTTGACAGAGGGGTATTGCCTATGTTCACAGCCCACAGGCTTAATAGCATTTTGCTCCTTCCTGCGGCTGAGTATCGGATTCTTCGTTTCTTGTGTAACTGCACCTCTGACACATGGACTTCGCTCACATCCACAGGAAGGAGAGTTCAGCTCCTTCTTCTGTAATAAATTTGTGACAGGTGGGCCTCCCCTCCAGGTGGGAACCCACTGTGTTGTCCCCACAGACACAAGGTGGGGCCTCGGCTTTTTAAGACCTCCACAGAGAGCAGCTGGTAGAATAAGCTACGAAGTCACCATGAGCATCTGTTGTAAGTGAAGCCCTTCCTCTGCTGTATATAATATGTGCACACAGGGTAATATATTGGTTTGCTGTATTATCACTTCTGTCATTTTTATCGTATCTTACTAGTTAGCGATACAAAGCCGTAGTTTTAGTAACGGAGAACCTCACACTCTGCCTTGTCTCTTGTTTCAATAGGAAAGCTTACTCAAGGAGGACTAATGAAAATTATAGCTATTTATCCACCAAAGCTATGAAATGATACATTATGATTCCCAAAGTGCTGGGTTACTGTACTGTGACAAATAGAATAGTTTCCTAAGTACCCTTGAGTGAGAACAAGTGTGCAAAAAGGAAACTAATATTAGAGATTTATTTTTTTTCACCACTTAGTTGCCAGTAGAAGGAGTTATAAGTAAAGTTTATGTTTCTTAAATATCTGTCTGGTGGGGGGGGTGGTTTAAAAGCTGATAAAACAGGGGGTACTTAGAGCCTATTGTGTTTGATGTAGGAGGAGGAATAAATGTGATTTCCACACATTGAAAGTTTTTTAAGAATTGTTTCTACTGCTGCTTTTCTGGGCTGTGTACAGGACACTCACTGTGCCCTATAGCCACGGCCCGGGGCACTGTCCTATGGTGTAGCTTGGCTGCTGGGCATCTGTGACAACGTGCCCGTCACTTTTGTCACTTGTCTTCCAGGTGATCTTTTTGTTCATTTGCTTTTTTGCCTGTAGCAAACACCCGACCTTTACCAGGGTCACACCAGTCAAGTGTGGGCTACCTTACTGTCGTGCTAAGGGTGGGCAGCAGTGGCAGTGCACGTGTCATTGCAAGCCTGGTGCTGCACACATGGAGAGACTGCTGAATCGGAAAAATTGCCATTCTTCTTTGTTCTGCATAAGTAGCTTTTAGATGCAAAGCACTATGTAAAAGGAATAGGAGTGAAAAGCTGGCTTTGTGAAGTACCTGCCTCTCCTCCTTTCCCCAGTGCAAGCAGACCACATGAAAGAATGACTTTTCTGCTGTTGCCAGCAGGGTGGCTCCAGAAAGGGTGCTGCTTTCAGCATCCTACTCAGTGGCTGAAAGATGGATAATTCATCGCTCACTGAAAGCAGCTCTGTCCCATACGGGCTATAAGACTGCAGCATCCTGGGTCCTGTTATCTAGAACATGCATATGGTGAGGGGAGCAGTAGGGGCAGGGGTAAATGAGAGGTCCTGTTTGAGCTCCTTCACATCAGAAGGAGAGAGCGTCTGGCTTGGCTTTGTCAAAGACTTGCTGGATTGTCTTGGGCAAATTATTTCAGGCCAGTTTCAATCCAGAATTTATGCTTTTCCCTCCCACTGACACTCCTGGTGGCTCCCTTGTTTTCTGAGACTTACCTAAAGGGGTAAGTTTGCTGGATTTGGGGCTGATATCAGTAGAGCTGTTGGCAGCTGAGTGGGAGTTCCCAAGTCTCTAGGCTAGGCAGGGACAGGTCTTGTGCAAATCCATCTGCAGTGCACGCTCCTGTTCCCTGCTGCAGAGCCAGACGGTCTGCCCTGCGCTGGAGGCAGGGGGAACCACCACGTACCTGCTGCAGGGAGGGGAATCTGTGTGTGCAGCACATCTCGGCCTGCACAGGGAACAGGGGCAGAGCGGAAAGGGCTGTCCCCACCGCAGAGCCCCGGAGAGGGGCTGAACCCTGCTGGTGTGCTCTCTGCTATTGGGCAGGGACAGTGCAAGGCCAGTTGTCCATTTTGGGTGCTAGATGTTCCTTAGAAGAAAGGCAGTGTAATAGTTGCCCTACATTCATCACCATTAATTGTGTCACGTTAACTGTCTCAGCAAATTAATCTGTGAACTGATCGTTAATAACTCAGTTCCTAAATGAGTGAGTAAGCCAATAGATTAATGAAGTTCTGTAGGCCTTGTAATTCAGCTCTGATGCAAATCCAAAACTGATGCATGGAGTAAGCCCTGTAAGTTGTGTTTCACCAAATTAGCTATAGACAACAAGGTGATGTCTTTTGATTTATCTAACAAATTGTCTACTTTGAGTTATCAAAATCTATATGCTTTTACACCACCTGGAGCTAAAATCAGGGCAGCTGAAATCAAGAAGAGCTTTCTCATTATTTTTGAAATACCTTAAAACTTCATGAGGCTGTAGAGAGGAACCCCATTCTGTCTAGTCTAGTCTAGCCCCAGTTATCCTAATCCACCCTGCTTTGCAGTCAGACTCTGCTCCTTGTCCTCAAGGCACTTCCAAACTCTTCATCATGTGAATAGACATTCAGAGTTGCAGCTGGGCAGTTAAATTACGTGAAGCGTGCGGTGACCATTTTGACTGTTGTTTCTTGCTTATTTTTTGAGTGCATGGTATGTTTTTATGAATGCCACTGCTCACTGAGCACATTGCTGAACTGGCCACCTGACTTGTTTTCCTGAACCGTTACCACTGGTTTTAGGACATGTTAGTGTGCTTGTGTAGTTCATGTTGTTCTTTTTAGCCTGTACTTTGTTGCAGAGGTGATCATCAAAATTAGGAAACAGGCACTCTGTGAACAAACATGCTAATAACAATAACAGCACTCTGAACTTGTGTTTGTATTTGTTATGCTTCTCAAATCTTACCTGTCTTACAATGCTACAAAATGCTTGAAGTCTAAGCAGCTGATGAGCTGTGACTCCTGCTCATCTTTCATTTTCTGGTCTGATTCCTTCTTGCTGCCACGACTGTTTCCCCCTGTACAAGTGGATTGAAAGCCTGCTGAGGTACAGATCTTTTTCTAGCGTATTTGGTGCTCACCCTGGGTAAGTCACATTAAAAGCAATATTAAAAAACAGTGATCTTGGGATTACAGTGTTTTAAGAAACATTAAGCAGTACCCTCCACTCTCCTCTGCAGAGGACTTTCAAACAAACTTTTCAGTGGGACATTAAAGGACATCAGTCTTTGTCACTTGCCAAGGTATGCTTAGAGGCAAGAAGCTTGCATTAGGAGATTTCTGACCAAGGGCTCTTTGTTCACCCCCTACAAAGTCCAGTAGCTGGAAATGAAAGTGAAGTGAAAGTACTTGCACTACTTGCACAATGAGATAAATTAGTGATTTATTTAGGGATGGAATAAGTACTCCAGTCACTTCAGATCAAGATTGAGATGCCTAGCTGAACAACGTGTTGTAGTTCAATCACAAATGCATAGGTCTGATACACTTTGTCTTGTATATAGTATGTCAAAAGAGTGCCCCTTCTGACCTTAACATCTAGGGGAATGTCCCTTCTCCTTTACCCTGTGGATCTGTGAAGCATTCAACCAGACAAGGAGAGACAAAAAGCCTGGGAACAAGGTCTTTCATAAGTGAGATCTTCTTTCCCTACCTTTCACCTGCAGGTAACTTTGTTGATTAGTGACTCTGACATGTGGCCTGGGTTTTTTTTTTTTTTTTCCCCTTAGTAATGAAAAAAAAAAAGCATCAGTTCCTAATTATGACTGTTGTACAGAGTTTTGAAATAAAACCAACGGTATGTGGCTGAACCTGCCTGATAAGAAGTTATTAAAAAAAAAAGTAATAATGTCTTCGTCACAGCAATGAGGAGATAAATTATATGCTAAATGGCAAAGCATGGCACTGCATAGATCATGCTTTGTAATGACTTAAGAGTTCGTTGTGATAAATGTTATTAAAATAAGCACCAAAGGAATTAAATGTGATGCTCTGCTACCTGTGCTGAGATCTCTTCAACTCAATTCTTGCTGCACTTCCTTTTGCATAGCCACTATTCAATATCACTTTTAAAGAATGCGAAAAGGCAAAAAAGTAACCCCTTTATGATGAAAGGCTGCACAATTAACAAAGGGAAAAGGGGAGTTGCCTTGAAGCTTTCCCACTGCCTGTAAAAAATGAGCTTTAGGTTTTACACAGGTGGCATTATTTTTAAATGTCAGATCTGGGCTTTGTTCCCCCCTTTAATATAAATGTCAGTGGCATTTTGCTGGGAAATCTTTTTGTTTCACCTTCTGCTTTGATAAATTTAGACTGGCTTTCAATCTTGCCATCTACCTTTGTATATTAATAACTCTGTTGACCGAAGTTCTGCATCAGTTTTTTTCCAGAAGCCATGAATAAAACACAAGCGGTGCACCAGGCATATTCCAGAAGATCAGTAACAAGGTTTAGCATGAAGTGGACAAGTGCTGTAGTGACAGTGGGGGGAATACAATACCATGAATCCCCACGGTCCTAACCAAGGCAGAGAGCCTTATTAGCACTTGGGCCACTGGTTGGTTATATGAAGAAAGAGTGTATTCCTTACTGGGGAGGGAAAACAGAACCAATAGCACTTCCGTCCAGAGTGGGTAAGGAGGGTAATGGAGAAGAAATAATCAGAAACTGCTAAATACTACCCTACTCTGCTCTTAAGTGAGCTAGTTCTTAGAAGGCTGTATTAGCTTTGAAGAAAAATATGATGGTGTCAGAAGACTACTGTTTGGCACCCGAATTATCTATACTTGCAGATCAGTTGGCAGGCGCTGCTGAAATACCGCTGGGGGGGAATCACTTCATCCATCATGAGTGCATTAATCCTGTCCTTGCTTTCTAAGACGATTCAGTGCCCCTAGTGCCTCCCTATGCTTTTATAGGTACCATTCATACAGAATAACACACCAGTGGGAAGGCAGGAGTGGACTATTGGCAATGTTACTGCTTACTTGGACTGGAAGGTTGGAAGAAATGCCGGGGAAAGTATCCCCATCTGCTGTCGCTTGCCTTAGCATCTGCCCAGGGTACTGGGCTAGGGGGACCTTTGATCTCATTCACTAATGCCATCTTTACTCTCTGGGCACTTAAGAGCTGGGATTACCCCTTTCATTTTTATGTATTTGATACTTTTAAAAACAGTATCCCAATTTTCTATGTGGGTTTTTCCCACCCAAAAATGTAGTTTGTTGCATTTAATGCAAATAGATTTGTCTAATCTGAAATATCAACAACTGCCTTTCTGTATGAAATAAAGGAAATGTTGGCAAAACCTGTGCTTGCCATAGCAGATTTCTGCCCTACCTTGCTAATGCCAACTATTTAACTTCCAAAACTCTCTAAGGTTCACAGTTTCATTTATGTCATCTCTAAGTGATACGAAAGAGGCCAAGAGCTCTCCTATCTCATCATTCTTTGAATAGTTGACTAGTAGCATCTCAAGACTGAAATATATTTCTGTAAAACCTTTTTAAGCTGTCTGTAATGATGCATAAACTGAGAAGTAATGTTCTAAGGATTTGCATGAAAACCCACTGTGTTCATGGTACATTGTCTCTGAGTTACAAGGTTTTATAGCAGATTTTTAGTGTATTCAGATACTTAAAGGTGTTCAACTATATTCTGTCAGAACTTTTTGGACATGTTGAATCTCTACTTTTTCACATCTTAGAAACTCCCGTGATCTGTCACTCCTGAGAAGCCAGCTTGAAACCAGCTCTTTAAAGAGGCTACAGAGCCCGTGCAGCTGCTTGTGCGGCTTTGTGTCATGAGCAGAACAGCCCTGACACACACACCTTCATTCTGTTACATGGATGTAAGTGTACATGTTATTCATAGTACTATGGTATCAAGTACCTCTCTGGTACATAAATCACTACTGATGAGGACTGGGTCATCAAGCCAGAGACAATTAAATACCTTTTTTTTTTTCCTTTCTTCCTGTCTCCATTAATGTTCCTTTATAAAATTCTAATGCATCTAATTTAATTGTTCAGTGTCCAACTTCAGCCCAAAAGGCTCCGTTGGCATGTCCCTCATCCTCATGTTATATTTATTGCATTTTCACCTCCTTGAAGATAAAGCAAAGACTTTATGCTCCTTTTGGGAAATGGGAGATGAAGGCAGACTGCCAATGCTTGCTGAACAAAGTGTGCCTGAGGTGGCAGCCTTGGCTCCGAGGCTACAGCTGCTCTGCCTTTCAGGCAGGCCTAAGTGCATGAGCAAACTAAAATTCATCTCGTGTCCTCACTGAGCAGAAATACGCATGTGCTAAAGCAAGTGAAAGGAGACTCAGGTCTGTGACACACGGTAGTGCAGATTAAGACAACTAAGAGCTGGCTCTACTACCCTATCTTGTCCTGTGCATATCCTTTTTGTCTCAGTGGCAGCATCATGTTAGGCCAACAAGTCAACCATGCATATTTTTTTCTGGAAAGTTTCCTAGGTATCAGAACAACTAGGATTTGTAGGTAGCAAAGCTCAGACTTCCCTTTTGAACCTTGGACTCCCAGAACTGAGTCAAGACATGCACCAGGTTTGGTTTTTAGCCTGCTTTCTGGCTTAGTCTGCTAAAGAAAGGATGGATGTATGGTGAGTAACATTGCCACTGTCATTTGAATCAGGACAGGGTTAGCAACAAAAAACATGCTGTCACCTCAGGAGTGCTCTTTAATCCAGCTCCTGGAGACCTCTGAACAAACTGTGTTGCACCAGAATACCTCTTTGTGTTTGAAATGGATATCAGGTGCTCTGAGTTTAATGAGCTATACTGAGCTTTACAAACAAGTGTAAAGACTAGAGAGTTGACAAGCAAAGATACATCCCACAAAGCAGATTGACACGCTTGGTCGTTTTGAGGTTGTGCAGATATATAAGGCCAAGAATGGAGCAAAGAAGTACGGATCTAATACTCTGAGTATGAAACCCCAATTTTCAATGAAGCAATGGAGACATGGGAATAACACATGGCATCTAGGTTTTAAAGTACAATTTATGAAAATAAATAAAGGCAGTTGACTGAGCAGTGGCAGTTACAATTTGTATGCTATGGTGTGCTTTTGTTTGATTTAGGACCAGATGCTGATACTTACATTAAGTAAAAGAACTCAGGGAGATGTGTCCAATGTGGGATTCAGTGGGATACTTTTGTATTAAGGTGCCAACAAATGAGAGTGACAAAGTCTGTCGGTTAAGGTACAATTCTTGGTTGTGACTGGTGTTTGCTGATAAAGGTAGCTAAACTCATAAGCTTTTGTAGTGGTGATAAAAGCTAAAATATAACAGTACACAAGGAGTAGTTCTGTTCTTAGATTCTTGTAATGTGGCTAGCTGCCAAACTCCTTGCAAAAGTGGTGCTGGCAAGGTGTGTTCTCTTCTGCAAAGCAAAGCCCAGATCTGAGCTGGCAAATGCCTGATTCGCATACAGTCTTTGAATGTATTGAACAAAAAGCAGCTATAAGAAATTGCTCGCTGTAATCCAAACTCAGCTGAAAGGCTGCTCTGATTCAAATTTGACTATTTCCCATAGCCAGTTTTTGAAAATGTCTTTTACTGTTAATTCATTGTCTTTAAATATTTCGTTAATAACTTTCTTCACTGCCTTTGAAAAAAATCTTTGATCTCATGAGTTGAAAATATAACTGGCAATATAAAAATAGAGAAGCTTGTGATGTTTTTATTAATATAAGTTTACTCAATAACTTTGAAGGCTTCTCTTCTAGTCTGGGAAGGAAATATGATGCCAGTGCAGCTGTATCTCCTTTTTCTCCATTGATGTTTTTTCTTCCTCTAAAGCAGTTGCTGAAAGCTAGAGTTCCTGCGTGTCCCAGTTCCCTCTCCTCTTCTTGCATCTTCCAACAGCTACCAAACATACCACATCCTCCCACCACCTCCTTTCAATGGATTTCTCTCATATCTCCTCCTGCATTTCCTGTTATGTTCTCTTTTTGTTCTCTGAGTCTGTTGCATTCCTTCCATTCTGCCCATGGTGAGAGCATCAGTGCCCTCTTTTGCTGATTTCTTTCTTTCTTTTTATACCAGATGCTACCCAGAAGCACCCCTCTTTCTCATGTTCTATGTGGTGATCTAAAAAACTTCACTAAAAGAAATGAAGGGACACAGCCCTTCAAAGCAGACGTGAATTGCCATGAATTGCCCCTGCCTCCATGTCTGTCTGCCTGAACTGTGCTCTGTAAGACGCATAACTTAAACACTGACTTGCTGTTTCGAGGGAGCCTGAAGAATTTTGGCACCCAGTCCCTTCTAAATCCCCAAAGTACTAACAGCCTAACTCCTTTGGCAATTAGGATTAACCATTGTGGTTATTAATATCCATTGGATGGAACAAGTTTGTGATGTACTCAGAGCATTTAACTCTTACTCACCCAAGTGGGAGGTTGGGACAGTCTCTACTCTGGATCCTCCACAAGTTGGACCATGGCCAAATGCGGTGTCGTTCCAGGCAGCCGCTCTCCATTTCAGAGCTGAGTATTGCTGTGGTGGGTGCGGGTGAGCAGAGGCTGCCGCAGCCCTGGGCCTTGGTTTGTGATTCTGTGTGGTGCTGCTCAGAGCCGTTTCTCCATTCAGGATCAGGGCTCCCGCTGCAGCTGGTCTGACGAGTGCCACGGGAAGTCAGTTCATTAGGTGAGATCTGTGGAGTTTTCATGTTGCATGAAGGTTGACAAGGCAACTTCTGGTAAAGGTTAAAAGAGAGAGAGAGGGAGAGATACAGAGACAAGAGGAGGGTGTTGAACAGATTATTAGTGACCTTGAGCCCGGGATATATATGAGGAAGTCCAAACAGTGAGTTGGAAATGAATCTTAGACACTGCCAAAACCTTACTCCCCTCCAGCGCAGCAGCGATGGGGATATGAGAATGTCCAGCAGAAATGGGCCACGGCCCTGCTGTGGATCCACCTAAACAGGCACCCACCCCTTGAGAACCAGCGAGACCTCAGGTAGCTCCTTCACCTTGGTGGGGAGATGGCATATTTGTTAGCTCTGAGATTTGCAGTGGAGGACAAAAGTGGTGGGGAAACACCTCTTCCCTATGCCGCCAGGTCCTTTCCCCTCAGGGACTGGGGCCTGTTTGTTGCAAAATGGGAAAGGAGGTCTGTGACCTGATGTCCGGGAGCAGGGAGGGGGCAGAGGACTCATGTTTCAGCCATCCTCCTGATGAATTAAAAAAAAATTAAAAGTCCAAGAAAGGTGGTGTTACAACCCAGGCAGGAAGCTATTCTAACAAAGCAAGCCTTGAGCGGGGAAATGCTCACGCATTCTGGGGTGGCGCATCACTGGCACATGTAGAATAAAACATTAGATCCTGCTCACAGGATCTGGGCTGCGAAACCAGTGGGGCTGGAAACGTTAAAAGCAGATTATAAAGATATAAATTAAAAGGAAGAGTCTAGAGAAAATAAACTTCTTTCCATTCACCACCCTTCCAGACATAGGAGTGACACGGACACTGTCCTGGAAAAGGGACGGGGACTGAGGGCGTGCAGGACGCAGGCAAGGCATTGCACAACACGCTGCAGACTCCCCGTTTAGGCCTACTGCGGCTGCGCATCACTGCCTGCTGTGCTCCAGAGTGAATTTAACCACATTTAGATCTGAGTGTCCTCAAGTACAATTAGCCTTCTGTTTCTCTGTGGCTTTCGTTTTGAAAGGGGGAAGGAGAGGGGCAGAAAAGGAGGAACTTTACCTCAAAGTACCTTCCATGCTAAGGCTGAAGGTTTTAACAAATTTTAACTTTCTGGCCTGTTTTCTGGGAGCCAGTGAATGAATCACAATTAGCTGTGCCGCAGGCTAAGGGGGCTCAGCGGCTGAGTCATGACAGACCAAAGGGAGTGATACATCAGGAGCAAAATCAGTGCTGGTCAGCCTTGAGCGCCACAGCAGAGGAGCACCATTAAACAGTTGCCAAGGACCATTCACTCTCTATGACGCTCTTCCATTTTGCTACATTAGTTATGGTTTCCAACAATGACCTCTCTTGACTCAAGGGATTTTTTTAAGAGAAATTTCTCTATTTAAATTTCATGCATTGTGAGTCTACTCAGATTCTGTCAGAGGTTAGTTCTACATTTGACTGACTTGCTTTAAACAAAAATAGTCCTGGAAAATTAACCCCTTCTTTGCTAAGCCTCCATCTTGTGAGTAAAGGGTAGCTAATGCTAGGAAAGGAATTAAGCTTTTCATGGTGTCGGTGGCTCCACCATAACTGCACATGAATATGCTTCCGTGATTATTTCCGATATATGCTTCCCTGTTCCTGGAGTTAGAGATTTCCATAGTGTGTTGGCTTTTGTGGAGCCCAGTTAATGGTGCCCATTAACTTCAATAAACTGCAGTTTCAGTCTTCCAAAGAATGTTCCATGTTTTTGCTAGCTCATGGATATGAGAACAAGAGCTCTGATTTCCTTATGTTTTACTTCAATAGCTTGGCAAGAAGTGATCTTACATTAATGTCTGACAGTTTTGGATCACTTGAGGACACAAAAAAGAGGCCAAAAATCAGTGGTGATGCTCACGATCTATTCCTCTATTGGTTCAACGAGCGGTTTGGTTTTGTTTGCTCCTACTTTTGACAGACTGTGAAACTACTGTCTTACTGTTTATAGGGCAAATGAAGAGCTTAATACTGTTTGGGTTTGTTGAAATATCTGCACTACAAAAGAAGATTGGGTTTTCACGAGCTTCCCATAGAGATCTCTCTGGAGCAGTTTATACATCTCTCATAATTGCATATTTTCCTTTCCTTTGGTTTTACACATGAACAGGAAACAGGAGCTTGTTTCTTGTGTCTCTGCTTCCTGTAAATGCCAGAGCCATTGTGTCATTCTGACTGAAAAAAAAAATGCTGCAATATTAATTTACTTGTATTTTTAAAAAGAAATTATTTTTAAAAAGGAAACGAACCCATTTTAAGTTCATACAATTGTTGTGTTTTTTTCCAGGATGCCCGAGCCTTTCTGCTGCAGTTCAATTAATTTCTACCATGGATGCCACCAGAAGGCTGAAATAAGGAAAGCGCTAATATACTCACCAACCTGAGAAAAAGCATCTGAAGGCCTTTACTGCCCTGCTGTCGTGTTGCAACTATACACCGAGTGTGCCACCAGGTTCCACATCCTCTTCTCCTGCCCTGGGTTTTGGCTGCTTCTCTGCAAGATCAGCTCTGATGTGGCGCAGGTGACTTTGGACCTGCCTCATTGCTATGGACTTGTCTGATGCTCACAGGACCCGTGGCTGACCCTCGTTACCAGCACCCAATCCACTCTGCCCTTCTTCCTTGGGCACAACAGGACTGCGCCAGGCTGGAGAGGGCGCTGCCCTTCTGCTTTGTTGATGCCTGAGGCTCCCGGCTCATCTTTGCAACATTAGCCTGCTGACACATGGTAAGATTGTGTAATTATACTCAAACAGACTAATATTTTCTCAAGAAATTCTCTAGTATTTTAAAAATTGTGCTCTGTGCATTAAATTCGTATCTGGAAAAGTGGTAAATCAAGTATTTCAACCTACAAAGGAGCTTGTTTTCTACAGTGTGGGTACTAGTGCATGCAAAGGTGGCCAGCTGCAGACTGCTCTGCTTCTTACTGTCTTCTGCCCATCGAATTTGCTTGTGTGGCCACAAAGCCAAATGTGCAGGCTGCTATCTTTAGGGAGTACAGTGAATGCTACCTGACTTATGGCTGGCTCCAAAATCCGTTGAAATAATTAGAAATGTCTTGTGAATTGTCTGTGAGCAGTCCTACAGACCTCATTTACTGCAGTAACTTAAGTACTATATTGTGCTCTTGAACCGAGACAGTATTTCAGTGCCTGCTGCTCTGGGGGAGTCCTTTGGTTGAATTCAGTTCCTCCATCAAACCCTTACCAAACAGGTTAGTATTATTATTAGGGAGGCTTTTGACCATATTAGGGAGGCTTTTAACCAAATGTGGTAAGAAGTCTATTGTGCTTATTGTCTGTATTTGCTTATTGTTAATACTTGCGTGGAGCATCTAAGATAATCTAGCTTTGCTTTAGCTCTTCACATTACTGAACAGCAAAAAATATCCACACCAAGGTAAGTGATATTCAGAGTTAGGCTCCTTCTGAATAGCTTTTCTATGTCAGTGTTTTAATCTTGTAATCCAAACAAATAAACAAAGTAAAAATCCTCTTTCTGTAATTGCTGATCTGAAATACCTGGCCTAACCCACTTCTGTCAACTTCAGCAAGGGGGTAGCTGGCCTTCAAAGGTGTTTCAACTTTTTAGATCAAGGTGGTTTGGGTTTTGCTTTTGGGTTGGGGGCGGGGGGTTGTTTTGTTTCGTTTTACAGTACCTAGTCAGAACTTTGCATGAGTTAAACTTGCAGCTACTAACAGGAAACTCACAGACTTTGTTAGAGCAGGAAATAGTCTTTTTAGTTCCACATGCAAAGGCACCTTTTAATGTGGCTGCTGAATTGGATTCATCAGAAGTAAAGGCTAATCCTCCCCTTGACATTTACGGAGTTGGTTGATTACTTCTCTTCTGAACCATCCATGTAGAGCGTTGCAGGTTTTTATAAATTCCTTCCTGGAAATGCTTAATATTAAGAGTTTTTTTCCGATTCCTAATTTAAGCTCTGCACATTAATAATTGAAAGCTTACAGGGTAACGCAAAAAAAATGACAGATCAAACCTGGCAGAGCACACAGAGAAAAAAAATACCACTGAGACAAAAACATTTTAACTGCAGTGGCCAGAATTCTCTTGACCATCATAAAACCACTTCCTGACATTAGCTGAAGGCTAATGTGGCAGGAGGGCGAGCTGGAGGCCAGCGCAGCAGCTGGTATTCATGCAGGGTGGCGTGCTGACATTATTACAGAACTTACACTACACACAGAGGTGTAACTGAACGAGGGGACCCACCATGTATTCTCTGCTGAAGAAAAACATTTTAATTTCTTCTGTGACTTATACAATTTATTTGAATTTGCTTTTTAATTGTTTTGTAAGAATTCTATCCCTAAGAGAAAAGTACCTGTGAAAGGGAAATAGTTATTAGTATATATAGTTAAATACATATGCTTATATTATAATAACAGTAGTAGCTAACAGACCCATGAGAGGTCACAGTCCCACTATATGTAGACTCCAGATTGAATAGGAGATTTCCAGATTGAAAAGAGATCAAATTTTCAAATTAGTTCTCTCCTTTTGAAAATCTGGGCATAGGTGTTGTGCTGCAGGTAGTAGATTCAAAGGTTTTCTTTAAAGCCTGGCCCATATCTAATGTCAGCCAGGCTCTCTGTAGGAAAACAAGCAAGCAAGTTCCCATCCCAGAGCTTACACCTCTAAAATCTCTCCAGTGGTGCTGCTGCAACCCAGAAACAGGCATCTATGGTGGACCTTCTGGGTCATCATGTCTACCCCTCTGCTGCTGCCATCAATCCCCTCTAATCCCATCTATAAGCTTATCAGGCAACATGTTAGAACTACATGTTCCTAGTGGCAAAGCTGTTACCATTTTCTCATCCTTCCATCATCTCCGAGGAGGTGGTTAAAGAAAACTCTAGTTTCAAGGTTGAATATATCTGTGGCTTATTCATACTTACTTATTCTTTGTCAGTGTTGTCCTTTAGCGTAGATAACTCTTCTCGTCCCCTTAGGTTTACCCTCCTTCTTTCCCAGCCCCTATGTTGAATTTACTGGCAGCAAGTTCAGTCTCAGCTTTCCAAGTTTACAAGGTTTCCTCATTCATGTACTCTCATATCAGCTAACCTCTCCCCAGCCCGTGTTACCCTAAGAGCCCTTCTCCACATCTGGTGCAGATTGAGTAAGTGTTTCCCCAGTTGGGGTGATCAGGCCCAGAAGCCGTGTTTGAGGTGACTACTTATCCAGGCATTCCCTTCAGAAGTGAGAGATCCAAGTTCAGTTTCTTTCTCTGAGTAAGTGAATCTGAACAGTTATTTCACATAAACCATAAGTTATTGTGACCTGCTTGTATTTTCAGTCACTTGTAGGTATTATTTCATACCCTAGAAGAAATCAAATGTGTTCTGGTTTGAGGTAAAACAGGACCAATTTCATTTAGCTAGGCCTCTTCTAACTACTGAAATTAACAGAATATTATGCAGAAACTGTTCGCTCTGAGAGATAAGACCTATGTTTATAGCTGATGCCAAGGCATGGCGTGCAGAGAGGCTCCTGCTTATACTCATTGCTGTAACACCCAAGGGCAGATCACTTGGTTATTTGCCCTTTTGGAGGGTGGGAAGCGGAAAAGCGTAGAGGGGTCCCACCTGCGGGGAAGAGGGGACGGGACAGGTGACCTAAAACTGACCAACGGGATATTCCATCCCCTCTGCATCATGCTCAGTATAAAAGCTGAGGGACCAAAGGGTCAGCCCTCTTTCTTCAATGGCCGACGTCTGAGGAGAACTCTGTCTGTTCATCTGCCTTTGCTCCTGATCCTGAATCCAGATCGGGAATCCAGTTCCCGTCCATCACAGAGTCCAGTCTGGGACTTCCCCAGTGCCACTGGTGACATGATTGTCATCCTGGGAGCTTGATAGAGTTTTGTATATATTTCATTATTTCCTTTTTATTTTATTATTAATATTTCATTAAAGTAGTTTAGTTCCTTCTGAACTCCTAAGTCTGTCTCTCTCTCTCTCTCCTGCCTCTCTTTGAAGAGAGGTAAGGGAGAGCATCCGTGGTTCCACCTGAGTGGCCAATCCTGCCCAAACCACGCCAAAATGTTAGAATGGAGTGGCAGTATCCCATAGCACTGCTGAGAGTCTTAAACATTAGGCTAGAAAGTTAATCTCTTTTCTTTCCAATGTCAGTATTACCATAACTGAGGAGAGCCTCACCTCTCCTCCCTGCGAGACATAAAGCCTGAAACCATCTGGAGAGCTTCCTGGTCCTTTTCCCTCAAGCAGAGGCAGGAATTAACCCGACTATTCCAAGGAAAAGACAGATGCCACATCAAAGTAAACAGCTTTTTCTAGGCTTAATGGCATCAAGAATAACTGAAAATTGAAAGCTTCTGATCAGTCTGGACTGGGTTTTGTTTAACTTCAGTTAGGCCTGATGCACTGGGGAAAGAAAAGGTGGGAAAAAGAAGAATGACCAGTGCTGCTTCCCTAGCAGTTTGCCCCCTAACAGCCACAGGGGAAGACTGTCTTTTTGCTCATTTGCTGGCTGCTTGATCCTATTAAGTACAGATAAATGGGGTTGAACAAAGATGAAACATAACTTCAGCATTCATACAGTGGAACAATGCAGCCATTTGTGCAGAGGGCTTGTAGCTGGTTAAGCACAAATGGCTGGAGTTAGCTCACGTGCTTCATATTCTCTTATTACACAGCCTTATTGTAGTAGGCACAACTTATTATTTGCACACAAATTGATTCCATGATGATGAACTAGAGGTATTGTTCACTTTGATCTGTGAGAAGGCCAGAAGATTTTGAATCAGTATTCCTTTTTTTTCGGTTTTGTAAGTAATATATTCCCCTACAAAGTTAGCACCACAGAAGTAATAGTACAGGGTCAGAGTTAAACTTGTTATATGAAAATCGCACTTGGTAATGATCTGAACTTTAAAAAATATCTGCTTCCCATTTCAGAAATAAGACAGCTCAATTCCTTCCTACGTTTCATTTGTTTTAAGGCAGAGAATGGAAATGGTATCAATTTTTCTGCCAGCATATTAAAACATGTTTTTATTAACAAGTAATTGCATTGAGTCTTGGAAAGCATTAGCAGCAGCAGCAGAAAATACTTCTGGAAAGCTGAAAAATGTATTTCAGATTCCTTTGAATAAAACTGTAAAACTACTCCAGCAGGGTATTTCCCTTCCCTGAGCATAAGATGGAGAATTCTACATGGGTTCTACGGCTGAGAGCTATTCTAAATCTCATTTTCAGCTCAGGTAATCTGTGAAGTGGATGCTCATCTGGATGAAAAGACACCCTGTACTTTTTTCTTGAGACAAAACAAGTACAAAATACCTGACAGCTTAACAAATTCAAGTGAAATTCAGAGGGAAGTCCACATTTGAGCCGTATGTGGAATCGTTTTATTTCCAGTTTTGGACTAGTATGGATCAGCAGGGAAGGGGGGAGGTTGATCTTCCCTGTGGTAATTTTTTCAGGACAGTCTCCTATGTGGCTGTAGCTATAACCATGTAAAGGTGCCAGTGAATTAGAAAAAGTGTCATTGGTATGTGAGACTTAAATGTGATGTGATTAGATCTATCTTGTCAAAAAGAAAATTGAGAAGGGACTTTATTACACCGCATAAACATGGTGAAATGAGGGAGAATCCCACGTGCTGATGAACTCCTTGGTCTTGCAAAGGAAGACTAAGCAAAAATAATGGTTGGAAGCTAAAGTCAGATAAAAACCCATTTGAAAAGCTTTTTCAAGTGAGAGTGACTGACACGATCTACCGAGGGATGCAGTGGATTCTGCACCTCAGATGGAGACAGCATCTCTGAGTCTTGGTTACCTTTGTGAAAGACACAAGGTCCCGAGCTCAGAACAGCGTGAGTGTAAGTGTAATAAACTGAAAATAAACAGGGTACTGACTGGATGTGAGGCAGTCCCTCTTGGTCTTAAACGCTCAAAGGGTTATATCTTAAGTTTAATCAAGCACATAGCGGCCATTCCTGCAGCTATGAGTTCAATAAGCTGTTGTGGGAAATGCGTTATCAAAATGCAGTGACAGGATTATGGCTGTGAGCAGCTGGAGGTCAGTTCTTCGGATAAGGTGTTAAAATTAATGGCTGGGATTTCTAGAAGGCCCATTTGGATCACGTGGCAGAATATCAAGCAATATTTAGAAGACTTTCCTGGGGAGAGGAGTCTCCCCAGATTGCCTTGGGAAGCCAAAAAAATAAAGGAGGTTGTGATGGTGTTGGTGAACAGTGCTGAAAGTTCTTTTCAGCAAAATTGAAAGGCAGGGATAGTGATGGAGGCACAGCTAATAGTGTGCAAGGGTTGTCAGGAGGCTCGTACCTTCCAGCTATGTTTACCAAATCAAGAACCTCAGTAGAGCCTGAATAATTTGGAGGCATCATTTCAAGCCAGAAGCCGGTGTAGAGTGCCTGTGAAGGAATCTGAACAGGACAGTGCTCTGAAGCCTGTCCTCTTTGCTGCCATTCAGATTGCTGTTGAGACCGTAGGCGCTGTGCAGGCTTCTGCCTACTGCCTCAGGAATGTTTTAAAGCCTTGATGGGGAAAGGCGGGGGGGGGGGGGGA